>CM038712.1:17441074-17871074 GCA_021613375.1 Megaleporinus macrocephalus
AAATGGGTAGAGCTAAACTGCCGTAGGCTGAATGGGTGGAGCTAAACTGCTGTAGGCTGAATGGGTGGAGCTAAACTGCTGTAGGCTGAATGGGTGGAGCTAAACTGCTGTAGGCTGAATGGGTGGAGCTAAACTGCTGTAGGCTGAATGGGTGGAGCTAAACTGCTGTAGACTGCTCTGTGGCTGAGGTGCTGCAGCAGTGGTGAGACTGTGTATATATGCAGTAATCAGAGCGGAACTGTATGAATGAGGTTGTCGTAGTGAGTCTGGACTGGAGTGTTGAGCCCTCTGGCTTCGTGTGAGGAACATGGTCTTTATAATTGATGTGAGGAAGGAGGAGATGGAGTGACAGACTAATTACACCTCCTCCTCTGAGCCGAGAGGAAAATACACCCGTTATTATCCAGCTGGAATGGAAAGGCGTCGCCTGGAGGACGGGCTTGTTTACGTACTGAACGTTTCTTTGTGCTTCGCTCAGTCGTGTCAACTCCAGATCACATTATGAAGCTCTGTACTTGTATTCGGAACCGAGACAAAACTTTGGGTCAGTTTTTAAAATAAAATCTGAGGCTCGGTCTTGATTACCAGGCAGTGAATTCAGTGATCTCGTCCATATTCAGAAGCCAGAGAGCAGAAGCTGAATTCTGGTAACAAACCTTGACTGTATTTGTTTATCAGTAGCTTGAGAAGTTAAAACACTGGAGCAAATAAAAATTAATTAGTTGGTTATTTGGGCCAAAATTTCTGTTTAAAAGTTTAGAAATATTTTGTCACTTGTGTTTTGCAAACAGTGAAATTTGACCTCCACATTTAGCCAACCCGTGCAGTAAAACACCCACATATACACACTAGTGAACATACACACTATGCAGTGAGCACATGTGCCGTGGGCAGCCTTATCCACGGCGCTGAGGAGCAGTTGGGGGTTAGGTGTCTTGCTCAAGGGCACTTCAGTCGTGTCCTACAGATGCCAGGGATCAAACCCACGACCTTCTGGTCACAAGACCGGATTCCTAACCTTCAGCCCATGACATTTTTAATTTCATTATATAATTTTAATTTATTTACTCATTTATTTATTTATTACTCTTTAATACTATATATTACTATTTATAATGTCTCTGGCTGAAGTGGGTTTGGACAGGACTTTTATTTTGAAAGGCTGAATACGGGTGGGGTTGTGTAGTTTATAGTAAACTGATAGGGGGTTTTGCGTTTGGCCAATCGCTAAGGGAGTTCATAGGAGTGTGTCAGTGGTGCGTGGGGAGCTGGTCTTTTGTTTTTGCTGTGTTTTTGGTGAATCTGGAAATGAACTCTGCATAATATAATAACACAAGGGGGCAGTGAAAGGGCTGCGTGTGGTTCTGGAGAAATAATAAATCTAGACTATCTAAAGCTGCAGAATCTGCTTCAAAACCCTCTGAAATACTTTACAACACTAGAGCGACAAAGTAGTTCTGGTTACATTCACTTTATAGGTTTCATGGTGGGTAGAGCCTGTGAAAACTCCCTCCACACATCTATGGCAGTAAATTAGCACAATTTCGACAGAACCCAGCGCTGTGAACTTCCTGCTGACTTCTGTTGTAAGTCATAAGTTCAGGGACGCGTGTTGAAACTGCTGTGTGTGATGATGGCGTGTAAGATACAGACGTAGAGCAGAGAGAGGTCAGAGTAATGCTAGAGGCTGTGAGTGTAATTGTTCCCCAGGGATTGTACACAGATCCATCGCAGCGTCAGCTGATGGAGAAGAGAGGCGTTTGTCATCACCAGCAACACTGATCGCTCTGTTAGCATTTTTGGACATGTGGGCCAGAGGACTCGTCTCTAACGTGCTTCGGCCAGGCCGCTGACCCATCATCAGGTCTGATCATAGACTACACTGAGTCTACGTCTACTGTCCTACACCTACATACTCTATTACATTAATACTGCACTTACACTACAGACCAAACACATCAGCACAGACAGCAGAACACCTGCACAGCTAAACAGAGTCATACTGAGTGGCTCTGCGTGAAACTTTCTGTTCTAGATACAGTCAGAACTGTTCACAGTGGTGGTGAATGGAACCAGACGTCCACCTCTAAAAGCTCCCTCACAGAAGGTTATTACAGTAGATGGTTATAAATACACTGTCTGATGTCTGAGACGCTGTTTCTGAAGATGTCAGTCTTCAATAAAGAGTTTTCTTTATCAGTTACTGTATGAGGTATCACTGTTCACTGCTGTCCTTTATTATAAATAAACATTTTCTAGGTATTAATCTCAGAGTTTAGGGAATCGTATGTTAGAGCTGGTCTGTAGTGTAAATAATTAACCAGTACACAGATAATAGCTTATAATATCATAGTTATTATCATATAAACGTAATGAGATATTACTGAACTGTAGCACAATTAAACTAATAATATAATATAATATAATATAATATAATATAATATAATATAATATAATATAATATAATATTCTCTCTCTCTGTTTTCTTCTCCGTAACTTACCTCCCTGCTCATCCAGCATAACCAAAGTTCTGATACCAGCATCTTTACTCTGTTACAGTGAAGAGAAGAGAAGAGAAGAGAAGAGAAGAGAAGAGAAGAGAAGAGAAGAGAAGAGAAGAGAAGAGAAGAGAGGAGAAGAAAAGAGTAGACAAGAAAAGAGAAGTTTTGAAGTAGCAGGTTTGAGGTACAGAACAGACAGAACATAACCAGGAGGAGCAGAAAGACCTTAAAGTGTTAATCAGCAAAAATAAAACTAAAATAAAACAGTGTTTCCCATATAACCCAGAACACAGTCCTTCACAACTTTAGCCCTGCGGCTACAAGCTAATACAGCACAAACACGTCCACCTTCAACACACATAATATTCTCTATAGGGTTTAAAACTGGACTCTGACTGGACTAAATATTCTCTATAGGGTTTAAAACTGGACTCTGACTGGACTAAATATTCTCTATAGGGTTTAAAACTGGACTCTGACTGGACTAAATATTCTCTATAGGGTTTAAAACTGGACTCTGATTGGACTAAATATTCTCTATAGGGTTTAAAACTGGACTCTGACTGGACTAAATATTCTCTATAGGGTTTAAAACTGGACTCTGACTGGACTAAATATTCTCTATAGGGTTTAAAACTGGACTCTGACTGGACTAAATATTCTCTATAGGGTTTAAAACTGGACTCTGACTGGACTAAATATTCTCTATAGGGTTTAAAACTGGACTCTGCCTGGACTAAATATTCTCTATAGGGTTTAAAACTGGACTCTGACTGGACTAAATATTCTCTATAGGGTTTAAAACTGGACTCTGACTGGACTAAATATTCTCTATAGGGTTTAAAACTGGACTCTGACTGGACTAAATATTCTCTATAGGGTTTAAATCTGGACTCTGACTGGACTAAATATTCTCTATAGGGTTTAAATCTGGACTCTGACTGGACTAAATATTCTCTATAGGGTTTAAAACAGGACTCTGACTGGACTAAATATTCTCTACAGGGTTAAAATCTGGACTCTGACTGGACTAAATATTCTCTACAGGGTTTAAAACTGGACTCTGACTGGACCAATCATTCTTTACAGGGTTTAAAACTAGACTCTGACTGGACCAATCATTCTCTACAGGGTTTAAAACTGGACTCTGGACTAAATATTCTCTACAGGGTTTAAAACTGGACTCTGACTGGACTAAATATTCTCTACAGGGTTTAAAACTGGACTCTGACTTGGCTAAATATTCTCTATAGGGTTTAAAAATGGACTCTGACTGGACTAAATATTCTCTATAGGGTTTAAATCTGGACTCTGACTGGATTAAATATTCTTTATAGGGTTTAAAACTGGACTCTGACTGGACCAAATATTCTCCACAGGGTTTAAATCTGGACTCTGACTGGACTAAATATTCTCCACAGGGTTTAAATCTGGACTCTGACTGGACTAAATATTCTCCACAGGGTTTAAATCTGGACTATGACTGGACTAAATATTCTCCACAGGGTTTAAATCTGGACTATGGCTGGACTAAATATTCTCCACAGGGTTTAAATCTGGACTATGACTGGACTAAATATTCTCTATAGGGTTTAAATCTGGACTCTGACTGGACTAAATATTCTCTATAGGGTTTAAATCTGGACTCTGACTGGACTAAATATTCTCTATAGGGTTTAAATCTGGACTCTGACTGGACTAAATATTCTCTATAGGGTTTAAAACTGGACTCTGACTGGACTAAATATTCTCTATAGGGTTTAAAACTGGACTCTGACTGGACTAAATATTCTCTATAGGGTTTAAATCTGGACTCTGACTGGACTAAATATTCTCTATAGGGTTTAAATCTGGACTCTGACTGGACTAAATATTCTCTATAGGGTTTAAAACTGGACTCTGACTGGACTAAATATTCTCTACAGGGTTAAAATCTGGACTCTGACTGGACTAAATATTCTCTACAGGGTTTAAAACTGGACTCTGACTGGACCAATCATTCTTTACAGGGTTTAAAACTAGACTCTGACTGGACCAATTATTCTCTACAGGGTTTAAAACTGGACTCTGGACTAAATATTCTCTACAGGGTTTAAAACTGGACTCTGACTGGACTAAATATTCTCTACAGGGTTTAAAACTGGACTCTGACTTGGCTAAATATTCTCTATAGGGTTTAAAAATGGACTCTGACTGGACTAAATATTCTCTATAGGGTTTAAATCTGGACTCTGACTGGATTAAATATTCTTTATAGGGTTTAAAACTGGACTCTGACTGGACCAAATATTCTCCACAGGGTTTAAATCTGGACTCTGACTGGACTAAATATTCTCCACAGGGTTTAAATCTGGACTCTGACTGGACTAAATATTCTCCACAGGGTTTAAATCTGGACTATGACTGGACTAAATATTCTCCACAGGGTTTAAATCTGGACTATGGCTGGACTAAATATTCTCCACAGGGTTTAAATCTGGACTATGACTGGACTAAATATTCTCTATAGGGTTTAAATCTGGACTCTGACTGGACTAAATATTCTCTATAGGGTTTAAAACTGGACTCTGACTGGACTAAATATTCTCTATAGGGTTTAAAACTGGACTCTGACTGGACTAAATATTCTCTATAGGGTTTAAAACTGGACTCTGACTGGACTAAATATTCTCTATAGGGTTTAAATCTGGACTCTGACTGGACTAAATATTCTCTATAGGGTTTAAATCTGGACTCTGACTGGACTAAATATTCTCTATAGGGTTTAAAACTGGACTCTGACTGGACTAAATATTCTCTACAGGGTTAAAATCTGGACTCTGACTGGACTAAATATTCTCTACAGGGTTTAAAACTGGACTCTGACTGGACCAATCATTCTTTACAGGGTTTAAAACTAGACTCTGACTGGACCAATCATTCTCTACAGGGTTTAAAACTGGACTCTGGACTAAATATTCTCTACAGGGTTTAAAACTGGACTCTGACTGGACTAAATATTCTCTACAGGGTTTAAAACTGGACTCTGACTTGGCTAAATATTCTCTACAGGGTTTAAAAATGGACTCTGACTGGACTAAATATTCTCTATAGGGTTTAAATCTGGACTCTGACTGGATTAAATATTCTTTATAGGGTTTAAAACTGGACTCTGACTGGACCAAATATTCTCCACAGGGTTTAAATCTGGACTCTGACTGGACTAAATATTCTCCACAGGGTTTAAATCTGGACTCTGACTGGACTAAATATTCTCCACAGGGTTTAAATCTGGACTATGACTGGACTAAATATTCTCCACAGGGTTTAAATCTGGACTATGGCTGGACTAAATATTCTCCACAGGGTTTAAATCTGGACTATGACTGGACTAAATATTCTCTATAGGGTTTAAATCTGGACTCTGACTGGACTAAATATTCTCTATAGGGTTTAAATCTGGACTCTGACTGGACTAAATATTCTCTATAGGGTTTAAATCTGGACTCTGACTGGACTAAATATTCTCTATAGGGTTTAAAACTGGACTCTGACTGGACTAAATATTCTCTATAGGGTTTAAAACTGGACTCTGACTGGACTAAATATTCTCTATAGGGTTTAAATCTGGACTCTGACTGGACTAAATATTCTCTATAGGGTTTAAATCTGGACTCTGACTGGACTAAATATTCTCTATAGGGTTTAAAACTGGACTCTGACTGGACTAAATATTCTCTACAGGGTTAAAATCTGGACTCTGACTGGACTAAATATTCTCTACAGGGTTTAAAACTGGACTCTGACTGGACCAATCATTCTTTACAGGGTTTAAAACTAGACTCTGACTGGACCAATTATTCTCTACAGGGTTTAAAACTGGACTCTGGACTAAATATTCTCTACAGGGTTTAAAACTGGACTCTGACTGGACTAAATATTCTCTACAGGGTTTAAAACTGGACTCTGACTTGGCTAAATATTCTCTATAGGGTTTAAAAATGGACTCTGACTGGACTAAATATTCTCTATAGGGTTTAAATCTGGACTCTGACTGGATTAAATATTCTTTATAGGGTTTAAAACTGGACTCTGACTGGACCAAATATTCTCCACAGGGTTTAAATCTGGACTCTGACTGGACTAAATATTCTCCACAGGGTTTAAATCTGGACTCTGACTGGACTAAATATTCTCCACAGGGTTTAAATCTGGACTATGACTGGACTAAATATTCTCCACAGGGTTTAAATCTGGACTATGGCTGGACTAAATATTCTCCACAGGGTTTAAATCTGGACTATGACTGGACTAAATATTCTCTATAGGGTTTAAATCTGGACTCTGACTGGACTAAATATTCTCTATAGGGTTTAAAACTGGACTCTGACTGGACCAAATATTCTCCACAGGGTTTAAATCTGGACTCTGACTGGACTTAATATTCTCCACAGGGTTTAAATCTGGACTATGACTGGACTAAATATTCTCTATAGGGTTTACAACTGGACTCTGATTGGACTAAATATTCTCTATAGGGTTTAAATCTGGACTCTGACTGGACTAAATATTCTCTACAGGGTTTAAATCTGGACTCTGACTGGACTAAATATTCTCTACAGGGTTTAAAAATGGACTCTGATTGGACTAAATATTCTCTACAGGGTTAAAATCTGGACTCTGACTGGATTTAATATTCTCTACAGGGTTTAAAACTGGACTCTGACTGGACCAAATATTCTCCACAGGGTTTAAATCTGGACTCTGACTGGACTAAATATTCTCCACAGGGTTTAAATCTGGACTATGACTGGACTAAATATTCTCCACAGGGTTTAAATCTGGACTATGACTGGACTAAATATTCTCCACAGGGTTTAAATCTGGACTCTGACTGGACTAAATATTCTCTATAGGGTTTAAATCTGGACTCTGACTGGACTAAATATTCTCTATAGGGTTTAAAACTGGACTCTGACTGGACCAAATATTCTCCACAGGGTTTAAATCTGGACTCTGACTGGACTTAATATTCTCCACAGGGTTTAAATCTGGACTATGACTGGACTAAATATTCTCTATAGGGTTTACAACTGGACTCTGATTGGACTAAATATTCTCTATAGGGTTTAAATCTGGACTCTGACTGGACTAAATATTCTCTACAGGGTTTAAATCTGGACTCTGACTGGACTAAATATTCTCTACAGGGTTTAAAAATGGACTCTGATTGGACTAAATATTCTCTACAGGGTTAAAATCTGGACTCTGACTGGACTAAATATTCTCTACAGGGTTTAAAACTGGACTCTGACTGGACCAATCATTCTTTACAGGGTTTAAAACTAGACTCTGACTGGACCAATCATTCTCTACAGGGTTTAAAACTCTGGCTGGACTAAATATTCTCTACAGGGTTTAAATCTGGACTCTGACTGGACTAAATATTCTCTACAGGGTTTAAAACTGGACTCTGACTGGACTTAATATTCTCTATAAAGTTTAGAACTGGACTCTGGCTGTACTAAATATTCTCTACAGGGTTTAAATCTGGACTCTGATTGGACCAAATATTCTCTATAGGGTTTAAATCTGGACTCTGATCGGACTAAATATTCTCTATAGGGTTTAAATCTGGACTCTGATCGGACTTAATATTCTCTATAGGGTTTAAATCTGGACTCTGATTGGACTAAATATTCTCTATAGGGTTTAAATCTGGACTCTGATTGGACTAAATATTCTCCACAGGGTTTAAAACTGGACTCTGACTGGACTAAATATTCTCTATAGGGTTTAAATCTGGACTCTGATTGGACTAAATATTCTCTATAGGGTTTAAAACTGGACTCTGACTGGACTAAATATTCTCTATAGGGTTTAAATCTGGACTCTGACTGGACCAAATATTCTCTACAGGGTTTAAAACTGGACTCTGACTGGACTTAATATTCTCTACAGGGTTTAAAACTGGACTCTGACTGGACTTAATATTCTCTACAGGGTTTAAAACTGGACTCTGGCTGTACTAAATATTCTCTATAGGGTTTAAAACTGGACTCTGACTGGACTAAATATTCTCTACAGGGTTTAAAACTGGACTCTGACTGGACCAAATATTCTCTACAGGGTTTAAAACTGGACTCTGACTGGATTTAATATTCTCTACAGGGTTTAAATCTGGACTCTGACTGGACTAAATATTCTCTACAGGGTTTAAAAATGGACTCTGATTGGACTAAATATTCTCTATAAAGTTTAGAACTGGACTCTGGCTGTACTAAATATTCTCTATAGGGTTTAAAACTGGACTCTGACTGGACTAAATATTCTCTACAGGGTTTAAAACTGGACTCTGACTGGACTTAATATTCTCTATAGGCTTTAAAACTGGACTCTGACTGGACTAAATATTCTCTACAGGGTTTAAAAATGGACTCTGATTGGACTAAATATTCTCTATAAAGTTTAGAACTGGACTCTGACTGGACTAAATATTCTCTATAAAGTTTAGAACTGGACTCTGACTGTACTAAATATTCTCTACAGGGTTTAAATCTGGACTCTGACTGGACCAAATATTCTCTACAGGGTTTAAATCTGGACTCTGACTGGACCAAATATTCTCTACAGGGTTTAAAACTGGACTCTGACTAGACTAAATATTCTCTATAGGCTTTAAAACTGGACTCTGACTGGACTTAATATTCTCTACAGGGTTTAAAACTGGACTCTGACTAGACTAAATATTCTCTACAGGGTTTAAAAATGGACTCTGATTGGACTAAATATTCTCTACAGGGTTAAAATCTGGACTCTGACTGGACTAAATATTCTCTACAGGGTTTAAAACTGGACTCTGACTGGACCAATCATTCTTTACAGGGTTTAAAACTAGACTCTGACTGGACCAATCATTCTCTACAGGGTTTAAAACTCTGGCTGGACTAAATATTCTCTACAGGGTTTAAATCTGGACTCTGACTGGACTAAATATTCTCTACAGGGTTTAAAAATGGACTCTGATTGGACCAAATATTCTCTATAGGGTTTAAATCTGGACTCTGATCGGACTAAATATTCTCTATAGGGTTTAAATCTGGACTCTGACTGGACTAAATATTCTCTACAGGGTTTAAAAATGGACTCTGACTGGACTTAATATTCTCTATAAAGTTTAGAACTGGACTCTGGCTGTACTAAATATTCTCTACAGGGTTTAAATCTGGACTCTGGCTGGACTAAATATTCTCTACAGGGTTTAAATCTGGACTCTGACTGGACTAAATATTCTCTACAGGGTTTAAAAATGGACTCTGACTGGACTTAATATTCTCTATAAAGTTTAGAACTGGACTCTGGCTGTACTAAATATTCTCTACAGGGTTTAAATCTGGACTCTGATCGGACTAAATATTCTCTATAGGGTTTAAATCTGGACTCTGATCGGACTTAATATTCTCCACAGGGTTTAAATCTGTACTCTGATTGGACTAAATATTCTCCACAGGGTTTAAAACTGGACTCTGACTGGACTAAATATTCTCTATAGGGTTTAAATCTGGACTCTGATTGGACTAAATATTCTCTACAGGGTTTAAAACTGGACTCTGAGTGGACTAAATATTCTCTATAGGGTTTAAATCTGGACTCTGACTGGACCAAATATTCTCTACAGGGTTTAAAACTGGACTCTGACTGGACTTAATATTCTCTACAGGGTTTAAAACTGGACTCTGACTGGACTTAATATTCTCTACAGGGTTTAAAACTGGACTCTGGCTGTACTAAATATTCTCTATAGGGTTTAAAACTGGACTCTGACTGGACTAAATATTCTCTACAGGGTTTAAAACTGGACTCTGACTGGACCAAATATTCTCTACAGGGTTTAAAACTGGACTCTGACTGGATTTAATATTCTCTACAGGGTTTAAATCTGGACTCTGACTGGACTAAATATTCTCTACAGGGTTTAAAAATGGACTCTGATTGGACTAAATATTCTCTATAAAGTTTAGAACTGGACTCTGGCTGTACTAAATATTCTCTATAGGGTTTAAAACTGGACTCTGACTGGACTAAATATTCTCTACAGGGTTTAAAACTGGACTCTGACTGGACTTAATATTCTCTATAGGCTTTAAAACTGGACTCTGCCTGGACTAAATATTCTCTACAGGGTTTAAAAATGGACTCTGATTGGACTAAATATTCTCTATAAAGTTTAGAACTGGACTCTGACTGTACTAAATATTCTCTGTAGGGTTTAAAACTGGACTCTGACTGGACTAAATATTCTCTACAGGGTTTAAAACTGGACTCTGACTGGACTTAATATTCTCTACAGGGTTTAAAACTGGACTCTGACTAGACTAAATATTCTCTATAGGCTTTAAAACTGGACTCTGACTGGACTTAATATTCTCTACAGGGTTTAAAACTGGACTCTGACTAGACTAAATATTCTCTACAGGGTTTAAAACTGGACTCTGACTGGACTAAATATTCTCTACAGGGTTTAAAACTGGACTCTGACTGGAACTAATATTCTTGAATATGAATAAACAGGTTAAAGAGGATAAGGTGTGTAAATTAATAATTTGCTGTGTTATTAAGAAGCTCTGTAACGCTGCACTCCAGCTGTGACGGTTTGTTATGGAAAGGCGGTGAGGAGGTACAGACTGCCGAGCTAAAATTAGTCCATCACGGTACTCAGACAGCGGCGCGGCATGCTTTGGAGGTAAACGTGTTTGTGTGCGCGCAGTATGGAGAGTAATTCCCGCAGGCACAATAAAGCTCTATTGACCTAAATAGAACAGATGATCCCTGTTCACCTCATCAAATCCCCACATCCTTTCATTATTCCTCTCCGAGCACCGCCGCACGCTGGAGTGTGCTAACCGACGCCGTGGCACCAGGCAGCTGGCAGCTCCGGGCTGTGAAGCAGGCACGTCTATGCATTGTTTAATTATTGCGCAGTCTCTAGTTTCGGATAATGTGAGGATTAAAGCGAGTTATATCCTCTATACGCTCCTCTGGATGACTCCAGTAAACTAATTCAGCTCATTTTACTGGAAACTGAGTTTATTTCCATTCACACTCGTGTGATAATAACCGTGTGATAATAAAGTGGGTCAGAGGAAAATTGGCACAGAACACTGCTACGCTAACATATGGTGCAGATTTCTGTAATATTTATCTCAGCTGTACGCTCTTAGATGGATCTGATTCCAGCACACTGCTCTTTTAGCTCTCTGTCTTAAATATACACACATCAGCCTTAACATAAACACCACCTCCTTATAGCTCCACTCACTGTCCACTGTATCAGCTCCACTGACCATATAGGAGCTACACTTACAGACTGTAGTTCATCTGATTCTCTGTATACTTTATTACTCTGTTCTTTAATGATCAGGACCCCCACAGGGTCATTCTCAGCACTGCAGTGACACTGACGTGGTGGTGGGGTGTTAGTGTGTGTTGTGCTGGTGTGAGTGGATCAGACACAGCAGTGCAGCTGGAGTATTTAAACACTAACTGGAAATATTGGAAAAAATGCAAATCTGGCAACCCAATAAGTTTTCCTCCTTTTCCAACTTTTTCCAAGCCTTAAAAACACATATAACTTATCACGTATCACATATTGTGAAAAGTTTTTCCTGGTATGGTGATATTGTGAGGTACTGAACGTCTCCAGTACACGTCTTACTGTGGGTAATCTGTGAATTGTGGGTTTAATTGTGTAATTAAGTGTTTAGATTGTCTAAAGTCCTCTTACCTCCTCCACCAGCTGCAGCATGCGCCGAGTGCTCTCCAGCGACTGCAAAGACAGGAAACACGACATCAGACACTATCCTGATCAATAACACGATCAATACAGACACCTTATATACACCATCCGCACAAAACATGTACTTATCACAGAGTTCCTAAAGCAGCATGTGTCCTGTTAATATATATTAACAGTAGAACATATATATATATATACATATATATATATACACACTGCACAATGTCAGTTACTAACAATTCTGCTGATTCAATCCAATTTAATCAATTCTCCTTTACAACTTTGTTAAATCTTAAAATTTAGTGTAATCCATCCTTTAATATGAAGTCAATTTAATCAATTCATCTTTAAAACTATGTTGATATAATCAATCATTCTTTAATATTTAGTTAATTTGAACAATTCTTCTTTAAACATCAATTAATTTGATCAATGCTTTTTTAAATTTCCATCCATTAAAAGAATTGAAGAAATGTAAATCAATTTGATCACTTCTTTAAGCTTTAGTTAAATAAAATTTAATCTAATTTAATTAGTCTTTCTTAGTAAATTAGTGTAATCAAACCTAATTAGTGTAATCAAATTAGTTTAATACATCACTTGACATTAAATCAGTTTGATCAATCCTTCTTTTCAGTTAAATTAATTTAGTTAATTCCTTTTTTAAATCTGTGGAATTCATTTTCTGTAACTGTAAATCAGTTTAATCAATTCGTCGATGAAGGAGGGGCTGCTGGTAGAGAACAATCCTCAACAATCTTCTGACCTTCTAACCCACATTCCAGTAACTTTACTGAGACAAAGCATGTATTCTGTCTGTTTATCTGCTTATGTTTATTTGCATTCATTCTGATGATTGATGTTGTTCTTAAAGGTAAACATGCGTACGGTTCAGATAAGTAAGCATTGGCTGCCTGATTCTCCGTCCTCAGCAGGTCCATGTTGAAGAGTGGGACTGTGACTGGGACGTGGAGAACGTGCAGAGCTGTTGGAGAAGTTGGAGAACAGCTGGACCAGAAGGCTCGGGCGCGTCTGCCAGCACGACATTTGGTGATTTTCTCCAGCTCAGTGTTCTCCGTCCCTCTCCCTCGATCTCCCCTCTCAGTGCTCCGCGAAAGCCCACCGCTTTATCTGCTCATGCATTTTTAATGCTCGTCCATTACAGTCCAGCCTAATCTCTGATTTAAACCACTCGCTCTTCCTGGACAATGTCAGGGGGTCAATATTGCCCCCCGTTATTCCAACCTCTACTGCTCCAACGGACTGCACAGCTCTTTACACACATCAGCAACATACAGTTTGCACCCACAGCCCCCACAGCTACTCTGTACTGGGGTATTGCAGGGACAGTTCAGCAAAACTGTAAATTCACACCCTTTAGTAGTCGAGGGGAGAGAAAACCAGCCTTGTCATTGGAAGATCTCAGGTTAGATCTACTGAACCATCAGGACAAAGTGTGCTAGTGTGTGTGTTCACTAGTGTGTGTGTTCACTAGTGTGTGTATATGTGTTTCACTGCCTCCTAGTGTGTGTGTTCACTAGTGTGTGTGTGTGTGTGTGAGTGTTTCACTGCCCCCTAGTGTGTGTGCTCACTAGTTTGTGTGTATGCGGGTGTGTAGTGTTTGTATTCGGTATGGTTGGCACTGGGATAAAGTTGGCAGTACTGAAGTTGCTGATGGACAGCGGCAGACTGTGTACCTAAATAAGAACAAAGGCTTAAAGTTTTTGGGGAGTAACTGGATGCATAGGATCCATGATAACCTGGAGCTCCACAGGCTGGTACTAGGGCTGCAGACTGTAGGCTCGAAGCAATGGTGGATAGCAGTGATTGCTAAACAGTGATTGGAGAGTACGCAGGTTATACCGGATATAATGCAGTCAGGTTACATCCTCTTTGGGTGTGAAATACCACCTGGGACTCGGGGGTCCTGTTATGCTAACACTATGCTTAGCTGTTCTTTTAGAAATCTTTTCTAGTTTAGTAGATCTTCCACACATTAACTGAAATCTTCCTCATTATTTCCTCCTCAGTCTTTAGTCTGAGAATCACTAATAAATCACTCTTTACTATAAACACTCTTGGGCAGTTTTCAGATTTACATGCTGTGACGTATCTGTAAAGATCTTCAGAGGAACATCAAACACAGAAGCTGGTTTGTGGATGAAGAAGACAAACCATAAATCTGTATTTCTTAAAAGGGTTATATATCCCCCCAGAAACTCCCATGAAAACTACATTCTGAGATGTTCAGTCATGTTCCAGAGGTTAATTAGGGGTACCGGACCCCCCTAGGACCCTTTGCCTCTTTGTTCTACTCAAGGGGGCGAATGTAGTTTTCCTCAGACCGTCCCTTTAATACAGCTGGGCCTAATTCTGCATATAACACACTAATTACCGTACAGTGTTCTGCGCTTTGGCCTGCAGGTGCTGATGCAATTTGCATATGGTGGTAACTCATTCCTCATTGGCTGCTGGCTCTGCGGGGGATGTGTTTATTTAAAGCAGGCCTTATGTAGGGACCTATTTCTGGTCCTGCCTCTCCTGTGGAGGACGTTATGGTGGGCTTTACCTCATCGGCCAGCTGGTCTGCTCTCTCCTGCAGGTTGGTCAGTTCATTCCGCATGTCCGAGTCGTCTGCCATGGTGACCGGGGGTGGCTCAGAGGCTTAGAGTAGAGAGAGAGTGTAACTGTAAACACAGGAGAGAGAGAGAGAGAGAGAGAGAGAGAGAGAGAGAGAGAGAGAGAGAGAGAGAGAGGGGAGAGGGAGAGAGAGAGACAGAGGGAGAGAGGGGAGAGAGAAAGGGAGAGGAGGGAGAGAGAGATGGAGAAAGAGAAGGAGGGGGCAGAGGGAGAGAGAGAGAGAGAGGGAGAGAGAGAGGAAAGAGAAAGAGAAGAGAGAGAGGAGAGGGAGAGAGAGGGAGAGAGGGGAGAGGGAGAGGGAGAGAGAGACAGAGGGAGAGAGGGGAGAGAGAAAGGGAGAGGAGGGAGAGAGAGATGGAGAAAGAGAAGGAGGGGGCAGAGGGAGAGAGAGAGAGGGAGAGAGGGGAGAGAGAGGGAGAGAGGTGAGAGAGAAAGAGATAGGGGGAGAGGGAGATGGAGAAAGAGAAGGAGGGGGCAGAGGGGGAGAGAGAGAGAGGGAGAGAGGGGAGAGAGAGGGAGAGAGAGAGAGAGGGAGAAAGAGAGAGAGAGAGGAAAGAGAAAGAGAAGAGAGAGAGGAGAGGGAGAGAGAGGGACAGAGGGAGAGAGGGGAGAGAGAAAGGGAGAGGAGGGAGAGAGAGATGGAGAAAGAGAAGGAGGGGGCCGAGGGAGAGAGAGAGAGAGGGAGAGAGGGGAGAGAGAGGGAGAGAGGTGAGAGAAAGAGATAGGGGGAGAGGGAGATGGAGAAAGAGAAGGAGGGGGCAGAGGGAGAGAGAGAGAGAGAGAGAGAGAGGGAGAGAGGGGAGAGAGAGGGAGAGAGAGAGAGAGAGAGGGGAGAAAGAGAGAGAGAGAGGAAAGAGAAAGAGAAGAGAGAGAAGAGAGAGAGAGAGAGGGAGAGAGAGGGGAGAGGGAGAGGGAGAGAGAGAGAGACAGAGGGAGAGAGGGGAGAGAGAAAGGGAGAGGGGGAGAGGGAGATGGAGAAAGAGAAGGAGGGGGCAGAGGGAGAGAGAGAGAGAGAGAGGGAGAAAGAGAGAGAGAGAGGAAAGAGAAGAGAGAGAGGAGAGGGAGAGAGAGGGAGAGAGAGAGGGGAGAGGGAGAGGGAGAGAGAGAGAGACAGAGGGAGAGAGGGGAGAGAGAAAGGGAGAGGGGGAGAGGGAGATGGAGAAAGAGAAGGAGGGGGCAGAGGGAAAGAGAGAGAGGGAGAGAGGTGAGAGAGAAAGAGAGAGGGGGAAAGGGAGAAAAAAAGAAACAGCATTAAAAAAACAACAGTCTACAGTAGATTCAGTTCATAGATGACGTAAATATAAACTCCTCATATGAAACAAGAAAACATCACAACATAAATATACATTAATAAAGTTTATGTTACATGTTACAAAATGTTACAAAATTTAGGGTCTTCAGGTACGTCTGCACTTCAGTTCACTCTCAGAACAGAAACTCACACACTAGATTTTGAATAGTAGATAATTCCTCAATAATTTACAGTGGAAACTGAGTAACTTATAGACAAAACTGGAAGAAAAACATTATAATTCATTAATTATAATTAATTAATGAATTATAATTCATAAAATATACTAATTAATTTATTACAATTCATAAAGGACATTAATGTGTTAATTATAATTCATAGGGGATACAGAAAAACTGGTAAGTCATTTGTTTCTGCAGGGTTATTAAAAAGTAACTGAAATGTCAGAAATAGTAATATTATGTTGTCCAGCCTAGAGGGCAGCGGTCATTTCCTCTTTATGGCTTTAACTAGTCTCGTTATGATCGTCTGAATCAGACAGTAATCAATAACACCCTGTTAATGTTCTATATGAAAACAGTGATCCCAGTGATTTCCTATGTGCTCTATACAGTCTAACACCGGCCTGTCCTGCCGGCTGAGTTACTGTATTACATAGTGCAGAATTCCCATCAGTTGTTATTCCAGAGAGGGAACATCAGGCCGTGTGGAGGTAATGTGCTGAGATGTTTATAGACGTCCGGCTTTATGAGGTTTTCAGTATGAAGTGACGGAGAAACACACACAGGCGGAAAAACGGCTTCTTCTTTCATCTCCGCTAACAAAGTCTGACTGGACGCACACCTCTCCGATACGACAGATTACCCCAAGTACAGCCGACAGCCCCACTGGACGCGGACGAGGGCGGAGCTGTGATTTGTTATGAGTGGCTGAGATGCTGCGGAGTACCAGGATCTATTTTTACCGCAGTGATTCGCCGGAGAGCTCGTGTTCTACAGACGCGGATCTCGGTCTTAAGGGCTCTTCATGAAAAATGCATCACACAGCTATTTCTTATTTCTGGCTAAAGTAGGAAAGAAAAGATACCTGGATGTTTTTATTGGCACTGCAGGTTCTAAGTGAGAACATCACAGATCAGCCCGCATGATTTAATTATAGTTATGCAATGAAATGGACTTCAGGAGAAAAAACACCTGAAAATTTGTGTTTCCTGGAAGACGGGGAACAAAATCTAAATGATCATCTGCTTTATTGATTTCTTTCCATCAGAAACTAAGACTTGAAAAGGAGAACCCGTCTAAGAGCATGAAGAACCACTGAAAGAACCGAGATTCAACAGGAAACCCTCTCTAAACGCATGAGGAAAAAACACTGAAAGGAACCAAGACTCAAACATAACCAAGGAATTAGGACTCAACAAGAAAACCTCTTAAAGAGCATGAAGAACCACTATGAGGAACCGAAACTCAATATTAGAACCTCCCTGAGAGAATGACGAACTACTTAAAAGAACCAAGACTCAACAGGATAACTTCTCTAAACACATGAGGAAAGAACACTGAGAGGAACCAAGACAGAAACGGATCAATGCTCTAATAACATGTAAAAGAATCACTGAAAAGAAGCAAAACTCAGGAGAACCTCTCTAAACGAAACTGACACTTAAAAGGAGAACCTTGGTAAAAGGAACCAAGACTTAAAGAGAGAACCTCTGTAAAAAGAACTGACACTCTGTAAACTCTGTAAAAAACATGAAGGATCACTTTACGGAACCGAGACTCAGGAGAACCTCTCAAAAAGCATGAGGAAGAACCCGTGAGAACCACTGTAGTCATGATTTGATCTAAGAGAGCTTAACTGACTCCTGACATCCGGCCCAGATTCGGACTTCATTCCAGTGTCCAGTTTTTCACTCAATTCCCAAAGTAAAGCCGAGCCGGAGCGTCTGTTACTTTAACACAACACTGAAATCCAATCAGAACCAGAGCCACTGAAACTGCTCCGGTAATGAAGTGCTTCATAATCCAGACTCAGACTCGGATTCAGACAGAGGTTCAGTCACTGACGTAATCAAGATCAACAGCAAGACGAGCAAAAGACCCTCAGAGAGAAGAACACAAAGCAGCATCAGCATCATTCTCTTCCAGTACAACTCATAACAACAGACGTTACATCTCTCTACAGCATTACATCTGTGCTGATCACTGTAGTCTGTAGTGTTTCTGCCTATATGATGTCCATAACAAAAACAACAACAACAACAACAACAACAACAATAATAATAATAACAATTATTATTAGAAATGATAGTTGTGATGCACTGCTCAGGAATCGTACAGGTAACTCAATACACAGAACAAAGAAAGCAAACAGAAGATCAGAGGAAGACAGAGGATGGGAGGTCTGGACGGTGGGCCAGGTTGGAAAAGGTTGAAGGTGAGATCTGTTCTGAGGTTAGATTTTGATGTGGAGGGAGAGAGTTCCAGTGAGGAGCAGATCTGCAGAATGCTTGATCCCTAAAGCTGTGCAGGTTAGATGAAGGAAGAACCTGAGGATGTGAGTGATCAGATCAGAAGAAGTGAGGTTTGTAAGTGAGGAGAAAGATGTGTACTGTACTTTCTGAGGAGCCGGTGGAGTTTTTTGATGAGATCAGATATGGAAGAAGACAGGCGGCAGAGTTCTGGAGCTGATGAGGAGAGGAGGAGGCGGTTGTAACGCTGGCTGGACTAACCAGACACTCGCAGATGTTACATAGTGAAGTCATATTATCATGTCATACTGTGGATGGCGGCAGCGTGTAGGTGTCAGTGTTCTGGTATGCGGAATGTTTTGGTGACATTCTCTGGAGCCTCTGGACTCCCATGTGGAAGACACTCTCAAACCATTTGCGTCTGAACCCATCCTTGCAGATCACGTACACCATACATGCTGATTGTCTTCTCTGGGGCGGATGGAATCTTCCAGCAAGACAATGAGACATGTCACATGGCTAGAAATGTCCCACATAGGGTGGAAGAGCTGACCAAGCCTTCCAAGTACTACTCTGGACCCCTAATTCCTCAGACTAGAACTCAATTGAGTATCTGTAGGACCACCTGGATGGAGGTGTTGTCTCTATGGATCCTCCTCCACGCTCCCCTCAGCAGCTGTGGGACGCACTGCAGTCAGCATGACTCCAGATAACTGTGACCACCTACCAGGACCTTATTGAGTCTCCCAGTCCGACTAGCTGCTGTCCGTGCTGCACACGGCGGTCACTCTGGATGTTAGATGGTCATAATAATATGACTCCAGTGTGTATATTAAAAAAGGGTTTAATAACAAGGAGTGAGTAGATTTAAAGACAGGAGCGGAAAACTAACACCAGGACGACAAACACAAACACCAGAGAACAGGCAAGAGTCAAACCAGGCAAACAAAACCAAATGGCTCCGAACAAGAGAGAGAACAGAGAGACGAGAGAGGAAACTACACAGACTCAACCAGGACAATAGAAGACTCTGTACGCAGCGGGATATGTTGGCAATAGGTTGTTTGCAAATGATGTCACTGTGTCGCTGTCGTGTGAACTGCAGATGGAGGGCAGGAAGTGATTTTCCACATGGGGGGGCGCTATTACACTCTCTCAAAACGTCTGTGGTTTACGTCGTTTACAGTCTCTCAAAATCAGTTCAACTGAGAACCACAAGGAGCATTTATCTAGTACCAAAGGTTTTTGTTTGTGAGGAGAAAAATACAAGAAACTGACCAAAAAGCAGCAGCAGAACTGTCTGACCCTTCGTCTGCGCTCAGGGCGAGAGACTGAACTTCCTGTTTCAGTTTCTTGTAGCTGTAGTTTCAAATCTCTCACCAGTGACCAGTCACATCACCCACAGACCAACTGTTCACTATACAATACTCACTCCTACCGACCGCACTAGGGTGAAGCAGCTCATTCAGCAGTTTTCCTGTTCCACCTTAAATAGTGCAGCAGGAGCCAGAACATACCTGCCGCTCCATTTAAGGTGAAAACAAACAAACCTTGTGACAGTAGAGGAGCTGTAGCCAGAAAGAGGGATGAGCTGCTTTCTATCAGTTATAGGATGAAAACCAGTCTAAGCAAAGCCGTCCACACCCAGTTTACCCAGTCTGGACTCTCTTCCTCTCTGTCTCTTTCTCTCCCTCTCTGATTCTCTGTCTCTCTCTGTCTCTCTCTCTATCTCTTTCTCTGACTCTGTTCTTATCTCTCCTGTTCTGTCCGTCTCTATGTCATTAATAATGAAGGACATGTCATATAAGGGCCGAGAACGACGCTGGGCTCCTAAACAGACTGAGCGTTCCTGAGTTTCCGGTCTTTTCACTGTACGGGCTGTAAATCAGCTCCCTCTGAGGACAAGGCTCATCTAGGCTTGGCTAATCCACACCGGGCCGAAATAAAGAAATCTGACTCTCTCCCAAACACCGACTACCCCAGACCAAAAGCCCTCCGAGAGACAGTTCGGGTCCGATCTTTATGTTTTGACCCTCGGGTCATTCTACCTGCTACAAAACAAAATAAGGAAAACAGACGACATCAGCATCACAGTCTGGATCAAAGAGGCGATTGAGTTTCAGAACTGGAGCTATGAGGAGGAACCCTAACAGAGGAACCAAGACTCTAAATCTCACTGAAATACCTTTTCAACCAGAGTGGAACTTGTTCTGTTGCGGTTCTGTTCACTGCATTTCCACCAAAAATAAGATGAACAGTTTGTAGTAGAAGGTTCTTCAGCCCAAACTGTGATAGCATCTATGGGCGTGTCAGTTGTTGAGGAAGGAGAAGGAAACAGTGGCGACACCCTGGAAGAATGAGCAGTGTCTGCTGAAGATCTTCTACGTGTTCTTATCTCCAACAGCTGATCCATAAAAACAAACAGTAATACAGCACAAACACTCACAGCTGACCTAAACACTCCAGCAAGCTGTTACTACTGTTTACTACTGCTGTGCAGCGCCCTCTGATGGTGGCGTATCTTCTGACGTTCCTTGGATTCAATTAAAACTGGTGCAAATGCAGGCTGGTTTCCTGAACAGCACCAAGAAGCCTGAATGGAACCAGTTCAAGAACCAGGGCTCTTCTGGTTGGAAAGATCTGTGAGATCCCACAGAGAGGAAGCAGTACTAAAGCAGAGCCAGAGAAAGGTGTGAAGTGTAGGAAACAAACTCAATTCAGGTGGTTTGAAGGCCTCAGCAGTCAGAACATCCACACAATCCTCTGAATTTCACCACAAGTCGACATAAGAACTTCGCAGAGCGCCTGCACACCTGCATGTATCTGATTTAGATGCTGTCGCTGGTGAGGCTGAGAAGGACCAGCTCTCTGACCGGTTCTGATGATTAAGCTGGTGATGCATGCGGAGCAGGAGGACCTGATGTCCGGTACTGAAGCTTTTCTCTCTGTTGTTTTCTTTCCGGAGTTACTCATAGGCGTCTGTTCAGTTCAATCTCCAGCTCTACAGCAGATCAGTCAACCTTTCACACCAACACACTGCCGTATCTCCACCAGCAATGCTGACCAGAGAGTAGGTGTTCCTGTACAACACAGACCTGCTCTACTGCATCACACAGAACCGGGAATAACAACTGGTTCTATACAGAACCAGAAAGGGTTCTGCTACTGTGACAACCTCAAGCTTGCAACAATAGACAAACCCTTGGTGGTGCTACACAGAACCATATACGTCACATTCTCTTCTAGTCTGAGGAACCATTAAGGCATGAAACGGTTCTTTAGTAAAGAACCCTTGAAGAGCCACTGTTTGTAAGAATGTAGAACTCATAGTTCTAAATCCTTTTACCAAAGGAACCTTGTAGAACCATGTTTCATAAGACAAAAAACACCTTTTAAAGAACATAGCACACATGACCCTAAATAGAACCAACCTTTTACTAAAGAACCCTTGAAAAGCTTCTAAGAACTTTGAAAGTGAATCTGAACTGAAAGTGAGTCTGGAATGAAAGTGAGTCTGGACTGAAAGTGAATCTGAACTGAAAGTGAGTCTAGACTGAAAGTGAGTCTGGAATGAAAGTGAGTCTGGACTGAAAGTGAGTCTGGAATGAAAGTGAGTCTGGACTGAAAGTGAATCTGAGCTGAAAGTGAGTCTGAACTGAAAGTGAATTTGAACTGAATGAGAGTCCGAACTGAAAGTGAGTCTGAACTGAAAGTGAATCTGAACTGAAAGTAAATCTGAACTGAAAGTGAGTCTGAACTGAAAGTGAATCTGGACTGAAAGTAAATCTGAACTGAAAGTGAGTCTGAACTGAAAGTAAATCTGAACTGAAAGTGAGTCTGAACTGAAAGTGAGTCTGAACTGAAAGTGTGTCTGAACTGAATGAGAGTCTGAACTGAAAGTGAGTCTGAACTGAAAGTGAATCTGGACTGAAAGTAAATCTGAACTGAAAGTGAGTCTGAACTGAAAGTAAATCTGAACTGAAAGTGAGTCTGAACTGAAAGTGAGTCTGAACTGAAAGTAAATCTGAACTGAAAGTGAGTCTGGACTGAAAGTGAATCTGAGCTGAAAGTAAAACTGAACTGGAAGTGAGTTTGAACTGAATGAGAGTCCGAACTGAAAGTGAGTCTGAACTGAAAGTGGGTCTGGAATGAAAATGAGTCTGTAATGAAAGAGAGTCTGAACTAAAAGTGAGTCTGAACTGAAAGTGAGTTTGGAATGAAAGAGAGTCTGAACAAAAAGTGAGTCTGAACTGAAAGTGAGTCTGGAATGAAAGTGAGTCTGAACTGAAAGTGAGTCTGAACTGAAAGTGAGTCACCTGATATTACATTTAGTTGCTGAGGATTCTGGGTAATGTGAACTCGTCTTTACTGTATATACCGTATAATAACGTACATCAGGATGCCTGTAATAAAGATTTTACTATTTACACCTAGTCTGTTTACACGGTGAATGAGCAGAAAACACTTACTGAAACAAACACTAATCATGAAACACCGATGATAATTAATTTCTATTCTTCCTGATAAATAAATAAATAAATAAATAAATAAAGTAAAATAAACATCTTGTGTTTGGTATTAATATCAAGATGAATCATGAAGAAGATCAGGAATAACAAAGATTCTAATTGTAATTCAAATTATAGAGGCTTTAACTTACAGATCATTTTAGCATAATATATAATATTACACCAGAGAGAAAGAGAGAGAGAAGGGGGCAGCGAGGAAAAGGGAGGGAGAGAGAAGGAGAAAGAGAGAGTGAGAGAAAGGGAGGGAGCAAGGGAAAGGGAGGGAGAGAGAAGGAGAGAGAGCGGGAGGGAGCAAGGGAAAGGGAGGGAGAGAGAAGGAGAGAGGGGAAGGGAGAAAAGGAGAGAGGAGAGAGAGGGAGAAAGGGAGACAGGAGGAGAGGGAGGAGAAGAGGGAGGAGGACAGAGAGAGAAAGGGAGTGAAAAAAGGGAGAATAGGAGAGAGGGAAAGAGGGAGGGGTATAGGGTGAGAGGAAGAGAAAGGGAGAAAAGGAGAGAGGGAGCGGGAGAGTGAGGAAGAAAGGGAGAAAGGGAGATAGCTGGAGAATGAGGGAGAAAGGGAGAGAGGGAGAGAAATGGAGAGAGAGAGAGGGAGAAAGGGAGAGAGGGAGAGAGGGGGAGAAAGAGAGAGGAAGAGATCGATACACTCTAAAAGGAGACAGTCTTGACCTCCTTATATCAGAAATGAACTGAGATGATGGACGAGTGCAGCAGGGAGTGCTGTAATGAATGGGGGACTGAATGGAGGTCAGTGAGATAAGTCCGCTCTGGAGAGGGATATTAATCTTAAAGGGCCCATATCACCCTTTTCTCTCTCTTAAAGGGCCATCATGAGAGATTTTACCCAAAAATAATTTCTACCTTACCTTCTACATCTCTTACAGTTAAACAGGCTGCTCGTGTTACTGTGCCTTTATGACTGATATATGTAAATGAGCTCTGTTCTGATTGGCTGCTCTGTATTTTACTATATCAAATAGCAGACCAGGCTGAAACACTGGAAGCTTTAGCTTAAATGGGTGCAGCTAAACAACTTTTTTGGGCTGAGTAGGTGGATATATATAAATATTTTGTGACATCACACAAACAAAAAGCCACTTTAGCAGCTTAGTTATGCTGACCATTCAGACTGGAGAGATGCTCTGAAATGTCAAAAAGTGTGAACATTTTCACATATGGGCCCTTTAATCTAAATACTTATGAATAATTGCTTGAAATTAGACTTTAAGGCTAAATATAAGTTAAGGACTGTATGAATTAATGTATGTATATGTAAATAAATGAATACACACGTTGCTGCGTTACTGCATATGTGTGATTTCTCAGTTTTGATGTCTGAATTGTGTGAAACAGTAAGAACAGAGAAAAGCTCTTTGTGTGCAAGACGTATAAAACTCTTATCTGTTGCTGTATGAGCAGAGGCCGGTGTGATTGAAGCCTGTCAGCTGCGTCATTTCGGACCACGTGGCTCAGAGCCAGAGATTAAACCCTCGGCTGAAAGAGGATTTATTTGCTGTCTCTCCGCTTGTCTCACCGTCTCCGCTGTAGGAGCTCACATTAAAGCCGGAGTCTGAATAAAATACACAATTTCACCCCCATTCCCCGACAAATGCAGCCCACCAAGACGCGTTGGGAGTCTTTCCTTTAGCTACGAGGCTAATGTAGCTAGCCAGAAGGCTAATAGAATTAGCACAGTGTTAACTGGAGGCCTACATCCTCTTACGCTTGTCTCAGTCATTCAATAATTAATAATAGACTTGACTGTGTGGTTTGTGTGATACACTGTTTCTATAAATGTGTGTTATTAAAGTAAGAATATTGTTTTTTGTCATATACAAGTAACTTTACAGAAGAGCACAAAAACATTGTTCACTTTCAATGTACGTCAATGGAACCAGAAGTCTTTATAAGCTATTTTGAAGCATTTCTATTGGTCCATTCATCACAAAATGTTCACACAATATAAACAGCAGCTGTCGTGTTTATATGATATAGAAAAATAAAAATGGACCAAAAAAAGTATGTTTTTTTTTAAAAACAGATGATATATTGACAGTGCAGATTGAAGAGTTGCTCTAACACTGAAGCCTACATTAAAGTCTTGTTTGACTAAAGTCTTATTGTGTGAAAAAAATTACATATGGGCCCTTTAATCTAAACGCTTATGACTAATTGCTAGAAATTTGACTAAATATACACTAAAGCTTAAATAAAGAAATTGAAGTGTAAATAAATTAATATACATATTAAAGGAACATACACTTTGTGAGTGGTCAGTTTTTATGTTTTTATTCTAAATTATTCTAAACCTTCTTATCAAGTACCGTATGAGCTGAAGCTGCTGTCAGCCTATCAGAACTGTGTGTGTGGGTCAGCAGTGATGTGTTATTCTGGGATGTATATATTCATCCAGTATAAACAATTTCTGTTCCACCTTAAATGGATCACTGTACACTCAGGCACCTACAGGCCCCTGACTGTAACTAAATAATTTTTTTTATTATTTTAAATTAAAATAATAATAATTAAATCAAAATAATTTTAAAAAATGTATTTTTTAAAACATAAATATTTGAAATCTCTGCATCAGTGGTTCTACATAATGAGTGTAGCTGATACACCTGATATGCATTTAACCTTCATTAACTCTGGTTTTAAAGGACAGACGACTTAATCACCGTCTCGTTCACAGAGAAACAGCGCGCTCCTCCAGTCAGACTCTGTGTAAACGTAACGTATGCGTGTGGAGATAAACGGGCTCTATAAATAAAACAGTCAGAGGCTGCGCTGGCTGCATGCTGATGGAGTTCGAGGGCACCGTGTGCTGAATATAACGGACCCGTCTCCGTCTCTAAAGGACAGTATCTGCCCTCAGGCGTCTGAGTCAGCGCTCACTTAAAAGCTTCTTTATGTTACTTTACAGGAAAACCACACACACGCTCAGACTCACACACACGCTCGGGTGCAGAACCCGCTATACTTCATTGGATCAGCATCAGCGGAGAGTAAATAATTACTTTTAGGCTGAATTTTGATATTTTGATATTTTGATATTATATATTTTGATATTTTGATATTATATATTTTGATATTTTGATATTTTGATACTTTATATTTTAAACGTACCTGCTGCTCTATCTAAGGTGGAAACAAGAGAACTGGTGAATGAGAAGCTGACCTGATGGTGCTGGTGGTCAGTAGGAGTGAGTATTGTAGTGTGTACAGGTGATCTGGGGGTGAACACTGGTGATAGATTTAAAAGCGTACGTTACGGTAAGTAAACAGTCTGAAGTATATAATATATATATTTATTAATATTAAATATTTATTAATATATTTATTAATATTGACCAATTTTGTCTTGTATATCTGTAAAGATTCACAGCAGAGCAGAAGGAGCAGCTACATTAAGTCTGCTATATTAAATCAGTATGAAAGATCATAATTATTTTCTCATATATACAAACAGCAGCAGCAGAGTCATTCCATCTGTTAGTACTGAAATCCATTTTTATGTCACAGAGTCAAAATCAGCCACATGATCATGTCTTTTAGAGATTTAACTTAGCGCAAGTAATATAGCACTACGCTAACAGGTCTGTTAAAAGCTTCCTGCTGCGTTAGCCTCGTATCTCCATGACTAAAACACTGAAGACACTTAACTAACCAAACAAGTCTCATCTTCATTTCGAGTAAGCAGCTATTTCTCTCTGTAGCTTCAGACCAGCTCCGACCCGAACTCAGTCCGACCTCAGTCCCAATCCCACTCATTAGATTACTAATTAGACTAGTAATTAGACTACAAATCACCCCACTAATTAGTAGATCAGAGAGCACAACAAGAAGAGAACGAGGGGAGAGAGAGAGAGAGAGAGAGAGAGAGAGAGAGAGAGAAAGAGAGAGCAGTGTTCCAGAATTGGAACAGTGTAAATAAATAAGCAGCAATAAAATCCCTGTAATATTAACTCTACTAATTATCTTATATCCCCTATTTTAGTATATAGGAGTGTTTATTGAGTGTGTTTGTGGACTAATATCTCCTATTCTAGAGTATAGGAGTGTTTATTGAGGGTGTTTGTACACTAATATCTCCTGTTCTAGTGTATAGGAGTGTTTATTGAGGGTGTTTGTACACTAATATCTCCTGTTCTAGTGTATTGGAGTGTTTATTGAGGGTGTTTGTACACTAATATCTCCTGTTCTAGTGTATTGGAGTGTTTATTGGGGGTGCTTATAGACTAATATCTCCTATTCTAGTGTATAGAGGTGTTTGTTGAGGGTCTTTATGGGGTAATATCTCCTATTCTAGTGTATATGAGTGTTTGTAGAGGGTGTTTATGGACAAATATCTCCTATTGTAGTGTATTGGAGTGTTTATTGAGGGTGTTTATAGACCAATATCTCATATTCTAGTGTATAGGAGTGTTTATTGAGGGTGTTTGTACACTAATATCTCCAATTCTAGTGTATTGGAGTGTTTATTGAGGGTGTTTGTACACTAATATATCCTATTCTAGTGTATAGGAGTGTTTATTGAGGGTGTTTATGGGCGAATATATCCTATTCTAGTGTATATGACAGTTTATTGGGGGTGTTCATGCACTAAAAAAAATTCTCCTAATCTAATATCTCCTAATCTAGTGTATAGAAGTGTTTAGGAGTGTTTATCGAGGATGTTTGTGCACTAATATTTCCTATTCCAGTGTATAGGAGTATTTATTGAGGGTGTATTTGGACTTCTATAATATAATATCTATAATAGATATGAGAAATAGAAATATAGATGCAGTATTTATGCTCTGGAAGAGAATGTAGATTTATCTGCATTAAGTTATGTGTGGATGCAGCTTGTAAGTCAGTACTGAAGGGGTCTGACAGCTGAATGGACAGTATTTGCAGAACAGGGCACGACTGCATCATCAGCATAAAGTACATTATACTCAGAAACAATATCATCCATATCTGCAGGTTTAGACTGACATATCGATCTTCACATCTAGGTCCAAGTCTGTACTGCTCTGACTAAGTCTCTCATAGTTGAAATAGTCCAAAACACTCCTCAGTTATCATTCCAGCGCTTGGAGCTTAGCGAGGACTCCGGACCCAGACGTGTTAATAGACAGACTGGAGTTGAGGGAATTTCAAGGTATCTGAATAAAGAAGGCTGGGCTGGGCGATAAAATGATAGCGATAATTATCGCGAAACAGCGTTTCCTCGATAGAACTATAAGACGTAGTCGATAAAAAGTCGATAGAATTAAGTTCCGTCCATGTTTTGAGAGATGACACGAATAGCCAACGAGAATGAGAATAGGGCCGCCACAAACCAATCGAGTGGCTGAACTAGAGTTCCATCCATTTCAGGTTTAGAGTGTAGGCGTAGTGGCAGCCTAACCCACCTGCTAGTAATTTGGTTACTGCAGGCGCTACAGTCAGGCAGAGAGAATAAAATAAGAGAAAATGACGACAGAAAACGTTAACTTCTACTGAAAGAAACAAGTTACACGTGTTGATAATCTGCCAAGATAGAAACAACAAGTAAACAGGTGCTGTCTTGCTGCTGTGTTGACAAAACGCTATGGGATGTTAGCGCTTCAAGTGCTCGGGTCAGTTGTACTGTTGTGATCATCTCCACTGTGCAGAGCTGACAGAGCGTTTCTGTGTAAAATACTCCCACAAGTATATATATATATATATATATATATATATATATATATATATATATATATATATATATATATATATATATATATATATACATGTGTGTGTGTGTGTGTGTGTGTGTTAATTTTTTTTTTTTAAAAGGCAATAACTATTTGATTTATATCGTGATATATATATCGATATCGACTGATATAAAAAAGATTATCGTGATAAGATTTTTTTCCCATATCGCCCAGTCCTAGAAGGACGTGAACGTGAAAAGGTTCACAGTTTTCATCATTGTTTTATTTAGAGAGAGATGTAAACAGAAAAGACTCCAGAACTGAGCCCTATGGGACACCATAAAAGGCAGTTTAATGAAGTCCAATAGCAAGACATCTTCTTACAGGTATGCTGATATATGGTCAGGATAGAATGTGCTGAGATTAATGGATTTGGCTCATTATTTAATAGAGATTCTAGTATTTTTGTCAGGCTTGGAAATTTTGAGATAGGACAATGAATAACAATGAATATTGTAACAATAAATATTGCCATATAGCCCAGCCCTGGTCGCTGCCACATGTCAGTAAATCTGCTAAACTTGGAGATTATACATATTTTTTCCTCTGGAAAAACAACTTGAGAGCAGTTTTTGCTCCAGTTAAACACAGCGGTAGTGTCGGACCGGGTATGTAGCTCAGCTCTGAACCTCTGAGACGGAGATTACTATGCCAAGAGTTCAGCCTGATGACCTGATAAACACCAGAGACAGTTGTTTTAAAGGTGAAGTGGACGATGGCCAGCAACAGTTGTGATGATCCACTTTAATCACCTCAGCCCGAACGTGACATTAACTCGGATAATCAACTGTTAAATCAAACCTGTCTCCTAAACGCCGTCTTATCCCTGCAGGAAACCAAAAATCAGGAGCTAATCAGCACAATAAGAGGCTGTAGAGCACAGCAGTGTACCGGGGTGCAGAGCGGGAGGGGGCGGAGTGAAACATCTTGGCTGTGAAAGATGTGATTACAGATTTTAAGGAGGCAGCTGGCAGTACATATATATATATATATATATATATATATATATATATATATATATATATATATATATATATATATATATATATATATATATAACAACAGTGAAAA
Source organism: Megaleporinus macrocephalus (assembly GCA_021613375.1). Lineage (NCBI taxonomy): Eukaryota > Metazoa > Chordata > Actinopteri > Characiformes > Anostomidae > Megaleporinus > Megaleporinus macrocephalus. The sequence continues at coordinate 17,471,036 of CM038712.1, forward strand.
GGCATACAAGCAGGTAGCTAACTGAATGTGCTTTAATGATCTCAAATACATTCTTGTTCTAATGTCTACACAATTTAATGTGTAAACAGAGTCATTCAGAGTCGTCCATTCTGAAACTTTCTGTTCTAGATACAGTCAGAACTGTTCAGAGTGGAGGTGAATGGAACCAGACGTCCACCTCTAAAAGCTCCCTCACAGAAAGTTATTTCAGTAGATAGTTATAACTCCATTCATGTTGGAGGGATACATGCAGGACGCTGTGAGGTTGAAATAGTCCCAGAATACCTAGTATTTTCAGATCATCACCACTATAAATACCATCATCCCCACTGTAAACATCACCACCACCACTGTAAACATCACCACCACTGTAAACATCACCACCACTGTAAACACCACCACCATCACTGTAAACATCATCACCACCACCAGTGTACACATCACCACCACTATAAACACCATCAACACCACTGTAAACATCACCACCATCACTGTAAACACCATCACCACCACCACTGTAAACACCATCACCACCACCACTGTAAACACCATCACCACCACTGTACACATCACCACCACTATAAACACCATCAACACCACTGTAAATATCATCACCACTGTAAACATCATCACCATCACTGTAAACACCTCCATCACCACCACCACAGTAAACAATATCACCACTGTGAACATCGTCACCATCACTGTAAACACCATCACCACCACTGTAACTGCAATCACCACTACTGTAAACATCACCATCACCACCACCACTGTAAACACCATCACCACCACTGTAAACATCACCATCGCCACCACTGTAAACACCATCACCACCACTGTAAACATCACCATCACCACCACAGTACACATCACCATCACCACCACCACTGTAAACAGCACCATCACCACCACTGTAAACACAATCACCACCACTGTAAACATCACCACCACCACCACTGTAAACAGCACCATCACCATCACCACCACTGTAAAGACCACCATCACCACCACTGTAAACAGCACTATCATCACCACTGTAAACACCATCACCACCACTGTAAACAGCACTATCATCACCACTGTAAACACCATCACCACCACCGTAAAGTCTCTAAAGAACCATTATTTAGAACAACCACTGAAATGCAGATACAAAATTTTGGTGGAATTCCCCTATCAGTGCTATAAGCTGTAATGTGTGTGAGAAAGTGTAGCAGTTGTTTTCTAACAGACTTCCTGGTGTCACTGATTCAATATCTCAATTAGGAAAATATACAGCGTCCAATCAATCAGCCTCTACACGCAGCACTTCAATCCCTCTGGAAGTAGGACACACACTGACATGAGCCCAGCACGGCCCCCACTACAGCCCACCGCACACTCACCGCTCTCGCCATTACACAGAGATCAGAGACGACCTGTCCTCGTCTCAGCTGAGACCAAATATTACACATCATCACACTTTCTGTACAATACTCACCATCCAGCTTCAGACATTAAATAAACTCACACCGCAACAGTGACAGACGTGTAGCACAACTACGCGTGCAGTGCGACAATGTTTCATACACACTGCGTGTCCACAAGTTTACAGATGTGGAAATAAAGGTATTAGTATTTGGCCTTTTACCTTCATATTTAATCTGTCCTTGCAGGGAACACACTAGTGAACACACACACTCGTGAATACACACACTAGTGAACACACACTAGGGGACAGTAAAACACCCACATACACACACACATCAGTAAACACACACTAGGGTGCAGTAAAACAGTAAGTGAACACACACTGTAGGGTCAATGAAACACCCACATTCACATAAACACTAGTGAACACACACTAGGGGGCAGTGAACACACACTCTAGGGGGCAATGAAACACACACACTAGTGAACACACACTAGGGGACAGTAAAAAACCCACATACACACACATCAGTAAACACAATCGCGGGGGTGCAGTAAAACACCAAGTGAACACACACTCTAGTGAACACACCCACTAGGGGCAGTGAAACACCCACGAGCACACAAACACTAGTGAACACACACTAGGGGGCAGTGAACACACACTCTAGGGGACAGTGGAACACACACATTAGTGAACACAAACACTAGGGGGCAGTAAAACACCCACACACACATACATACTAGTGTGTGTTTCACTACGGGGAAGTGAAACACACACATACACACAAATACTAGTGAACACACACACTAAGGGGCAGTGAAACACCCACATACACACACTAGTGAACACACACCAAGGGGTAGTGAAACATCCACACACACACATACACTAGTGAACAGTGAGTAAACAGTGGAGAGCAGCCCTATCCACAGTACCGGGCGGCAATTGGGGGTTTGGTGGTTAGGGTAACTTCAGTTGTGTCCGGTCAGTACAGGAGATCAAACCAGTAACATTCCAGTTCTCAAGTCTGGCTCCCCAACATCCAGCTCGTGACTGACCACTGATATTACTGTGTAATAGAACTGTGGAAATGGATGTGTAACCAGAGAGGATATATGCAACCTTTCCAGGAACGCGGTCACATGGTTTTGGTGAGTTGGGGGTGAGAACACTAGCTCCACCCTTAAGCAGAAAACAGAAATCAGAACTGTCTGTGGGTCCCTGTGGGCGGCGTCCTGTGTCCACTGATGAAGAACTAGAGAACACAAACTGTGCAGCAGCAGATGAGCTACTGTCTCTGACCTTACATCTACAAGGTGGACCAGCAAGTAGTAGGCATGCCTAATACAGTGGACAGTCTTTAAACACTCCAGCAGCACTGCTGTGTCTGATCCACTCACACCAGCACAACACACACTAACCCACCACCACCACGTCAGTGTCACTGCAGTGCTGAGAATGACCAGCCTCCTTAATAGTACCTGCTCTGTGGTGGTCCTGTGGGCGTCCTGACCATTAAAGAACAGAGTAATAAAGTATACAGAGAATCAGATCAACTACAGTCTGTAAGTGTAGCTCCTGTATGGTCAGCGGAGCTGATACAGTGGACAGTGGTTGTTAATGTTATGGCTGATCTGTATGTAAAAATTGAGGAAAACGCTGATGTCACATTTTAATAACATCATAAATATTCTCTGATGATGTTATTCGTCTGAAAGGTTAGGTGAGAAATATGCAGTATTAAAAAATAAATTAATAAATTAATGAAAATCACTTCCTTTAAACTCAGCAGTGCTGAATATGCGGCGTGTGCAGCTGTGACTGTGTAGGAAAGCGAGAAGGTTCCATCACGAGCGCTGGAGAACGCGTGAGCACGCAGCTGTAAGTGTGTCAAGGACGGGAGAAATGTCAGTGCAGCGCACGCTCACATCTGCACCCTCGCACACTATACATTATTCACCAGGACGCACGAGCCTCACATTATTAATGTACAGGCAGCTTTTTGCTCTGGAGCGTCTGAGTTTAGAAAGTCTGGACACACAACCACATCCACAGTGACAATGAGAACACTGAGCCTACTGGTCAGTCTGCATTTAGAGCGCTAAGATACATCAGTTCTTCACTGTATGCACAATTCTTACACATTCATACAAATAATAATAATAAGAAGAAGAAGAAGAAGAAGAACTCCAAGTTCCAAGTGCAGAACCAGATACTTGAGTGTAAATATGAGTGTTAGTCTAAGCAGGTCCTAGATAACTGAGTGTGAATATAAGTGTGAGTATGAATAGTAACTGAATGTGAATATAAGTGTGAGTTTGAATAGTGACTGAGTGTGAATATAAGTGTGAGTATGAATAGTAACTGAATGTGAATATAAGTGTGAGTATGAATAGTAACTGAGTGTGAATATAAGTGAGTATGAATAGTAACTGAGTGTGAATATAAGTGTGAGTATGAATAGTAACTGAGTGTGAACATAAATGTGAGTATGAATAGTAATTGAGTGTGAATATAAGTGTGAGTATGAATAGTAACTGAGTGTGAACACAAGTGTGAGTATGAATAGTAACTGAGTGTGAACACAAGTGTGAGTATGAATAGTAACTGAGTGTGAATATAAGTGTGAGTATGAATAGTAACTGAGTGTGAATATAAGTGTGGGTATGAATAGTAACTGAGTGTGAATATAAGTGTGAGTATGAATAGTAACTGAGTGTGAATATAAGTGTGAGTATGAATAGTAACTGAGTGTGAATATAAGTGTGAGTATGAATAGTAACTGAGTGTGAATATAAGTGTGAGTATGAATAGTAACTGAATGTGAATATAAGTGTGAGTATGAATAGTAACTGAGTGTGAATATAAGTGTGAGTATGAATAGTAACTGAGTGTGAATATAAGTGTGAGTATGAATAGTAACTGAGTGTGAATATAAGTGTGAGTATGAATAGTAACTGAGTGTGAATATAAGTGTGAGTATGAATAGTAACTGAGTGTGAATATAAGTGTGAGAATGAATAGTAACTGAGTGTGAATATAAGTGTGAGTATGAATAGTAACTGAGAGTGAATATAAGTGTGAGTATGAATAGTAACTGAGTGTGAATATAAGTGTGAGTATGAATAGTAACTGAGAGTGAATATAAGTGTGAGTATGAATAGTAACTGAGTGTGAATATAAGTGTGAGAATGAATAGTAACTGAGTGTGAATATAAGTGTGAGTATGAATAGTAACTGAGAGTGAATATAAGTGTGAGTATGAATAGTAACTGAGTGTGAATATAAGTGTGAGTATGAATAGTAACTGAGAGTGAATATAAGTGTGAGTATGAATAGTAACTGAGTGTGAATATAAGTGTGAGTATGAATAGTAACTGAGAGTGAATATAAGTGTGAGTATGAATAGTAACTGAGTGTGAATATAAGTGTGAGAATGAATAGTAACTGAGTGTGAATATAAGTGTGAGTATGAATAGTAACTGAGTGTGAATATACGTGTGAGTATGAATAGTAACTGAGTGTGAATATAAGTGTGAGAATGAATAGTAACTGAGTGTGAATATAAGTGTGAGTATGAATAGTAACTGAGAGTGAATATAAGTGTGAGTATGAATAGTAACTGAGTGTGAATATAAGTGTGAGTATGAATAGTAACTGAGTGTGAATATAAGTGTGAGTATGAATAGTAACTGAGTGTGAATATAAGTGTGAGTATGAATAGTAACTGAGTGTGAATATAAGTGTGAGTATGAATAGTAACTGAGTGTGAATATAAGTGTGAGTATGAATAGTAACTGAGTGTGAATATAAGTGTGAGTATGAATAGTAACTGAGTGTGAATATAAGTGTGAGTATGAATAGTAACTGAGAGTGAATATAAGTGTGAGTATGAATAGTAACTGAGTGTGAATATAAGTGTGAGAATGAATAGTAACTGAGTGTGAATATAAGTGTGAGTATGAATAGTAACTGAGAGTGAATATAAGTGTGAGTATGAATAGTAACTGAGTGTGAATATAAGTGTGAGTATGAATAGTAACTGAGAGTGAATATAAGTGTGAGTATGAATAGTAACTGAGTGTGAATATAAGTGTGAGAATGAATAGTAACTGAGTGTGAATATAAGTGTGAGTATGAATAGTAACTGAGTGTGAATATACGTGTGAGTATGAATAGTAACTGAGTGTGAATATAAGTGTGAGTATGAATAGTAACTGAGTGTGAATATACGTGTGAGTATGAATAGTAACTGAGTGTGAATATAAGTGTGAGTATGAATAGTAACTGAGTGTGAATATAAGTGTGAGTATGAATAGTAACTGAGTGTGAATATAAGTGTGAGTATGAATAGTAACTGAGTGTGAATATAAGTGTGAGTATGAATAGTAACTGAGTGTGAATATAAGTGTGAGAATGAATAGTAACTGAGTGTGAATATAAGTGTGAGTATGAATAGTAACTGAGAGTGAATATAAGTGTGAGTATGAATAGTAACTGAATGTGAATATAAGTGTGAGAATGAATAGTAACTGAGTGTGAATATAAGTGTGAGTATGAATAGTAACTGAGTGTGAATATAAGTGTGAGTATGAATAGTAACTGAGTGTGAATATAAGTGTGAGAATGAATAGTACCTGAGTGTGAATATAAGTGTGAGTATGAATAGTAACTGAGTGTGAATATAAGTGTGAGAATGAATAGTAACTGAGTGTGAATATAAGTGTGAGTATGAATAGTAACTGAGAGTGAATATAAGTGTGAGAATGAATAGTAACTGAGTGTGAATATAAGTGTGAGAATGAATAGTAACTGAGAGTGAATATAAGTGTGAGAATGAATAGTAACTGAGTGTGAATATAAGTGTGAGAATGAATAGTAACTGAGAGTGAATATAAGTGTGAGTATGAATAGTAACTGAGTGTGAATATAAGTGTGAGAATGAATAGTAACTGAGTGTGAATATAAGTGTGAGTATGAATAGTAACTGAGAGTGAATATAAGTGTGAGTATGAATAGTAACTGAGTGTGAATATAAGTGTGAGTATGAATAGTAACTGAGTGTGAATATAAGTGTGAGTATGAATAGTAACTGAGTGTGAATATAAGTGTGAGAATGAATAGTAACTGAGTGTGAATATAAGTGTGAGTATGAATAGTAACTGAGAGTGAATATAAGTGTGAGTATGAATAGTAACTGAATGTGAATATAAGTGTGAGAATGAATAGTAACTGAGTGTGAATATAAGTGTGAGTATGAATAGTAACTGAGAGTGAATATAAGTGTGAGTATGAATAGTAACTGAGTGTGAATATAAGTGTGAGTATGAATAGTAACTGAGAGTGAATATACGTGTGAGTATGAATAGTAACTGAGTGTGAATATACGTGTGAGTATGAATAGTAACTGAGTGTGAATATAAGTGTGAGTATGAATAGTAACTGAGTGTGAATATAAGTGCGAGTATGAATAGTAACTGAGTGTGAATATAAGTGTGAGAATGAATAGTAACTGAGTGTGAATATAAGTGTGAGTATGAATAGTAACTGAGAGTGAATATAAGTGTGAGTATGAATAGTAACTGAATGTGAATATAAGTGTGAGAATGAATAGTAACTGAGTGTGAATATAAGTGTGAGTATGAATTGTAACTGAGAGTGAATATAAGTGTGAGTATGAATATAAACTGAGTGTGAATATAAGTGTGAGTATGAATAGTAACTGAGTGTGAATATAAGAGTGAGTATGAATAGTAACTGAGAGTGAATATAAGTGTGAGTATGAATAGTAACTGAGTGTGAATATAAGTGTGAGTATGAATAGTAACTGAGTGTGAATATAAGTGCGAGTATGAATAGTAACTGAGAGTGAATATAAGTGTGAGTATGAATAGTAAATGAGTGTGAATATAAGTGCGAGTATGAATAGTAACTGAGAGTGAATATAAGTGCGAGTATGAATAGTAACTGAGTGTGAATATAAGTGCGAGTATGAATAGTAACTGAGTGTGAATATAAGTGCGAGTATGAATAGTAACTGAGTGTGAATATAAGTGTGAGTATGAATAGTAACTGAGTGTGAATATAAGTGTGAGTATGAATAGTAACTGAGTGTGAATATAAGTGTGAGAATGAATAGTAACTGAGTGTGAATATAAGTGTGAGTATGAATAGTAACTGAGAGTGAATATAAGTGTGAGTATGAATAGTAACTGAATGTGAATATAAGTGTGAGAATGAATAGTAACTGAGTGTGAATATAAGTGTGAGTATGAATTGTAATTGAGAGTGAATATAAGTGTGAGTATGAATATAAACTGAGTGTGAATATAAGTGTGAGTATGAATAGTAACTGAGTGTGAATATAAGAGTGAGTATGAATAGTAACTGAGAGTGAATATAAGTGTGAGTATGAATAGTAACTGAGTGTGAATATAAGTGCGAGTATGAATAGTAACTGAGTGTGAATATAAGTGTGAGTATGAATAGTAACTGAGAGTGAATATAAGTGCGAGTATGAATAGTAACTGAGTGTGAATATAAGTGTGAGTATGAATAGTAACTGAGTGTGAATATAAGTGCGAGTATGAATAGTAACTGAGTGTGAATATAAGTGTGAGTATGAATAGTAACTGAGTGTGAATATAAGTGTGAGTATGAATAGTAACTGAGTGTGAATATAAGTGTGAGTATGAATAGTAACTGAGTGTGAATATAAGTGTGAGTATGAATAGTAACTGAGTGTGAATATAAGTGTGAGTATGAATAGTAACTGAGTGTGAATATAAGTGTGAGTATGAATAGTAACTGAGTGTGAATATAAGTGTGAGTATGAATAGTAACTTTAACTCAGGGCATTTTTCTTTAAATAAGCAAAATAATCAGCCACACTGCAAATAAATGACCCAGTAAAATGATCTTATTTCACACTGTTGTATCTTAAACAAATAAAAAAATGTCTACATATAAGTAAAATAATCTTACAGCTTTCTTAGAGTATGAAATATAAGATAAATAAACTTCACATAAGTTAGTTTTACTTGGCAAGACAGCAGTGCTGCAGTGAAAAGCCCCTTTTAGTAGATACAATCACTTAAAACAAGTAAAACTGTTCAAAAATGAGTAAAATAATTGTATAATACTGTTAAAACAGTCTGATGAAGAGAAATATTAGATGTATGGAGTAGATATTAGATGTTTCTCTTGCTAAGGGAGTTTATCTGCAGGGTATATGTTCCTTTAATGAACTGATGGTGTTTAATTTACGCAGTGATTGTCTGCAGAGCTTCTTCGTCACTTGTGTTGGATTTTACTGCTGTTGTTCACGAAGGGCCATCTGGACTCGCCCGTCCCTCACTCCCTCACTCTGGAGCACTTCCTGTGGGCTAATCTCCATTAAACCCTGATCTGAGGATGAAGGGGGCTCTGCAGAGCACAGTCTGCCACGGCTACAGCAGGACAGACCCCAGCTAGACCTTACTGACCTCAGAGCAGCTCACTGGGTTTCTAAAGATGGCCAGTGCGAGGAACAGAGAGAGCTACACAGTTGGAGCTCCACACATACATAACAAATGCATGCATGTCTTTAATAGCACTTATATAGTGTTTATCACATATCCCCCATTAAAACCATATACATTATATTATACATTCTAAAAATGTATTTAATGATTCTGTGATATAGTTTGTGCTAATCTGTATTATGTGACTTAAATGTAATAACTGCTGATGAGAGTGCTCCTCGTGCTTTGCTCAGTCATCCTCTTAAAATAACAGCGAGAGTCGGGTTTCGCGGCTCCTCTCTCCGGTAATGCACTGCTGCAATAGTCTTACATTACTGACAGAATGGATTATTTCCTCATCAGATCACATCTCCACATAGAAGAGAGAACCAGAACTGCTCACAGTGGTGGTGAATGGAACCAGATGTCCACCTCTGAAAGCTCCCTCACAGAAGGTTATTACAGTAAACGGTAATTAATCTGAACATTTGTACTTTTTTATCCTGAATCAATTTTTAAGATATAAATTTTAGAGGAAGATATTTTCCTAAACAGCGTCTCCGACATCAGACAGTGTATTTATAGCCATTTACAGTAATAACTGTAAATGTAGCCTAACCATGGAAATAGGTGTGGCAACTATGGTAACAGGTGAGGCGCAACCATGGAAATGGGCATTGCATAACCACGGAAATAGTCTAGTGTAACCATGGACAGTGTATAGCGTAACTATGGCAACAGGTCTAATGTAACCTAACCATGGAATTGGGTGTGGTGTAAACATGGCAACTGGTCTAGTGTAACCATGGAAATTCATGTAGTGTAACCATAGCAGCAGGTCTTTTGCAACCACAGAAATGGATATAGTGTAACCATGGCAACGTTCTAATGTAACATGACCAAGGAAATGGGTGTAGTGTAACCATGGAAACAGGTGTAGTATAACTGTGGCAACAGGTCTAGTATAACCATAGAAACAGGTGTAGCATAACCATGGTAACAGGCTTAGTGTAACCATGGAAATAGGTATAACTGCAGAAACAAGTGCGCCCCACACATCCATATACTGTATAAATAGTGTAGCTGTACAGCAGATGATTTTTCTGCTGAGGGCACACTGAGGGGACACTGAGGGGATGCTGAGGGGACGCTGAGGGGACGCTGTGTGAACTATGGCAGTGAAGGATGAAGCTTTACCCTCAGTCATGTGCATATTGTGACCCCTTTACTGCAGAGTCAGTTTTGCCACAGGCCGCAGGATGATGACGCTTAAGCGTTGGGAGGCAGGTTTTACCCTCCACTGCGGGTGAAGGTGAAGTTCCACATACGTTATGCATGAAGGCTGCGTGTACGTGTGTGTGCTGAGAGCAATACCTCCAACAGGACGGCAGTAATTAGATTGTGACTGCTTTACCATCATCTTCCACAGAGAGAATAAATCCTTTCCAAAGAAAGTTTCATACATTCCTTTCCTTCTTCTCTCTTTTCTTCCTTCTCAGAATTCTTAAGTGTCTTATCAGCGACGGGATGTATTTTAAAACCCTGTGTGGTAAAGCGGGTGTCTAAAATGAGGTGTAGGAGGGTGCAGTGTAATCCTAACAGGATGAAGGAGATGGGTTTGCAGGGGAGACCTTTATCTACACATCTTATACTTTCACTTCAATATGACTGAAGATATTTCACTAAAGCTTCAGATAAAAAGGTCTGCAGATCCACTTCACCATAGCTAATTATCAGAATCAGGAATGACACATGAACACATTATGTAACCATAAAATATACAAGTTCATAAAACATTCCTGACTGCGCGAACATGGTTTGAAATATTTGGAAACATTATCAATACCAACAACCAATCAGGAATTGAGAAGATAAACAATCGGACAAAGAGGCAGAACCATCATTCAGAACAAGGAGCTGATTGATAAGTACAACACTAATGTCCAACCAATCCGAACTAGGACCTCTAACATCAGACAAATCAGGACAAGGAGGCAGGACCACCAACATTTAATCAATCAGGACAAGAAGGTGGGACCATCAATGTCCAAACAATTCAGAAAAGTAAGCAGGACTTCCAATGTCCAAATAAACATGATAAGGAGGTGGGACCAATAATATCAGTTAAAATCAGGACAAAGAAGCAAGCCTACCAAATTTCTAACTAATCAGCATAGGGAGGCGGGACCACCAACATGCAAATCAATCAGGATAAGGAGGTGGGAGTGCACATGTCCAACCAATTAAAACAAAGAGGTGGGACCACTAATATCAGCCAAATCAAGACCAAAAGGCAGGACCAACAGCAATCAATCAACCACCAAGATCCAAGAAATCACGAAAAGGAGGAGGGACCATCAACATCCTAGCATTCAGGACAAGGAGAAGGGACCATCAATGTCCAACCAAGCAGAACAAGCAAAAAAAACAGGACAGAGTTCTCTGCTAACTTTCTGTGAGGGAGCTTTTAGAGGCTGACGTCTGGTTCTATTCACCACCACTGTGAACAGATCTGACCGTATCTAGAACAGAGCAACTCTGAATGACTCTGTTGTAACTGTTTAATTATGTAGAGCTTTTTGAAAAATTGGTGGCGTACCCCTTTAAAAACAACCTAAACCCTCTGCACCCTGCCTCCCCGCACTTTGCTCCTGATGATAACAATAACATATTGCCATATTGTCCCCTAATTATTACTATTAATACAGCAGATTGTAGCATCACTTACAGGACAAAAGTAAACACACAAACAAACAAAACTTCACAACAGGTGATTGTGGGTCTTCAATGCGTTTAAACAGACATAATCCAGCATAGCTGCACTTTTCCCTCCAGCAACAACGCTTTAAAGTAGAGATGGACCGTTCAGCGTTTTTGAGGTCGATTCCGATCGCCGATCACCTTTCAGTGCGATAGGCCGATACCGATACCAATAGAGGGCGGGGCTATATGACATGGCAGGGTTACATGTAGTTATCATGTACATGTAGCGCAAGCGAGTCATGAAACATGGTCGAAACTGTTTTATTACCATTTTAACGAGCTCATATGAAACAGCATAATATTTTTCACAAAATTAACAGAAAATAAACAAAGTAAATCAAACACACATCCCCAAAAGTGCAATCATTAAATTTAGACCCTTAATTTAAAACGAAAAAAGCTAATTAAACAAATGCAGTAAAAACAGCTGTCATTAAACGCAGACTCTGTTATTTTAAACAAAAAACTGCAGTCATTAAATGTAGATCTTGAATTGCTGCTGCTGTTCTGTTCGTACCGGTCAGATCTGGTCTGCACGATTTTCTGGGTTGTTTGTTTTGTGCTAGCTGTGCGTGCTAGCTCTGCTGTTTGCTGATACTCACTGTATTCAGCTGCGTGGGCGTATTAGATTAGTAGTGTTAAATGTCTTTGTCTTGGTTTTTAACAAATTTTAAAAACGTCCTGGATGAGTCTGCGTCACATGCGGTAACAAACTGCAAGACGGACGATGTTTTCTATCCGCACATGCCATGAACGTAAACTATTGTCGCCAGGCGCGCCGCTTCAGTCCGTCTGTGGAAAATGAAAGGGTATGTATCTCCACCTAGCGGTTCAGATAGGAATTTCAAGTACCTGGCCGGAGGGGGTTTCAACGAAACGCTAGCTGGAAATCCAGAAATTAAGTTAAGTCGTTTGTTTAACACCATCGATCGGCTCTTGGGATCGGCTAAATTTGAGAAATATCGGCCGATCACCGATCACATATTTTGATTAAAAATCAACCGATCGATCCTGCCATCTCTACTTTAAAGGTGAAAAAAAGTAAACACAGCCGCTATGAAGAGTCCAAAGTGTGTTAAATATTTGAAACCGCAGATCAAAAGAAGAAGCAAAAGCCATTATGATCCACAAAAGCCAGTATGAGGTGACGACAGACGTCGTGAGGAGGGGGGTGAGGGGTAGGGGGGGTGAGGGGACAGCGGACATGTGACAGCTGGTGGGAGAGTTGTTAAGTTACAGTGTTTCACTGTAATGAAATGTCCGCTTGTCCAGCAGACCATGTAGCATAAATAAGACACGACGTCAAAAATAACATCAGGGAAGTCTGTAAATCTGAATTACAGCTATTAAACAGGAGCAACCGGCGCACACGACACAGGAGCACTCAGAAATGCAAAAACTGACCCTTAACCACATCAACTAGACCCGTGACCATCACCAAATGTACACTGAGGATTAACTGCTTCATTATTAGTAGTAATTATTCATTTTATACAGTGATTTAAGGGTCTATATGTAAAACTGAGCAGTATGCAAGCATGCCATTCACTTGCCAGTACATCCATGAAAGCTGCCGAAACAACCTGTTTTTAATTTACTATTTCTGTGATGTCACAAAAATAGCACATGTACAAATGTCCACCTGAATACATAACCGCCAATCAGAACATCAGAGCTAAAGTGTCACTAACAGTAACCTGTTTAATTCTAATTCTAAGAGGTTAAAAGATGTTCATGTACAAATAAAGCGTGACTTTTTACGTACACCAAACTATATAAACGTTATTATTGATAAACAGAAATAATACTAATAAATACAAGGCAAACATAAGATACTTGACCTTTAAATAACCAATGTGTGAGATCTATATTGAAGACATATCTACTGAAGTGAGTCACTGTAGTACCACTTTGTACCTGAAGAGGTGATAGTGAGTCACTGTACCACTTTGTACCTGTAGAGGTGATAGTGAGTCACTGTATTGTGGAGTGGAATCAGTCCAACATGTGAAGATGAGGAAGTAGTGCTGCTGCACCGACACCGTATTCTAGAAGAAAGAGAGGAACATTTGATGATGATCTGTGATGTTTCATCTAGACTGGTAAAGAGTAAAGAGGGAGAGGCTGTACATGTTCAGAGTGGTGAATGGAACCAGACATCCACCTCTAAAAGCTCCCTCTCAGAAAGTTATTACAGTAGATGGTTATAAATACACTGTCTGGTGTCTAAGACGCTGTTTATGATAGTTTAGAGAAGATTTCAGTCTTAAACTCCATTTATGGTGAAGGGATACATGCTGGACGCTGTGAAGTTAAAATAGACCCCAAAGAAAACCTAGTATTTTCAGATTTTACAGATTTTACCATCAGAAATCACAAAAACACTCAAGTGTATGTTGGCTGTTTTTGCATAGCAAATAAAATGTCTATATTTGAGCAGTTAAATTGTGAAGAACTGGTGGATTTCCCCTTTAAATGCTCAGTAACTAATGGTTTAACCGTAAAGATAAAGGAGGAGTAGTAAAATGTGGCGTACGGGCCCTTTAATAACGTTGTCAGATGTGAGTAAATAAGTGAGGAGCCACAAGAGAGACACTTCCCCTCAGAGGACCAGAGACAAAAATATCTGCTCTAAAAAAGAGACGAACAAAAAAATGCACACACATATACACACGCACACACACACATATATATACACCCACACACACACACACACACACACACACAGAGTATGGTGTATATATTCATATATATGACCATAGATAATGTTGAAGTGTTGTGTTAGAGTGTCATTGTGTTGCTGTTAGTGTTAATATGTTAGTGGTATTGTGTCAGTGCGTTAATGTGTTACAGTGTTAATATGTTAAAGTGCCAGTGTTGGTGTTAGTGTGTGAATGTGTTAGTGTGTTAATGTTAGTGTGTTAGTGTTTATTGTTTTGGTGTTAGTGTATTATTGTTAGTGCGTTAGTGTGTTGGTGTAAGTATTAGTGTTTTGGTGTTAATGTGTTTGTGTTAGAGTGTCAGTGTGTTGGTGTGTGTTAGTGTGTGAATGTGTTAGTGTGTTGGTGTTAGTGTGTTTGTGTTAGAGTGTCAGTGTGTAGGTGTTAGTGTGTGAATGTGTTAGCGTGTTAGTTTTTGTGTGTTGGTGTTAGTGTGTTAGTGTATAATTGTTAGTGTGTAACAATTGTTAACAAGTGTGGGTATTAGTGTTAGTGTGTTGGTGTTAGTGTCTTAGTGTTAGTGTGTTAATTTGTTGGTGTGTGTTAGTGTTAGGGTGTTGGTGTTAGTGTGTTAGTGTTAGTGTCTTGGTGTTAGTGTCTTGGTGTTAGTTTGTTGGTGTGTGTCAGTGTTAGGTTGTTGGTGTTACTGTGTTAGTGTTTTGGTGTGTTGATGTTAGTGTGTTGGTGTTAGTGTTATGGTGTTAGTGTTAAGGTGTTAGTGTTAATGTGTTATTGTGTTGGTGTTAGGGTGTTAGTGTTGGTGTTAGTGTTTTGGTGTGTTTGTGTTAGTGTGTTAGTGTTAGGGTGTTAGTGTGTTGGTGTTAGTGTTAGGGTGTTTGTGTTAGTGTGTTGGTGTTAGGGTGTTAGTGTGTTGGTGTTAGGGTGTTGCTGTTAGTGTTAGGGTGTTGGTGTTAGGCTGTTAGTGTTAGGGTGTTGGTGTTAGTGTTAGGGTGTTGGTGTTAGTGTGTTGGTGTTAGTGTCTTAGTGTTAGTGTGTTAATTTGTTGGTGTGTGTTAGTGTTAGGGTGTTGGTGTTAGTGTGTTAGTGTCTTGGTGTTAGTGTGTTAGTTTGTTGGTGTTAGTTTGTTGGTGTGTGTTGGTGTTAGGTTGTTGGTGTTAGTGTGTTAGCGTTTTGGTGTGTTGATGTTAGTGTGTTGGTGTTAGTGTTAGGGTGTTAGTGTTAAGGTGTTAGTGTGTTGGTGTTAGGGTGTTAGTGTTGGTGTGTTGGTGTTGGTGTTAGTGTTTTGGTGTGTTTGTGTTAGTGTGTTGGTGTTAGGGTGTTAGTGTGTTGGTGTTAGGGTGTTGGTGTGTTGGTGTTAGGGTGTTGGTGTTAGTGTTAGGGTGTTGGTGTTAGTGTTAGGGTGTTGGTGTTAGGGTGTTAGTGTTAGGGTGTTGGTGTGTTAGTGTTAGGGTGTTAGTGTTAGGGTGTTGGTGTTAGTGTGTTGGTGTGTTGGTGTTAGTGTGTTAGTGTTTTGGTGTGTTAGTGTGTTCGTTTTAGTGTTATGGTGTTAGTGTTAGTGTGTTGGTATTAGGGTGTTGGTGTTAGGGTGTTGGTGTTAGGGTGTTGGTGTTAGTGTTAGGGTGTTGGTGTTAGTGTAAGGGTGTTGGTGTTAGTGCGTTGGTGTTAGTGTGTTAGTGTTTTGGTGTGTTAGTGTTTTGGTGTGTTAGTGTTAGTGTGTTGGTATTAGGGTGTTAGTGTGTTAGTGTTTTGGTGTGTTAGTGTGTTGGTGTTAGTGTTAGTGTGTTGGTATTAGTGTGTTGGTGTTAGTGTTAAGGTGTTAGAGTTAGGGTGTTAGTGTTAGTGTGCTGGTGTTAGGGTTAGGGTGTTGGTGTGTTGGTACTAGGGTGTTGGTGTTAGTATTAGGGTGTTGGTGTTAGTGTGTCGGTGTTAGTGTTTTGGTGTGTTGGTGTTAGTGTTAGGGTGTTGGTGTTAGTGTTAGGGTGTTGGTGTTAGGGTGTTGGTGTTAGGGTGTTGGTGTTAGTGTTTTGGTGTGTTAGTGTGTTGGTGTTAGTGTTATGGTGTTGGTATTAGGGTGTTGGTGTTAGTGTTAGAGTGTTGGTGTTAGGGTGTTAGTGTGTTGGTGTTAGTGTGTTGGTGTTAGTGTTAGGGTGTTGGTGTTAGTGTGTAAGTGTTTTGGTGTGTTAGTGTTAGTGTGTTGGTGTTAGTGTGTTGCTATTAGGGTGTTAGGGTGTTAGTGTTTTGGTGTGTTAGTGTGTTGGTGTTAGTGTTAGTGTGTTGGTATTAGGGTGTTAGGGTGTTAGTGTTTTGGTGTGTTAGTGTTAGTGTGTTGGTATTAGTGTGTTGGTGTTAGTGTTTAGGTGTTAGAGTTAGTGTGTTGGTGTTAGGGTGTTGGTGTGTTAGTGTGTTGGTGTTGGGGTGTTGGTATTAGGGTGTTAGTGTGTCGATGTTAGTGTTTTGGTGTGTTGGTGTTAGTGTTAGGGTGTTGGTGTTAGTGTTAGGGTGTTGGTGTTAGGGTGTTGGTGTTAGTGTTTTGGTGTGTTAGTGTGTTGGTGTTAGTGTTATGGTGTTGGTGTTAGGGTGTTGGTGTTAGGGTGTTGGTGTTAGTGTTTTGGTGTTAGTGTGTTGGTATTAGGGTGTTGGTGTTAGTGTTAGAGTGTTGGTGTTAGGGTGTTAGTGTGTTGGTGTTAGTGTGTTGGTGTTAGTGTTAGGGTGTTGGTGTTAGTGTGTAAGTGTTTTGGTGTGTTAGTGTTAGTGTGTTGGTGTTAGTGTTAGTGTGTTGGTATTAGGGTGTTAGGGTGTTAGTGTTTTGGTGTGTTAGTGTGTTGGTGTTAGTGTTAGTGTGTTGGTATTAGGGTGTTAGGGTGTTAGTGTTTTGGTGTGTTAGTGTTAGTGTTTTGGTATTAGTGTGTTGGTGTTAGTGTTTAGGTGTTAGAGTTAGTGTGTTGGTGTTAGGGTGTTGGTGTGTTAGGGTGTTGGTGTGTTAGTGTGTTGGTGTTGGGGTGTTGGTATTAGGGTGTTGGTGTTAGTGTGTTAGTGTTTTGGTGTGTTAGTGTTAGTGTGTTGGTGTTAGTGTATTGGTATTAGGGTGTTAGGGTGTTAGTGTTTTGGTGTGTTAGTGTGTTGGTGTTAGGGTGTTAGTGTGTTGGTGTTAGGGTGTTGCTGTTAGTGTTAGGGTGTTGGTGTTAGGCTGTTAGTGTTAGGGTGTTGGTGTTGGTGTTAGGGTGTTGGTGTTAGTGTGTTGGTGTTAGTGTCTTAGTGTTAGTGTGTTAATTTGTTGGTGTGTGTTAGTGTTAGGGTGTTGGTGTTAGTGTGTTAGTGTCTTGGTGTTAGTGTGTTAGTTTGTTGGTGTTAGTTTGTTGGTGTGTGTTGGTGTTAGGTTGTTGGTGTTAGTGTGTTAGCGTTTTGGTGTGTTGATGTTAGTGTGTTGGTGTTAGTGTTAGGGTGTTAGTGTTAAGGTGTTAGTGTGTTGGTGTTAGGGTGTTAGTGTTGGTGTGTTGGTGTTGGTGTTAGTGTTTTGGTGTGTTTGTGTTAGTGTGTTGGTGTTAGGGTGTTAGTGTGTTGGTGTTAGGGTGTTGGTGTTAGTGTTAGGGTGTTGGTGTTAGTGTTAGGGTGTTGGTGTTAGGGTGTTAGTGTTAGGGTGTTGGTGTGTTAGTGTTAGGGTGTTAGTGTTAGGGTGTTGGTGTTAGTGTGTTGGTGTGTTGGTGTTAGTGTGTTAGTGTTTTGGTGTGTTAGTGTGTTCGTTTTAGTGTTATGGTGTTAGTGTTAGTGTGTTGGTGTTAGTGTTAGGGTGTTAGTGTTAGGGTGTTAGTGTGTTGGTGTTAGTGTGTTGGTGTTAGTGTTTTGGTGTTAGTGTTAGTGTGTTGGTATTAGGGTGTTGGTGTTAGTGTTAGGGTGTTGGTGTTAGGGTGTTGGTGTTAGTGTGTTGGTGTTAGGGTGTTGGTGTTAGTGTAAGGGTGTTGGTGTTAGTGCGTTGGTGTTAGTGTGTTAGTGTTTTGGTGTGTTAGTGTTTTGGTGTGTTAGTGTTAGTGTGTTGGTATTAGGGTGTTAGTGTGTTAGTGTTTTGGTGTGTTAGTGTGTTGGTGTTAGTGTTAGTGTGTTGATGTTAGGGTGTTGGTGTGTTAGTGTGTTGGTGTTGGGGTGTTGGTATTAGGGTGTTGGTGTTAGTGTTAGTGTGTTGGTGTTAGTGTGTTGGTGTTAGTGTTTTGGTGTGTTAGTGTGTTGGTGTTAGTGTGTTGGTATTAGTGTGTTGGTGTTAGTGTTAGTGTGTTGGTATCAGGGTGTTAGGTTGTTAGTGTTTTGGTGTGTTAGTGTGTTGGTATTAGGGTGTTAGGGTGTTAGTGTTTTGGTGTGTTAGTGTTAGTGTGTTGGTATTAGTTTGTTGGTGTTAGTGTTTAGGTGTTAGAGTTAGTGTGTTGGTGTTAGGGTGTTGGTGTGTTAGTGTGTTGGTGTTGGGGTGTTGGTATTAGGGTGTTGGTGTTAGTGTGTTAGTGTTTTGGTGTGTTAGTGTTAGTGTTAAGGTGTTAGTGTGTTGGTATTAGGGTGTTAGGGTGTTAGTGTTTTGGTGTGTTAGTGTGTTGGTGTTAGTGTTAGTGTGTTGGTATTAGTGTGTTGGTGTTAGTGTTAAGGTGTTAGAGTTAGTGTGTTGATGTTAGGGTGTTGGTGTGTTAGTGTGTTGGTGTTGGGGTGTTGGTATTAGGGTGTTGGTGTTAGTGTTAGTGTGTTGGTGTTAGTGTGTTGGTGTTAGTGTTTTGGTGTGTTAGTGTGTTGGTGTTAGTGTTAGGGTGTTGGTGTTTGTGTTAGGGTGTTGGTGTTAGTGTGTTGGTGTTTGTGTTAGTTTGTTAGTGTTTTGGTGTGTTAGTGTTAGTGTGTTGGTGTTAGTGTTAGTGTGTTGGTATTAGGGTGTTAGTGTTTTGGTGTGTTAGTGTGTTGGTGTTAGTGTGTTGGTATTAGTGTGTTGGTGTTAGTGTTAGGGTGTTAGTGTTAGGGTGTTGGTGTGTTAGTGTGTTGGTGTTAGTGTGTTGGTATTAGTGTGTTGGTGTTAGTGTTAGGGTGTTAGTGTTAGGGTGTTGGTGTTAGTGTTAGGGTGTTGGTGTTAGGGTGTTGGTGTTAGTGTTAGTGTGTTGGTATTAGGGTGTTAGTGTTTTGGTGTGTTAGTGTGTTGGTGTTAGTGTGTTGGTGTTAGTGTAAGTGTGTTGGTATTAGGGTGTTGGTGTTAGTGCGTTGGTGTTAGTGTTAGAGTGTTGGTGTTAGTGTTAGGGTGTTGGTGTTAGTGTTAGTGCTGAGATTCAGAGAGAAGTAATCATGTTGAGCTCTGAAGGATTAGAGCAGTAAAGGCTCACAGCGTCCCATTCAGGAGGATCACACTCAGCTTTAATCTGAGGAGCTTCTCCTCCATTAGTGCTCTCTCTCTTTCACTCATTCATTCACTCTCTCTCTCTTATACACTCTCTCTCTCACTCATTTATTTACTCTCTGTCTTATGCACTCCCTATATCTCTCGCTTACTCACTCGCTCATTTATTCATTCACTCTCTTTTATACACTTTCTTTGTCTAGCTCACTCGCTCTCCCACTGATTTACCTGCTCCCTCTCTCACTCAGTCACTCCTTTCACACTCACTTGCTCTCTCACTGACTCACTTGCTAGCTCTCTTATTCACTTACTCGCTCCCTCTCTGTCACTCACTTGCTCTTTCACTCACTCCCTTCTCTCTCCTTTTCTTCTCTCATTAGTCTTTCTCTTTTCCTTCTTTCATTCTTTTCTGTCCCTTACTCACTTTCACTCTTTTATCACTGTCTTACTCTTTGTCTCATTCTTTCTTCTACTTTTCTTACTCTTTATTTCCTCCTTTGTCTGTTCTCTACTCCCACTCTCCCCCTTTCTTTACCCTTCCCCGCTTTTCTTACTTTCCTTCTCTACCCCCAAACCCCCCCCCGCCTGCGCTGTTACTCAGTGTGTTAGTCAAGGCGAGTCTGAGCTGGAGGACAGTGTATTATAGCTGATGGACGATGATGACCTGGATGGTCACTCTGCCCTCTTGCATGCTGATGCTGACCAGACATAATCTACACAAACATTAACTGGACAACAACTCTGCACTACATACATCATACATACGAGAGTATTTACTGTATAAACATCACAAATAACCAGAATATACATCTGAATTTATTATATCAGAAAACTAATAATTTCACCACAGCTAGATTATTTCTGCTACACTTCAGACAACTCACTAGTGTAGTAGGTGAAGTATAGATGTACACTCAGAGTAGTAGGTGGAGTATAGAAGTACACTCAGTGTAGTAGTTGGAGAATAGAAGTACACTCACTAGTGTAGTAGGCGAAGTATAGATGTACAATCAGTGTGGAGTATAGAAGTGCACTCATTAGTGTAGTAGGTGGAGTATAGAAGTGCACTAGTTAGTGTAGTAAGTGAAGTATAGAAGTACACTAATTCGTGTAGTAGGTGAAGTATATAAGTGTACTCATAAGTGTATTAGGTGAAGTATATAAGTGTACTCATAAGTGTATTAGGTGAAGTATATAAGTGTACTCATTAGTGTATTAGGTGAAGTATATAAGTGTACTCATAAGTGTATTAGGTGAAGTATATAAGTGTACTCATAAGTGTATTAGGTGAAGTATATAAGTGTACTCATAAGTGTATTAGGTGAAGTATAGAAGTGTATTCATTAGTGTAGTAGGTGAAGTATAGAAGTGTAATCATTAGTTTAGTAGGTGAAGTATAGAAGTGTAATCATTAGTTTAGTAGGTGAAGTATAGAAGTGTAATCATTAGTGTAGTAGGTGAAGTATAGAAGTGTAATCATTAGTGTATTAGGTGAAGTATAGAAGTGTACTCATAAGTGTATTAGGTGAAGTATATAAGTGTACTCATAAGTGTATTAGGTGAAGTATATAAGTGTACTCATTAGTGTATTAGGTGAAGTATATAAGTGTACTCATAAGTGTATTAGGTGAAGTATATAAGTGTACTCATAAGTGTATTAGGTGAAGTATATAAGTGTACTCATAAGTGTATTAGGTGAAGTATATAAGTGTACTCATTAGTGTATTAGGTGAAGTATATAAGTGTACTCATAAGTGTATTAGGTGAAGTATATAAGTGTACTCATAAGTGTATTAGGTGAAGTATATAAGTGTACTCATAAGTGTATTAGGTGAAGTATATAAGTGTACTCATTAGTGTATTAGGTGAAGTATATAAGTGTACTCATAAGTGTATTAGGTGAAGTATATAAGTGTACTCATAAGTGTATTAGGTGAAGTATATAAGTGTACTCATAAGTGTATTAGGTGAAGTATAGAAGTGTATTCATTAGTGTAGTAGGTGAAGTATAGAAGTGTAATCATTAGTGTATTAGGTGAAGTATAGAAGTGTAATCATTAGTGTAGTAGGTGAAGTATAGAAGTGTAATCATTAGTGTATTAGGTGAAGTATAGAAGTGTAATCATTAGTGTATTAGGTGAAGTATAGAAGTGTAATCATTAGTGTAGTAGGTGAAGTATAGAAGTGTAATCATTAGTGTAGTAGGTGGAGTATAGAAGTGTAATCATTAGTTTAGTAGGTGAAGTATAGAAGTGTAATCATTAGTGTAGTAGGTGGAGTATAGAAGTGTAATCATTAGTGTAGTAGGTGAAGTATAGAAGTGTAATCATTAGTGTAGTAGGTGGAGTATAGAAGTGTAATCATTAGTGTAGTAGGTGGAGTATAGAAGTGTAATCATTAGTGTAGTAGGTGGAGTATAGAAGTGTAATCATTAGTGTAGTAGGTGGAGTATAGAAGTGTAATCATTAGTTTAGTAGGTGAAGTATAGAAGTGTAATCATTAGTGTAGTAGGTGAAGTATAGAAGTGTAATCATTAGTGTAGTAGGTGGAGTATAGAAGTGTAATCATTAGTGTAGTAGGTGGAGTATAGAAGTGTAATCATTAGTGTAGTAGGTGGAGTATAGAAGTGTAATCATTAGTTTAGTAGGTGAAGTATAGAAGTGTAATCATTAGTGTAGTAGGTGAAGTATAGAAGTGTAATCATTAGTGTAGTAGGTGAAGTATAGAAGTGTAATCATTAGTGTAGTAGGTGGAGTATAGAAGTGTAATCATTAGTGTAGTAGGTGGAGTATAGAAGTGTAATCATTAGTGTAGTAGGTGAAGTATAGAAGTGTAATCATTAGTGTAGTAGGTGGAGTATAGAAGTGTAATCTTTAGTGTAGTAGGTGAAGTATAGAAGTGTAATCATTAGTGTAGTAGGTGAAGTATAGAAGTGTAATCATTAGTGTAGTAGGTGAAGTATAGAAGTGTAATCATTAGTGTAGTAGGTGAAGTATAGAAGTGTAATCATTAGTGTAGTAGGTGGAGTATAGAAGTGTAATCATTAGTGTAGTAGGTGGAGTATAGAAGTGTAATCATTAGTTTAGTAGGTGAAGTATAGAAGTGTAATCATTAGTGTAGTAGGTGAAGTATAGAAGTGTAATCATTAGTGTAGTAGGTGGAGTATAGAAGTGTAATCATTAGTTTAGTAGGTGAAGTATAGAAGTGTAATCATTAGTGTAGTAGGTGAAGTATAGAAGTGTAATCATTAGTGTAGTAGGTGGAGTATAGAAGTGTAATCATTAGTGTAGTAGGTGGAGTATAGAAGTGTAATCATTAGTGTAGTAGGTGGAGTATAGAAGTGTAATCATTAGTGTAGTAGGTGGAGTATAGAAGTGTAATCATTAGTGTAGTAGGTGGAGTATAGAAGTGTAATCATTAGTGTAGTAGGTGGAGTATAGAAGTGTAATCATTAGTTTAGTAGGTGAAGTATAGAAGTGTAATCATTAGTGTAGTAGGTGAAGTATAGAAGTGTAATCATTAGTGTAGTAGGTGGAGTATAGAAGTGTAATCATTAGTGTAGTAGGTGGAGTATAGAAGTGTAATCATTAGTGTAGTAGGTGGAGTATAGAAGTGTAATCATTAGTGTAGTAGGTGGAAGTATAGAAGTGTAATCATTAGTGTAGTAGGTGAAGTATAGAAGTGTAATCATTAGTGTAGTAGGTGAAGTATAGAAGTGTAATCATTAGTGTAGTAGGTGAAGTATAGAAGTGTAATCATTAGTGTAGTAGGTGAAGTATAGAAGTGTAATCATTAGTGTAGTAGGTGAAGTATAGAAAGTAATTATTAGTGTAGTAGGTGAAGTATAGAAAGTAATTATTAGTGTAGTAGGTGAAGTATAGAAGTGTAATCATTAGTTTAGTAGGTGAGTATAGAAGTGTAATCATTAGTGTAGTAGGTGAAGTATAGAAGTGTAATCATTAGTGTAGTAGGTGGAGTATAGAAGTGTAATCATTAGTTTAGTAGGTGAAGTATAGAAGTGTAATCATTAGTGTAGTAGGTGGAGTATAGAAGTGTAATCATTAGTGTAGTAGGTGGAGTATAGAAGTGGTAATCATTAGTTTAGTAGGTGAAAGTATAGAAGTGTAATCATTAGTGTAGTAGGTGAAGTATAGAAGTGTAATCAATAGTGTAGTAGGTGGGAGTATAGAAGTGTAATCATTAGTGTAGGTAGGTGGAGTATAGAAGTGTAATCATTAGTTTAGTAGGTGAAGTATAGAAGTGTAATCATTAGTGTAGTAGGTGGAGTATAGAAGTGTAATCATTAGTGTAGTAGGTGGAGTATAGAAGTGTAATCATTAGTGTAGTAGGTGAAGTATAGAAGTGTAATCATTAGTGTAGTAGGTGAAGTATAGAAGTGTAATCATTAGTGTAGTAGGTGAAGTATAGAAGTGTAATCATTAGTGTAGTAGGTGGAGTATAGAAGTGTAATCATTAGTGTAGTAGGTGGAGTATAGAAGTGTAATCATTAGTGTAGTAGGTGGAGTATAGAAGTGTAATCATTAGTTTAGTAGGTGAAGTATAGAAGTGTAATCATTAGTGTAGTAGGTGGAGTATAGAAGTGTAATCATTAGTGTAGTAGGTGGAGTATAGAAGTGTAATCATTAGTGTAGTAGGTGGAGTATAGAAGTGTAATCATTAGTGTAGTAGGTGGAGTATAGAAGTGTAATCATTAGTGTATTAGGTGAAGTATATAAGTGTAATCATTAGTGTATTAGGTGAAGTATATAAGTGTACTCATAATTTCCTCTCCTTCTCTCTCTCTTCTCTCCTTTCTTTCTCCTGTCCTACTGTTTCCTCTCCCTCTCTCTTCCTCCCCCTCTGCCTCTCTCTTTCTCCTCATTTCTCCTCGCTCCTCCTCCCCCTCTCCTTCTCTCTCTCTCCTCTCCTCCTGTTTGAGTGTTAAGGTAAAGTACAACACAGCCGCTGCCAACACACCTGCCTAAATACACCGCGCTGTAAACCAATCTAATAACCCAGACTACACGCCGTGTCCCAGATAAACTCCCACAACCAAACATCAAACACACGACAGCAGCTCAACCGCACACATACGACAATACAACACACTCCCACTCAGCTGCATTCTGGGATAGGAAAGTCAACAATGATCAAACCACTTACAAATGTATTCATTTTTATAGCAGCACTGTAACATTTAAAATATACCTATTCCTCCTCAATCCTTACATATTCATCATCTAAGTCATTAAGAAAGCCCCGCCCCCATTCAGCTGGTGTCTCATTACTCTTATTGCAGCTGATCAAGACTGACCAAAACACAAGAAGAGAAAATGAGGGCACAGACACAGTCTTCAGAAATACTACAAGGAGAACATCAGTAACACTGGTGGTTCCGTTCCACCTTAAATGATGCTGCAGTTGCCTAGAGGTGCCTTAAATGCCGACATCAGCTCGTCTCAACAAATGTATTAATTTAGCTCAATAAATGCTCCTCAATCAGGAACCACCTTAAAACCATGAGTTCCAGATGATTAATGATGAGCTAACGAGCAGTAGAGCGATAATTAGAGACTGGAGTATCAGTGGATGATCTAATGCTACGTCCCAAATCACATACTACTATATTCCACCTACTAAACTAATGATTACACTTCTACACTTCACCTACTAAACTAAAGATTACACTTCTATACTTCACCTACTAAACTAAAGATTACACTTCTACACTTCACCTACTAAACTAAAGATTACACTTCTATACTTCACCTACTAAACTAAAGATTACACTTCTACACTTCACCTACTAAACTAAAGATTACACTTCTATACTTCACCTACTAAACTAAAGATTACACTTCTATACTTCACCTACTAAACTAAAGATTACACTTCTACACTTCACCTACTACACTAATTATTAAACTTCTATACTCCACCTACTAAACTAAAGATTACACTTCTATACTTCACCTACTAAAGATTACACTTCTATACTTCACCTACTAAACAAATGATTACACTTCTATACTCCACCTACTAAACTAAAGATTACACTTCTATACTTCACCTACTAAAGATTACACTTCTATACTTCACCTACTAAACAAATGATTACACTTCTATACTTCACCTACTAAACAAATGATTACACTTCTATACTCCACCTACTAAACTAAAGATTACACTTCTATACTTCACCTACTAAAGATTACACTTCTATACTTCACCTACTAAACAAATGATTACACTTCTATACTTCACCTACTAAACTAAAGATTACACTTCTATACTTCACCTACTAAAGATTACACTTCTATACTTCACCTACTAAACAAATGATTACACTTCTATACTTCACCTACTAAACTAATGATTACACTTCTATACTTCACCTACTAAACTAAAGATTACACTTCTATACTTCACCTACTAAACTAAAGACTACACTTCTATACTTCACCTACTAAACTAAAGATTACACTTCTACACTTCACCTACTAAACTAAAGATTACACTTTTATACTTCACCTACTAAACTAAAGATTACACTTCTATACTTCACCTACTAAACTAA
This sequence comes from Megaleporinus macrocephalus, assembly GCA_021613375.1. Classification (NCBI taxonomy): domain Eukaryota; kingdom Metazoa; phylum Chordata; class Actinopteri; order Characiformes; family Anostomidae; genus Megaleporinus; species Megaleporinus macrocephalus. The sequence goes on from CM038712.1 coordinate 17,497,329, forward strand.
AGATTACACTTCTACACTTCACCTACTAAAGTAAAGATTACACTTCTATACTTCACCTACTAAACTAAAGATTACACATCTATACTTCACCTACTAAACTAAAGATTACACATCTATACTTCACCTACTAAACAAATGCTTACACTTCTATACTTCACCTACTAAACTAAAGATTAAACTTCTATACTTCACCTACTAAAGATTACACTTCTATACTTCACCTACTAAACAAATGATTACACTTCTATACTTCACCTACTAAACTAAAGATTACACTTCTATACTTCACCTACTAAACAAATGATTACACTTCTATACTTCACCTACTAAACTAAAGATTACACTTCTATACTTCACCTACTAAACTAATGATTACACTTCTATACTTCACCTACTAAACTAATGATTACACTTCTATACTCCACCTACTAAACTAAAGATTACACTTCTACACTTCACCTACTAAAGATTACACTTCTATACTTCACCTACTAAACTAAAGATTACACTTCTATACTTCACCTACTAAACAAATGATTACACTTCTATACTTCACCTACTAAACTAAAGATTACACTTCTACACTTCACCTACTAAAGATTACACTTCTACACTTCACCTACTACACTAAAGATTACACTTCTATGCTTTACCTACTAAACTAAAGATTACACTTCTATACTTCACCTACTAAACTAAAGATTACACTTCTACACTTCACCTACTAAACTAAAGATTACACTTCTATACTTTACCTACTAAACTAAAGATTACACTTCTATACTTTAACTACTACACTAATGATTACACTTCTATACTTTAACTACTAAACTAAAGATTACACTTCAATACTTCACCTACTAAACTAAAGATTACACTTCTATACTTCACCTACTAAACTAATGATTGCACTTCTATACTTCACCTACTAAACTAAAGATTACACTTCTATACTTTAACTACTAAACTAATGATTGCACTTCTACACTTCACCTACTAAACTAAAGATTACACTTCTATACTTCACCTACTACACGAATGATTACACTTCTATACTTCACCTACTAAACTAATGATTACACTTCTACACTTCACCTACTACACTAAAGATTACACTTCTATACTTCACTTACTAAACTAAAGATTACACTTCTATACTTTACCTACTAAACTAAAGATTACACTTCTATACTTCACCTACTAAATGATTACACTTCTATACTTTACCTACTAAACTAATGATTACACTTCTATACTTCACCTACTAAACTAAAGATTAAACTTCTATACTTCACCTACTACACTAATGATTACACTTCTATACTTCACCTACTAAACTAAAGATTAAACTTCTATACTTCACCTACTACACTAATGATTACACTTCTATACTTCACCTACTAAACTAATGATTACACTTCTATACTTCACCTACTACACTAATGATTACACTTCTACACTTCACCTACTAAACTAATGATTACACTTCTACACTTCACGTACTAAACTAATGATTACACTTCTTTACTTCACCTACTAAACTAATGATTACACTTCTATACTTCACCTACTACACTAATGATTACACTTCTATACTTCACCTACTACACTAATGATTACACTTCTATACTTCACCTACTAAATTAATGATTACACTTCTACACTTCACCTACTAAACTAATGATTACACTTCTACACTTCACCTACTAAACTAATGATTACACTTCTATACTTCACCTACTAAATTAATGATTACACTTCTACACTTCACCTACTAAACTAATGATTACACTTCTATACTTCACCTACTACACTAATGATTACACTTCTATACTCCACCTACTACACTAATGATTACACTTCTATACTTCACCTACTACACTAATGATTACACTTCTACACTTCACCTACTAAACTAATGATTACACTTCTATACTTCACCTACTACACTAATGATTACACTTCTATACTTCACCTACTACACTAATGATTACACTTCTATACTTCACCTACTACACTAATGATTACACTTCTACACTTCACCTACTACACTAATGACTACACTTCTACACTTCACCTACTACACTAATGATTACACTTCTATACTTCACCTACTACACTAATGATTACACTTCTACACTTCACCTACTAAACTAATGATTACACTTCTATACTTCACCTACTACACTAATGATTACACTTCTACACTTCACCTACTAAACTAATGATTACACTTCTACACTTCACCTACTACACTAATGATTACACTTCTAAACTTCACCTACTACACTAATGATTACACTTCTACACTTCACCTACTACACTAATGATTTTTTTTATGCACCTAAGCAGTTTCGCTCCGCCCATTTACACTAATGCAGGTGTTTTAGCCCGACCAGACCTTCAGAACAGAGCTTGTTTACATACATCAGCCCTAAGATCTGTACATTACAGTCTTCCGCTCATGCTGGGAGAAGCTAGTCCACCTGGCACTAACAACAGCAGCGCTAAGATGATGAAAACTCATAATTATCAGCTAACAAGCTGTTCATACGTACCAGTCTGTGCAGCTCGTTAATGAGGATAATTAGGAATCACACTCTTATCCCACTCTTAGGCAATTAAACCAACCTTATAGCGTTTTCACCAAGTTCACTACACAATTAGATGACATGTCAGACTGTTTGTGTCCCAACCTGCTGTTTATAAAAAAGACCGTTCTGGTCCTAAAATCTCATTGGCTGAGCTGTGTATGAAGTTGTGGTAAAATATCATCATACATACATCAAACCCTGAAGTCCCTAATGGCTCATATCTCAATATTGTACATACATACATCAAACCCAGACTGAGTCCCAAACGCCTCCATATCCCTACATAGTACATACATACATACATCAAACCCAGACTGAGTCCCAAACGCCTCCATATCCCTACATAGTACATACATACATACATCAAACCCAGACGGAGTCCCAAACACCTCCATATCCCTACATAGTACATACATACATATCAAACTCAGGCTGTGTGTTTAATACCTTTCAGTACTGAAGATATCCTCTAATTAAGCACCAAAAGGCTCTGTAATTAAAACTCCACATCCATATTCATGACACAGACGAAACAGTGCAGTACCATTGGATGCCATGGGGGGCAGTGTAGTCGACTTTTTAAAATACTACAAGTATCTAATGAACTCACAGACCACCGCTGTTTATCTCTAAATAAGGGTCTCAGAGTACTCTGAGTTAAAGTATGAACATATTGATTGATTGACTGATTGAACATTATAGAATAACGATTCTCAATTATCTGTGGTTTCTGGTTTCACACCCTCTTGAAAAAAGATCCTTTAGTAAAAACAAGGGTTCTACATATAAAGGGTTCTATGCACAGTGAAGTGGTTCTTCAGATTAATGGAGAATGTGCCGTATAGGGTTCTATGTAGCACCAAAAAGGCTCTTCTGTTGTTATAAGCTTGACAACATCACTGTAGAAGAACCATTTTGGTGCCACACAGAACCATACAAAGCACACTGAGCTGGCTCTGAGTGTGCATGGTTCTATATAAAACCCTAAGTTTAACTAGGAGACCTTAAAGAACCTTCTTCATAAGGTTAGGTCCAGTAAAAGTCCGAGAAGAACCTTCAAAGTAGATTTGGGCGGATCAGTAGAGAAAAATCAGCTGATGGTTTGATTCGACCTTGAGAGCCAGTGATTAGAGGCTGGGGATGGGGTTGCTGTTGGATTGGGACGCAGCCTGAGCGCTGTCGCTGTCCGCGGTGCTGAAACCCAGCCTCGCGCTCAGCTGGTACTTGTGTCCAGGGACAGTCAGTCGAACCAACAGGACCAAAGTGGCGGCACTGAGAGCGGAGGACCTGCGCCTGGTCCCGTGGAGACTTACAAAGAAGGACACCCAACAGAAGTCCACATCCAACTGCTTCCAACACGAGATACGAGCTCCTGAGGTGTCTCCCAACATTCCCACCAATTTACACGCCGCTCGCGCTAAAATCACGCGCAGCAACAAGCGCGAAGTGAACCCAAACCCAGGAGCGCGGAGCGCCGGAAACGCGCTGCTGAAGGAGATCTGCGCTCCCAGCAGATTAGACTCCTCTCTGGCTCAACTCACGCGGTCAAAACAAGCTCCGAGTGTCTCGCGCGCTGCGCTGGAAATACAGACCCACGAGCGATTTTTTCGCAGAGAGCTGCGCGAGTTTAGGTCACATGTTCTCCAACATCTTCACCAACATTTACACAGACATTTCACCTCCAAACATCTCCAACACCTCCGCCTCCTGGTCACCAGCGCCTCCTCCAAACTCTCCGTTCCACCTTAAACAGACCATCCAACTCGCTCCAGCTGCACGAACAAACGAAGTGCACGTTTAAATCCACACCTGAAACACACACCTGAAGCGCGCGCGCAGCCCAAACCCAGCGGTCCTGGAGTGGAAGTGACGGTGAAGTGAAAACTTCAGAACAACAAAGAGAATATTTCATAAATCATTACCTACCGCGCGCGAAGAGGAAGCTCACAGATCAGCGTGGAGTCTCGCGCTCTGCCCCTTCCGCGCGCTGAGTTGTGTCTGCTCAGTGTTTCTTGCCCGCCAGTCCTCGCGCCACCTGCCCCTCCCCCCTCCCCCCACGCTCCCTCCTCCCTCTAACAAGGAAATTCTGCCCTCAGTAAAGATGGTCTCCGCCTCTGACGTCACCGACCTCATTTAGAGAGAGGGGGCGGGGCTCTTGGTTTAGAGAACCCGGATATTTATTGTTGGAGTAAATATATGACTATAAATAATATTATATACTAACCAGCTCAGAGTAGCACTGACTGCATATGGATTCTATAAAAACTATATATATAAGCCAATCCCAGCGTCACCATGGTACACCATGAACAGGTCGCCAGTCCATCATATGGCCAACACACACTCACGCACACACTCATACCTACGGGCAGTTTAGAGTGAGTGATCAACCTAACATGCATGTGTGACCGGAGGAAACCCACTCAAGTGGAGACGATGTGGAGAAGATGTTCTAGAAAAGATGTTCTGGAGAAGATGTTGTGGAGAAGATGTTCTGCAGAAGATGTTGTGGAGAAGATGTTCTGCAGAAGATGTTCTGCAGAAGATTATCTGCAGAAGATGTGGAGATGATGTTCTGGAGAAGATGTTCTGGAGAAGATGTTCTTCAGGAGATTTTCTGCAGAAGATGTGGAGAAGATGTTCTGCAGAAGATGTGGAGAAGATGTTCTGCAGAAAATGTTCTGCAGAAGATTATCTGCAGAAGATGTGGAGATGTTGTGGAGATGATGGTCTGGAGAAGATATGGACAAACAGCGTCTGTGATGAGAAGAAATGACAATAAAGCCGAACTGGACTTCTGTGTTTTTCCTCATTCAGCTCACGTGGTCAGCCTGTTATCTGGTTAACGAGCTCCATGTGTGCTGGAGTGGAGACAGTATGACCTTCTGAAGGTCCAGAAGATGGAAAGAGGTGATTTGGAGAAAAACTAAAAAACAGAACGCGATAAGAGTGAAAGTAATGGTCAGCTGATTAAAACCCTGAGCATTGCTTCTAGATCATTTACTTTAATGATCTGGAGCTGGACTCTAGAGGCCTGTGAGGTGTGACCAGACTGGTGACCATGTGAGGAGAATAACAGGAGAAAAGAGGCTGTTTGTGCTGTTTATAGGTGATGTTTATTGTGAGTAAATGGGGGGGGGGGGGGGGGTGAACCCTGTGGTCAGTAGTGACCTCCCCCAGGATCCCAGTGCCCTGTATGTGCACGTTTTGGTGGTGTTTTAATAAAACAGCACCAGCAGCAGAATACCAGCCTCCCCTGCTGACTCTCAGTCTCAGACAGCGGCCTTTCAGTTACCAGTTTTAAAATTAGCCCACAGACTAAAACAGCGGTCAGTCTGTAGAGTCCAGACTTCCACTCGCTCCTCTAACTGACCTCTCACTGTCACTGTGCACTCTGCAAGAGAGAGAGAGTCTGGACCAATACAAGAGAGAGGAGAAAGAGAAACAGAGAGAAACAAGAGACAGACGGAGAAGAGAATGGGAGTAAAGATATAATCAGGTGCCGTAATAGGCAAGGAAATAACAGGTGAGGCGAAATAACGAGAGACAGGTGAAGGACAAAAAAACACTAATAACACTAATAATACTCTCTCACAGCCACCCTCAGAAAATACTATATATATATATATATATATATATATATATATATATATATATATATATATATATATATCGGAACAATTTAAATACTAATTGAATGCTTCTATGGCAGCTTTGAGATTGATATATGTAAATGTGCTGTGCTCTGATTGGCTGCCATGTGCTGGGCCTTACTCAAAAAGCAATCTAGACTGTAATACTTCTTGTAGCTGCAGCGTGTATGGGTGGAGCTAAACTGCAGTATTAACTGAATGAGTGAATCATTTGCAAATACAGTATGTTGGGTTTTGTGACATCACAAAAGCAAATCCTTTTCAGAAAAGGTTGATTTTTGCAGCTTAGTGCTGAATATAGACAGAGAGTGAAAATCGGAGAAATAAAAACATGTTTTTAGATTATAACTGAGTCATTTCTGGGACGCGAGGGTACGACTCAGTTTTCCATGATATGAGCCCTTTAAAGGTTCCGCAGCTGTTAAATGACAGGCTGAGTTTGAGCTCGTTCTCTAACGGTTCTGAGTTTATAACTATTTAAACTGTATTTGTATTTGTGATTGATGCTGAACTGAATGTTTACGGTTCTGGTGTCGGTCTGAAGGTGCCGAGCGCTGATTGGTGTATTCTGTCCTGCTTGTGTACTGAGCCCACGCTGGCTCTAATTAAAGCTCATTTATTCATCCACAGTCCTCGTTCTCATCTGTCACTCAGCACAGCCTGAGAGAGAGAGAGGGCGATCAAGACCACCCCTACAGAACTAGCTAAAAAAAAGAAGAAAACAGAAAAGAGAGAGAGTGAGAGAGAGGGGGAGGGAGAGAGAAAAGAAGGAGAGATAGAAAGATAAAAGAGAAATGAGGGTGAGACAAGAGAATAGAACAGAAAGAAAGACAGAAAGAAAAGTGATAAGTGTGAAAGTATGTGTGTGGTGTGTTTGTGTCTGTGTGTGTGTGTGGTTCTCTGGGTGAGGTTAGAGAACCATGAGGATGTGAGAACTCTCCACAGGATCTCTGCTCCTCTCTGTGTGGGTTTAATTACACACTTCACTGCAGACATTCATTATTATACAGGGGTGGGGGTGCTGGGGGGTGGGGGTGCTGGGTGGTCTTGTTATGAAATAAAAAAATTATTTACAGAACATTTAGAGAGTGTGTACGTGTGTGTAAAGAGAAACTGTGTGAGTGTGTGTGTAAGAGAGAGTATGTATGTGTGCGCGTGCGTGTGTGTGTGTGTGTGTGTGTGCGTGTGTGCAAGAGAAACTGTGTGAGCGTGTGTGTGTGTGAGTGTGTGTGTGGTTGTGTGTATGTTCCCCACTTGGTTCTTCTTCATTCTGAGGTCTGAAAGCAGCACCTGCTCACTAACACAGACTCCATTTACATCATAATCACTACTGGAGTTCTTCACCACGACTTGAAGACAATCATGTTCCTCTTAAAGCTGCAGTCCAGTCAAACACCCCATTCACCCAGTCAAACCCACCCCTAACAACCCCCAGCCCCGCCCCCCTGAACAAAACTGATCAGTCAAGACTTCCTGTTTACTTGGTCAATTTCTCTTTCGCTCTTTCTGACTGTTTGTCAGTCTATCTATCTACAGACATCTATATGTCTGTATCTTTCTAACTCATTCACCGCCTGATTCAAAATCAACATTAAAACCAAAATAAAAAATATCAACATAAGAATCAAAATCAAAACATGAATAAAAAAATGAATCAAACCAGTAATATAAGTCAGAATAAGAATGACATTTCAAACAAAGAACCAAAATCAAAACTAGAATCGAATCCAGATTTAGAAGAAGAATCAAAAAACAGAATTAATATCAGAATCAAATTGGCTCCAGGATTTATATCTGAATCAGAACCAAACATGTTTTTGTACTGTCTGTGTATGAAATCACTCATAAATCACTCAAAATAAATGATTCAGAGAGTTCCGCCTTCTCTCTGCTGCTGTACGCCTGTCCAGCCATCACTCGGAGTGAGAGATTAGGAGCTGAGGTCAGTGAGTGGCCGTCATTACAGTAATTACCTGCCTGTGCCACCATCCAGATTAAAATCTCCTCATCCTGCTTCTACTCAGCCGGACACTGCCAGGCTGCCTGACCCTGGGGGTCACTCAGAGGACGCAGGAATAGGAAAGAAAACAGATCAGTAACGAGTGCTGTTAGAGAGAGTGGGTAATCTCGTTACGCTGCAATGAGACGCTCTTGGAGAGAAAAGAATAAATGACAGCGCTGATCTCTTTAATTAATCAGCAGACGCCTTTATTGACCACTGCTGAGGCTAGAAAGGAAGGTTACAGTAACTGCAGCCCGGCCCCCACAAACCATCTCTTAAGATCTCAACTTACAGCATTACAGCATAAACCCCTAAAGGGCCCATATTAGAGCTTGTATGTAGTATATAAATGCTGTAAAACACCGGCACAGCCAATTTAGAACAGGTCTTAAACTCCACACAGACACTGGGAGACCAACCAAATTCCACACAGACACTGGGAGACCACACAAACTCCACACAGACACTGGGAGACCATACAGACTCCACACAGACACTGGGAGACCATACAGACTCCACACAGACACTGGGAAACCAACCAAACTCCACACAGACACTGGGAAACCAACCAATCTCCACACAGACAGTGGGAGACCATACAGACTCCACACAGACACTGGGAGACCATACAGACTACACACAGACACTGGGAGACCATACAGACTCCACACAGACACTGGGAGACCACACAAACTCCACACGGACACGTAGATGTAGGTTTGATGTATGTATGTAATATGTAGAGATACAAAGACGTTTAGGACTCAGTCTCGGTTTCATGTATGTATGTACTACGTAGGCTTACGTAGGCATTTAGGACTCAGTCTGGGTTTGATGTATGTATGTACTATGTAGAGATATAGAGGCATTTAGGACTCAGTCTGGGTTTGATGTATGTATGTACTATGTAGGGATATTGAGGCATTTGGGACTCAGTCTGGGTTTGATGTATGTATGTTCTATGTAGGGATACGGAGGCGTTTAGGACTCAGTCTGGGTTTGATGTATGTATGTGTGTACTATGTAGAGATATGGAGGTGTTTAGGACTCAGTCTGGGTTTGATGTACGTATGCATGTACTATGTAGAGATACGGAGGCGTTTAGGACTCAGTCTGGGTTTGATGTATGTATTTATGTACTATGTATGGATACAAAGATGTTTGGCACTCAGTCTGGGTTTGACGTATGTTTGTATGTACTATGTAGAGATACGGAGGCGTTTAGGACTCAGTCTGGGTTTGATGTATGTATGTACTATGTAGAGATACGGAGGCGTTTAGGACTCAGTCTGGGTTTGATGTATGTATGTACTATGTAGGGATATGGAGGCGTTTGGGACTCAGTCTGGGTTTGTTGTATGTATGTACTATGTAGGGATAAGAGGTGTTTGGGACTCAGTCTGGGTTTGATGTATGTATGTGTGTACTATGTAGAGATACGGAGGCGTTTGGGACTCAGTCTGGGTTTGATGTATGTATGTATGTTCTATGTAGAGATATGAAGGTGTTTGGAACTCAGTCTGGGTTTGATGTATGTATGTACTATGTAGAGATACGGAGGCGCTTGAAACTCAGTCTGGGTTTGATGTATGTATGTTTGTATGTACTATGTAGAGATGCGGAGGCGTTTGGGTCTCAGTCTGGGTTTGATGTATGTATGAAGGGTGTAAGACGTTTGAGTGCTGTCTGTGTTACACAAAGAATTTTATATATGACCAGTGGGCCTTTGCTGTTAATCAGGTTGACTTGCCTACTGTCTGTAAACAGTGGTCATTGACCGGCCTGTTAGAGTCTGTAAAGTGTCTTTTCTGATGAATACGAGCCCCCTGTCCCCCATCACACTGACTGCTCCATCTACAGTGACACTGTGTCCTGTAAAGTAGGCTAGAATGACAAGCTGCAAATAATCATCATCAGCGCTGTCTCAGCGTATAAACACGAACCTCTGCAGAAACCTGAGATATTCAAGGGCGATTTCACCCAAAATGCTAATGCTGCTACAGAGGCCTAATTGTGCACAGGCTGTCAAATGTTTGGGGAGCCCTGAAAGATTAGTAAATTACATTTTCTTTTTTCCAAAAATATACTATATTTTGCTGCCTGGACCAAAAAACCCCACTGTGACATTTAGCAGGTCCACCTTGAGTTTTGACTACGACCCACATTCACCATGTCAGTGTTTCATCAACATTACAGCATGTAGTTCCATCAAGAGCTGCACTAATGTGTATCTGAGATCTTCTACTGAACTGCTCCATAAATTCTTCTTCAGCTCATCCCAAACACTTCCAGTGGGGTTATAAGGTCGGACTTTCAAGTGTGAAGACGATTCCTTCTGTTTCACAATCTGAACAATCTCATCACCATATATCCGTACCATCCTGGTCACTCGGTCCATTCAAGTGGTCAGCTGCTTTATGTTATTACCATATACAGTTGCTGACCCTCAACCCAACCAACTAAAGCCCCCCAGAACATAACACTGCCCCCAGATATTTGTACAGTGGACACTATGCATGATGGGGAAATCACTTCCAGCTCTTTCCTTATCCTGACGCTCCATTACTCTGAAATAGGGTCAGTCTGGACTCTTCAGACCACATGACCTTTCTCCATCACCCAGTCTTATACTCCCTACAGACTGGAGCTAATTAGTCTCTCTAACTAGTGTCCACTCAGCTGTTTAGTCCCAGTACTGTGAGTTCTGGTCGTGTGAAAATGATCTTCACTACTAAACATGAGTCGCGAGTCCTGTTTTACCTTTACCAGGTGTTTAAGTGACCTCAGATCTGGTCATTCAGGATGCTCTTCTATGAAGTTGAGGTTCCCCTTATAGGTGTTAATAATGTGCTGGAAAGTTCTGAACATCAATAGCAATTCCAATCTCAATGCTAATTTCTGCTTGCCTCTCTATGTGATTTCCTGTGTTAGCTGTGTTAGCATCAAGCTAACAGTGCCAAAAGTGGATTCAGTGCTACTGACCTACCAAAAGACGTTCACATTATATACCCTATTACAGCAGATCCTTCAGTAAATACTTCCAGCTGAACTCTGAATATTCATCCTGTTAGCCAGGTAGCCTGTTAGCTCTCCTTTAGCCTGCTATATTTCAGCCCATTTGTTAAGATAACATGTTTCAGACATTCACTTTGAACAGAACCGGGTTCCAAGTCAGTCCACTCAGTTCTCCTTGTGTGCTGAACAGTCCATTAACAGCAGTGCTTTTATCGAGTTAGTGCATCAATATAGAGCTTAGCTGTAAGTGCGAGTATCGATTTCTGCTCTGAACGTAACTCGGCCAGTAATATTATCAGCTTTATGAATGTGCTTTAACCATATTTTCAAAAACATTATTATTTAGACAAAATCTGCTCTTCATACTGAAAAAGACACTTCATAACTATATCATTACGCAGTATATAACATTAACACACAGCTGCTTTAAACCCTGCTGCACAAAACAACACAGACTAGCTTACATTCTATTCCAGTCTATATTGGTTTATACTGGTCATACAGTCTCAGAAATCTGATATATGGCCATATCTATCTAGCTATATATCTGGAACTACACTTTGTTCTTTAAATTGGAGCTCAAGATATGATCTACTTCTTTCACAATAATATATTTATGTTACTTTGTTCTGTATGTATGATTATTTACATCTGTTCTAATCATATCTGCTGTTCTTACTGGTGAACATACACTTATTAATCCTATTTTATTAGCCGGATCATTCTCAGCACTCAGCAGATGAGCAACTGTCTCTGACTTTACATCTACAAGGTGGACCAGCAAGTAGTAGGAGTGTCTAATAGAGTGGACAGTGAGTAGATAGCGGTAAACTGTAACACTACCTTTACCTACCTGTGTACAGGTAAACTAACACTACCTTCACCTACCTGTGTATAGGTAAACTAACACTACCTTTACCTACCTGTGTACAGGTAAACTGTAACACTACCTTTACCTACCTGTGTACAGGTAAACTAACACTACCTTCACCTACCTGTGTACAGGTAAACTTAACACTACCTTCACCTACCTGTGTACAGGTAAACTAACACTACCTTCACCTACTTGTGTACAGGTAAACTAACACTACCTTCACCTACTTGTGTACAGGTAAACTAACACTACCTTCACCTACTTGTGTACAGGTAAACTAACACTACCTTCACCTACCTGTGTACAGGTATACTAACACTACCTTCACCTACCTGTGTATAGGTATACTAACACTACCTTCACCTACCTGTGTACAGGTATACTAACACTACCTTCACCTACCTGTGTACAGGTAAACCAACACTACCTTCACCTACCTGTGTACAGGTAAACTAACACTACCTTCACCTACCTGTGTACAGGTAAACTAACACTACCTTCACTTACCTGTGTACAGGTAAACTAACACTACCTTCACCTACCTGTGTACAGGTAAACTAACACTACCTTCACCTACCTGTGTACAGGTAAACTGTAACACCACCTTCACCTACCTGTGTACAGGTAAACTAACACTACCTTCACCTACCTGTGTACAGGTAAACTAACACTACCTTCACTTACCTGTGTACAGGTAAACTAACACTACCTTCACCTACCTGTGTATAGGTAAACTAACACTACCTTCACCTACCTGTGTACAGGTAAACTGTAACACTACCTTCACCTACCTGTGTACAGGTAAACTAACACTACCTTCACTTACCTGTGTACAGGTAAACTAACACTACCTTCACTTACCTGTGTACAGGTAAACTAACACTACCTTCACCTACCTGTGTACAGGTAAACTAACATTACCTTCACCTACCTGTGTACAGGTAAACTAACACTACCTTCATCTACCTGTGTACAGGTAAACTAACATTACCTTCACCTACCTGTGTACAGGTAAACTAACATTACCTTCACCTACCTGTGTACAGGTAAACTAACACTACCTTCACCTACCTGTGTACAGGTAAACTTAACACTACCTTCACCTACCTGTGTACAGGTAAACTAACACTACCTTCACCTATCTGTGTATAGGTATACTAACACTACCTTCACCTACCTGTGTACAGGTATACTAACACTACCTTCACCTACCTGTGTACAGGTAAACTAACACTACCTTCACCTACCTGTGTACATGTAAACTGTAAGTTGCTCTGTATAAAAGCGTCCGCCAAATGCCATAAATCTAAGTGGACACTCCAGCAGCACAGCTGTGTCTGATCCACACACACCAGCACAACACACCGCCCACGTCAGTGTGACTACAGTGCTGAGAATGATCCACCTCCCTAATAGTACCTGCTCTGTGGTGGTCCTGTGGGGGTCCTGATCATTAAAGAACAGAGTAATATACAGAGAATCAGATGATCTACAGTCTGTACACAGGCTACAGGCAGATTCCTCGTCACTGAGGTTTCACAACTGAGTGGCATTTCATTTGTTTTCAGTGTTTGAAGAAACAATAAAAGCATCCTCAGGCTCCAGCGTGCGGCTGCACTTCCTCTGCTGAGGTTCTTTTTTTATCCTGGGCTCTATTTTGGGCCGGCTCTTAGTTCTGCTGGTGGACGCTGACAGCTCGTCTTTTTGTTCAGCAGATATTTGATCTCGGTGGAAGAATGAGCAGAGCTGGATTTCAGCCCCTCCCGAGAGAACCCTCTTACTCCTCTGTAGACATGCTATTGATTTCCATATACAAACACAGCTCACTCAGCCACTCAGCCTGTCTACCTCTAGCGCTCCATCACCTCTCTATCCTTCTCATTAACTCTTAACAGACTCCAGAGTTCCAACTCACATCATGCGACTCAGTAACACTTTTTATTATCACTGCTTCGGCATTGGGCCTTATTTTCTAAAGTAGGCCAAATCATCCCTGACCGTGACTGACCCCTACTGGTCAGCAGGGTCTATGATTTAGGAGGACAGGTGTGTTTATTTACCTTCAGCTATCATGGATTTGTAATTTCCCCAGCACTTTCACAAGTTTTGTTTTTCACTCAGTTCAGTTTCATTAACATTTAGTTTCTTATTCTCTTGTTTGGGCTTCAATGTCGATCACTTCTCTCACTTTGTTTTATTTTTATACCCTACAGAAAAGAAAAGTGTTGTACAGACTAGCTATGATGCTGACAGACGATGGATATAAGTAATGAACTCTAATAATCTGTTTATAGTGTAAATTAATTGGCTAATGAATATATTAATGAATGGTTATGTATGGGTTAATCTGATCATTAATGAATTGGTTAACTTGTGTTAATGAAAGTGTTAATCTGAGCATTAATATTATTATTAATAATATTGTGTTAACTGGAGTGTTAATGAATGTGTTACTTTAAGCAAGTCAAAATGTTAATTAATGGGTTTATCTGAGTATTAATGAACATATTAATCTGAGCAATCTATGTTAATGAATGATTTAAAATTTGAGTGTTAATGAATGGGTTATGAACCGGTAAATCTGTGCATTAATTAATTGACTAGTCTGAGTGTTAATTCATGTGATAATACCTGTGTTAATATGAGCATTAATGAATGAGTTAATATGGCTGTTAATGGGTATAAATGGGCTAATATGGGCATTAATAAATAGGTAAACCAGAGTGTTAGTAAGCATGTTAATGAGAATATTAATCTGAGTATTAATAAATGTGTTAATACACGTGTTAATATGAGTGTCAATGGATGGGTTGATATGGTTGTTAATGGTTATAAATGGGTTAATATGGGCATTAATAAAGGGTTAATCTGAGTGTTGATCAGTGTGCTAATCTGCGCGTTAGTGAAAGTGTTAATGAGAGTGTAATTTGGACGATTGCTCTCAGGTCTGATTTCCTGAGTGTCGTGAGAACCAGAGAGAGATCCAGCAAGGAGGATGATGGGAAAGCAGGCTTTAGAGCAGGTGGTCTGACTTAGGGGTTCCAACTAGGGCTGGGCGATAAAACGATAACGATAATTATCGCGAAATAACATTTCCTCGATAGAACTTTAAGACGTAGTCGATAGAATTAAGTTCCGTCCGTGTTTTGAGAGACAACACGAACAGCCAATGAGAATGAGAATAGCGCCGCCCCCAACCAATCAGGTGGATGAACTGGAGTTCCAGCCACTTCCTGTTTGGTTGAAGCACACAGCGCAGAGTGTAGGCGTAGCGGCAGCTTAACCCACGCGCTAGTAATAAGTTACTGCAGACACCACAGTCGAGCAGAGAGAACAAAATAAGAAAAAACAACGACAGAAAACGTTAATTACTACTGAAAGAAACATGTTACATGTGTCAGTAATCTTAAAATAATCTGCTAAAATAAGAACAACTAGTAAACAGATGCTGTCTTGAAGCTGTGTTGATAAAGCGCTATGGGGTGTTTGAGCTTCAAGTGCTGGTGTGTAGCAGCTGTACTGTTGTGTTGTGCAGAGCTGACGGAGCACCACACTGTTGTGTTTC
The DNA here is from genome assembly GCA_021613375.1 of Megaleporinus macrocephalus. Taxonomy (NCBI): domain Eukaryota; kingdom Metazoa; phylum Chordata; class Actinopteri; order Characiformes; family Anostomidae; genus Megaleporinus; species Megaleporinus macrocephalus. The sequence goes on from CM038712.1 coordinate 17,513,032, forward strand.
TGTGTAAAACACTCCCACAATTTAAGATGTAGGTGAGCGATTGTTTGTAGCTGCAGCTTGCGCTCCGGATAAATCCATGCTTTCAGTGGGTGCGGCCACCTTTGCGACGCATCGACGCACGTTATGCTAATCGACGTAATTTCGTAATCGATAAACATAAACATGTATACTGTATGAGTTCGAGTGAGAACGCTGCGGCAAAGTTGACTTTATAATCCAAAACCCGAGCAGAGAAACTTTTTTTTCTACCGAAACAGAATCGCTAAACGAACTCACCATTTGAGCCGATAGAGAGTCGACTCACCGCTACGAGTCCTTTCCTCAGCCCTTAAAGGGCCAGCAACAGCCTGCTTTACACAGAGTCAGTGTGTGAATACTGTTCATACTAATACTGCCCCATATACACAACATTACACAACTGTATTACACACACACACACACACACACACACACACACACACACACACATACATACATATATATGTGTGTGTGTGGTTAATACAGTTGTGTAATGTTCTATAGTACATTTGTCTATTTGTCTGAAAATAAAAAAACAATTTAAGAAAAAAATTACATTTTGATACCTTCATATCTCACTTAAAGTAAAAAGGAAATAGTGATTTGATTTATATTGTGATATATATCAATATCGACTGATGTGAAAAAAATGATCGTGATAAGATTTTTTCCCATATCGCCCAGCCCTAGTTCCAACCAACGTCTGTCCACTGCCAGAGTGCAGCGCTGACCAACAGGCTCGCCAATGACCAATTACTTTTACTTAGCGAATCTACTAACGCCGTTCTGAGCTTGTTTAAATGACATGGATCACCAAACTTTGAATACTACAGTTCACTGTATGTACACATAGCTAACGTTTAAAAACGTCCTGTTCACTGATGTCCAGTCTGTAACGCTCACATCTGCAAAGTAGCTTTTGAATCATTGACTAACTGACAGGACGAGCTGGGAGGTGGAGATTAAATGTTGGAACATTTCTGATTATTTCATTTTAGTACAATTGCTAAAAAAAGTCGATTCAGTGCAGCACGAAACTTCTTATTTCAGCACAATCTGTCATGATTACTGTGGTATGATTTAGAATTGTGTTTAAACACACACTGAACACTGAAATAAAACTAAACAAACTGTGTACACAGCAGTGACCATAAAAACTGTACAGCATTGTTTACACTGAAAACAGCCTGGAAACAATATTTTTGGTACAAAGTTTTAATACTAGTTTCTAATGTGCTGAAAAACACATCATGGCCATCTTTAACAAGTTAACTGACCCCTCTGGACAAACCACACTGGTTGACGAATATGATTAGCTGTGAAAACTGGTTGACCATCATGAGCAGCCTGACAAGCTGCTGGATCATTATGACCAGCTGTATGAAACTGGCCAATCAGCATAATCAGCCTGACCAAGACCCAATTAGCATGAGCTAGCTGCTTACCCAGCATGACCATGTTTACCATCATGATTATAATGACCAAACTGGTTGACCATCATGACTAGGGTTAGGGTTGACCAGCATAGTTTATGTTAACGCTGTGTCCAGTTGGTAATCCAGCTGGGCAACCACTTTGACCAGTATGAATGTAGCAAATGTACAACGGATGACCATCTTAGACCATGTAAACCAACTGAGCTTTGACCTGTTTGGCTGAATCACATTAAAATGTATTTACTTTGGTGTTACTGTACGGCTCATCACGGACCGCATGGTAAAATGAAGTGGGAGAGACTGTGTGAAGGAGAGCTACGCTGCCCTCTCTCATTTATTCAGTTTGTTTCTCTTCGTCCACTCACTCCCGCCAGTTCCACAGTCTTCTGCATGATGTTCCGATTGAAGGGCATGACAAAATCCTTAAAGTCCACCTCATGAGTCAGGCGCTTCCTTCTGTCCACCTTTCTCTCCATGTGCTGCGCAGAGGTAGCCAGTCGGCGTCCCCACACCTGCAACACCATAATCACCACAGAGACCTCAATCAGGTTTAATCAGGATTACAGAACAGCCACAAGGCTCCAGACAAATCTCACTAATAAGCGCCAACATTTTCCCGAAAGCTTTCTGCAAGTTTTATGGGATTTGGAGATCCCTCTGGTGAAAATATGTAACTGCATGAAAAGTGCTGAGTATCATTTTGTAATGGTGGTTGTGTTTCGGACTCTTTTCTCCAAGAAGATTAATCTGATTTAATAGCTTTAGGCAAGTCAGATAATTTTCTCCACTCAGACTGGAAGTGATCAGATCATATTTCTGACGAATCACTCTGTTACGTTGGGGTTCAAAACTTGACATTGTTGTTGTGTGTTGCAAGACCAGTGACACACTGCAAGTTGACACAAGTTGCAAGCTGGAGGCAGGCAGTCTTGTGTGTATGTGGGTGTTTCACTGCCTCTCAGCATACATGTTGACTAGTGTGTGTATATGTGGGTGTGTCACTGTCCTCAAGTGTGTGTGTTCACGAGTGTGTGTATAAGTGGGAGTTTCACTGCTCTCTAGTGTGTGTGTTCACGAGAGTCTGTGTATAAGTGGGAGTTTCACTGCTCTCTAGTGTGTGTGTTCACTAGTGTGTGTGTATAAATGGGAGTTTCACTGGCCTCTAGTGTGTGTGTTCACTAGAGTGTGTGTATGTGGGGGTTTCACTGGCCTCTAATGTGGCTGTTCACTAAAGTGTGTCTATATGTGGGTGTTTCACTGCCCTGTAGTGTGTGTTCACTAGTGTGTGTTTATGTGGGTGTTTCACTGCCCTCTAGTGTGTGTGTGTTTCCCTGACTTTTAGCGTGTGTTCACAAGCGTGTGTGTATGTAGGTGTTTCACTGGCCTCTAGTGTGTGTGTTCACTAGTGTGTGTGTCAGTGTTAATTTTGACAGCAAATTTTGTTTTAGTCGTAATTTAGTCATCTGAAATGTTTTTAGTTTTAGTCGACTAATTATAAGAATATAGTCGATTGAGTCGACTAAAACATAAAGGGTATAAAATGTTTTTTCTTTAGTTCCCTTCAATTATTTAAGTCGTTATATACACTTACACGAAATGAAACATTTTTTAAACAGTTATGGAATATTATTCATATTTGAAAGACCAATACACAGACAAACAGATTTAACAAACAACATCTGAGCTCTTCCATAACTGCAAACTGCAAAGTGAAAACTGTAATTTTATCCTTGTATCACCTTTTTATTTATTATCTCTTATTGATTAAGTAACTGTTACTAGTGCTGTCAATCTAATTTTTTACTATGAAAATATTTTTTAATTGTGCAATTCAAATAAATTTCAGCATAACAGTAAATCAATAAATGAATAACTGTCACATCTCCAGGTCACAGTGTTTACAAGAGACACAAACTGCACATTACATGCACTAATTAACTGTAAATACAACTAGCTAATCTGTTTCGTGCACTTTCTAGTGTGTATGGAGAGATTTGGGACATGATCATCAAACGTAGATGGTTGGAGTTAGCTAGCTAGCTTCCAGACTCTGGTCCGGACACGCTGCCCTGCACATATAGCGTTTCACCTGCTTCCCACATACCAGATCCAACTAATCTGATCATTAACACCACCTTACTGAGTTAATACAGCGTGTACAGCAGGACACGCTCTTAAATGTACAGGGCAGTGTGCTTTCAGGACTAGGATTAAAAAAGGCTATACTAGTGTTAGAAGCGGTAAAGCTAGCTAACGGTGGAGCTGGAGGGCTGATGTTGTCCCTGCCAAACATTTTTGTCTCGTATTTATTTGTTGACTAAAGTGTCAATCAATTTAGTCAGTTTTTAATGCTTTTATGTAGTTTTTATTTAGTTATCATTTCGTTTTCATCATGCAAAAAAGGTGTATATGTGGGTGTTTCACTGCCCCCCAGTGTGTGTATGTGGGTGTTTCACTGCCCCCCAGTGTGTGTATGTGGGTGTTTCACTGCCCCCCAGTGTGTGTATGTGGGTGTTTTACTGCCCCCCAGTGTGTGTATGTGGGTGTTTCACTGCCCCCTAGTGTGTGTATGTGGGTGTTTCACTGCCCCCTAGTGTGAGTATGTGGGTGTTTCACTGCCCCCTAGTGTGTGTGTATGTGGGTGTTTCACTGCCTCTATTGTGTGTGGTCACTAGTGTGTGTGTATGTGGGTGTTTGACTGCCTTTAGAGTGTGTGTTCACTAGTTTCACTTTATTACACTCAGTTTACGTTGCAGCAGAGTGCTGCTGCGCAGCGTGTCCAGTGTGCGGGAGTTCAGATGTGTGTAGGCTCTAAAGTGAGAATACAGGACTATGTTAGCTTCTCTCTGTCTCTGGTCACAGTTTGCTGTAAATGAACGTTTAATTCTTGGTTGTGTTGTCCTTTGAGAAAATAAGAAACACGGAGAGTCTGTTCTCCTGTAAGTGACTTACGGTTCTCGGTACAAAGCGAATGTCAAACTTGTCAGTGGAAGCCAGAATGGTGGTCGGAGGGTTCATGGTGATGATGCTCTCTTTCAGGTTCACCTTCGTCTTGGCAGGGTTCTGTGGAGCTGGACTCACCTGCAGCCACACAGACGCTTATCAGTCACTGTTTACTGGAGATAAAACCAGAGGAATGTGTGATTTCGTCACTCTCACCTTCGCCGGGATGGGAGTGATGGGGTTTAACTTGGGAGACGTTTTTCCTCCTTTTTTTCCTTTCTTGTCGTCGTTGCACTTCGGAAGGCTGTCGAACTTCATCCTGACCAAGTCGATGATTCTGTCATCTCCGTACTGTCTGGCGATGTCCAAGCAGTTCTTCTCTGTGGAGGAAGACATCAGCACGTTACACACGAGAACCACAGACCCGAAGTTCAGAACCTGGCTTGCAGTTATGATATTTTAATATATATATAATAACTGGAGACCTTATCATTTCAGACTGTATGGAGGGTCTTTACTGGAGATCCTTATAACCCTCATCACTGCAGACTGCAGACACTGCAGACTTATAACCCTCATCACTGCAGACTGCAGACACTGCAGACGTATAACCCTCATCACTGCAGACTGCAGACACTGCAGACTTATAACCCTCATCACTGCAGACTGCAGACACTGCAGACGTATAACCCTCATCACTGCAGACTGCAGACACTGCAGACTTATAACCCTCATCACTGCAGACTGCAGACACTGCAGACGTATAACCCTCATCACTGCAGACTGCAGACGTATAACCCTCATCACTGCAGATTGCAGACACTGCAGACGTATAACCCTAATCACTGCAGACTGCAGACGTATAATCCTCATCGCTGCAGACTGCAGACACTGCAGACGAATAACCCTCATCACTCCAGACTGCAGACGTATAACCCTCATCACTGCAGACACTGCAGACGTATAACCCTCATCACTGCAGACTGCAGACGTATAACCCTCATCACTGCAGACTGCAGACACTGCAGACGAATAACCCTCATCACTGCAGACGTATAATCCTCATCACTGCAGACTGCAGACACTGCAGACGTTAACCCTCATCACTGCAGACTGCAGACACTGCAGACGAATAACCCTCATCACTGCAGACGTATAATCCTCATCACTGCAGACTGCAGACACTGCAGACGAATAACCCTCATCACTGCAGACTGCAGACACTGCAGACGAATAACCCTCATCACTGCAGACTGCAGACACTGCAGACGTATAACCCTCATCACTGCAGACTGCAGACACTGCAGACGTATAACCCTCATCACTGCAGACTGCAGACGTATAACCCTCATCACTGCAGACTGCAGACTTATAACCCTCATCATTGCAGACTGTATGGAGGGTCCCTTATAACCCTCATCATTGCAGACTGTATAGATGGTCCCTTATAACCCTCATCATTGCAGACTGTATGGAGGGTCCCTTATAACCCTCATCTTTGCAGCCTGTATGGGGGGTCCCATATATCCCTTATCTTTGCAGACTATATGGAGGGTCCCTTATAACCCTCATCACTGCAGACTGTTTGGAGGGTCTACCACTCCACACTGAGGGTCTTAACTAAAGGTCCCTATAACCCTCATCATTGCAGACTGTTTGTAGGGTCCATTATAACCCTCATCGTTGCAGACTGTATGGGGGGTCTACCATTCCACACTGAGGGTCTTTACTAAAGATCTCTATAACCCTCATCATTGCAGACTGTGTGGAGGGCCTACCATTCCACACTGAGGGTCTTTACTAAAGATCCCTATAACCCTCATCATTGCAGACTGTGTGTAGGGTCAATTATAACCCTTATCTTTGCAGACTGTATGGAGGGTCTACCACTCCATACTGAGGGTCCCTTATAACCCTTATCACTGCAGACTGTATGGAGGGTCTACTATTCCACACTTAGGGTCATTACTAGAGACCCCTTTAACCCTCAGCAATGCAGACTATATAGAGGGTCTACCACTTCACTACAGGAACACTACTCACTGGAGCCACTCATTCACTTTACATTTCTAATCTCTAAGATTTAACTGATCTTCATTAAGATTTATTTGTATTATCTTAGTTATATTATTTTATTAATTTATATATTTATTATTATTTAAGCTTAGCCCTTTTTATTTAATTTGAGTATTTTCTTATCATTGCAATGTAGGTATTTTTTCAGATTATTTTATTTTATTGAACTTTTATTATTATTTTATTTACTTTTCATAATCCTTTTATTTGGCCTTTTTAATTGTTCTCTTAATTCTTTGTTTTTGTTGTTTTATGTCGTCTTTCCTGCAGTTTAGTTAGATTAAATCCATTTTCATTTCTTTTTCAATCCCTTTATGCTGTTAATGTTCAGCTGCAAAATGAAGGTCACCCTCAACATATTTCCCAGTGAAAACAAAGGTTGAGTGATTGATATATTAATTGACTGAATAATTAATTAATAGATCATGTAAAGATATGTGGCAAACAGTGGATTACTTTGGGTTGTGTTTAAACCTCTGGCCACTAAAGAGCAGTGTTGTAATCTATTTTAACTCTTAGGCTCTCTGACTTAAACAAGTAGCTAATGTGACGTGTGTGGTTGTCGTAATTGTACTATGACAGTTTACTTTAGATATATCACAATATATTTAATCGTTACCCCGTATCATGATATATATCGTATCACAAGGTTTTTGCTAATACACTGACTTCATATTCCCTGTAGATAACAGACCACCTGAGACCACCCAGGTGATTTCTAAAACACTGTGGAACCCCGCTGCTGCACCTTTCTTATTCTCAGCCTGTACTTTGGCTCCAGCTTTGATGAGGTAATCCACACAGCTGATCCTGCAGCTCTCTATGGCCCTCATGAGCGGAGTGGCTCCATTTAAAGCCACAGCGTCCAACCTGGCACCGGACTGCACCAGCAGGTCAATGATGTCCACCTGTCCGGCGTGGCAGGCGTGGTGAAGAGGCGTCCAGTTAAACTGATCACACGCATTCACGTCTGCCCTGTAGGTCAGGAGACATGAGTGACACTGTCATCACTACAAACACACAGATTCACCTAGTCCACATGTCCTGGGTGCGTCTCGAGTTGTATCTAGCGTTGCACTAATACCAGTACTGCCACCTACATGCAGTATTTTCACATGAATGCTCTGAGGTGCTGTATCGGTGTCCGCAGCGCAGAGAATGACACCTGTGACCAACTCCGCAAAGCAACTTCTGATACATATGTGTGCTGACAGGTGTATGTGCTCCAGTAGACACAACTGACTACCACGTTGTTGAGAAACGAGCAGCAGTAAAAAAGCTCATGATTAAATCTGTACTGGCAGTATTTGGCGGTATAAACACACTAACGGAAGCCGCTAACCTGAATATCTGAGCTGCTTCTGTCAGTAATCACTGATCTGCTGCTGTGTAGTTACTACAGTTACTGTTAGCACATAGTAGGGTATCAATAGGGTCTCAGTGGGGTCTCAACAAAGTCTTAGTAGGGTCCCAATGGGGTCTCCATGGATTCTCATTAGGGTCCCAGTGGGGTCTCAATGGGTTCTCAGTAGGGGTCTTTAGTAGCGGAAGAACCAAAAGGCTCTCACAGTAATCATAGCCTTAAGCATAGCAGTCGCGATCTCAGGAGGGTCCTAGTAGGGTCTCAATAGGGTCACAGTGGGTTCTCAGTATGGGTCTTAGTCTGGTCTTTAGTAGGGTCTCAGTGGGGTCTCAATTAGGGCTCAGTGGTACCTCAGTGGCCCCTCAGTAGGGATCTCATTATGGTCTTTAGTAGGGTCCCAGTGGGGTCTCATTAGGGCTCAGTGGGGTCTCAGTATGGTCTGTAGCAGGGTCTCAATGGTATTTCTGTAGGGTCTCCGTAGGATCTCAGTGGTGTTTTAGTAGGTATTTAGCGAGGTGTCAGAAGGACCTCAGTGTTGTTTTAGTGGGATCTCAGAGGGGTCTCAGAGGGTCTCTATGGTCTTTTAGTGAGGTTTCAGTGGAGAAGGGTCTCAGCCTGAAAAAACTCTAGATACTTTATTGATCCCAGAGAGAAATTCAAGGTATTAAACTCCAGCAGAGTCTGATGCCCCAAGATGTGGTGCAAGTGAACGAGACGCACATACAAGACAAATATCAGGACTTACAGGTCAGTTCGGTACTCTGTATGGGCCCATATTTCACGATCATGTGTCAGTATCAGAAGTGAAAAGTGATTGTCTGACTCTTACCCCAGCATGATGAGGAATTTCACCATCTGGTAGCTGCCGCTGCTGCAGGCGGTTATCAGGGGTGTTTTGTAGAAGCGGTCTTTGACGTCCACAGGAACCTGCTTGCTGAAGGCCAGACAGAGCGACTCGAAGTCTCCGGTTTTAATGCAGTAGTTGATGTTTGTGTAGATTTTCTCTGGCTCTTCGAGGTACCAGGCCGAATCGTCTTCCACCGGATGGGTCGGAGGTCGGTCCCTGCTGAAGCGCTTAGTGTCTGTGAACTGCTGATAGCTTTCGATCATGTAGTTCGGTGGTCCACCATCCTCTCTTCTGGGCATGAGCTCAGATGGCACGGTGCAAATAGGCAAAGGGAGGATGAATTTCCCCTTTTTCTTTCCTTTGCCCCCCTTTGCACCCTTCTTCTTGGTTTTGGGGGCATAAGAGGACCGGACAAACGCTTTCTGAAGATACTTCAGGCCCTTGAAGAAGTCACTAATGTTGATAATGCCCTCATGCTTCTTGTCATGGTCCATAATGACCTTTTCTAGTCTGTCCTGGTCTACGGGCACACAGTGCTCCTGCAGCACTGACACAAACACATCCCTGGAGATGTTTTCTACAGGTTCATCTGCTTCCGCTGCCACCTCAAAGGCCTTCCTGAGCATGTTCTCGTGCTCACAGGACCAGTCGTGCAGTGTAAGGGCCCACAGTTCATTGGGATTATCTGCTCCGGGTTTGGAGATCTTGGCGTGGAGCCTCTCTGCTTTCTTCAGCTCCTTCAGAGCGGCTTTATGGCTGCTGTCCTTTGCAACCTGACGAGGAACCAGACCCTCCAGGTTCTTGAGTTTTGGGTTGCACCCTGTTATTAAAAACAGACACAGTAAACTCTTTTCTTTCTGCTCTGTGGTTTATTTAGATACAGGGCTCTCAGTGAGCAGCTCACCTCTCTGAGCCAGAAACCTGCAACAGTCTGCATATCCGCCAGCAGCTGCCAGGTGCAGCGGCGTGTTTCCATTCTGATCCACAGCACTGAAGTCTGCAGAGTAGGCGGCGAGCACATGGATCACCTGAACACAACCAGGAATAACACTGACTATCAGGAAGAACACTGTGGACAGAGATGAGCTAAATGAGCTCTAATGTTTTATATATATATATATATATATATATATATATATATATATATATATATATATATATATATAAATATATATATATATATATGGAACATTATAGCTCATTTAGCTTCTCTAAATGTATATGTTATTATTATTAGGGCTGTCAAAATATTAAATTAATTAATCATGATTAATTGTATTAATTGCTCACATATATAGTCAATAAGAGCACAGTCGTCTCAGAGCGTGTGATGTTCAGTAATCAATAATAGACTTTATCATGTGGTTCCTGACACTGTGAGTCGGTGTGTACAGATACATACAGTCACACAGCGGGAGATCAGAGATTACTGCTTTCACCAGAGTGTGTGATGATTAATCCATGTACTTTACACCATGCAGGTTTATTACTTTTTATTTAAATAATCCTCGCAGCTCCGCCAAGTCTCACCTGGCTAAATCATAAATCAATTTTTTTTTTTCAACTTTTCCTTTAACACACACAAACACCCACACAAACACACACATACACACACACACACAAACACACACAGACACATATACACACCCACACATATGCAGAAACACAAACATGAACATAAATACACACAGACATACACACGCACACTCCCTCACACAGAGATATAGTACACACACATACATACAGACATACATACACACAAAAATATACGCACACACAGACATACACACACTCTTGCACATGCATACGTGCGCACACACACAAACATACACACACTCACACAAACATACATACTCCCTCACTGAGAGACACGATACACACACATACACACACACATACAGTACATACACACACTCACACAAACACAAACACACACACACACACACACACACACAGACATATACACACTCACACAAACACACACACAGACATATACACACTCACACAAACACACACACAGACATACACAGACACACAAACACACACTTTCTTTTAATTTTTCCTTTGAACTGTAATGTGTAATGTGTAACATGTTCCGCTCGTGCCTCAAAGAATCCCCCGTGAGCTGCTAGATGTGCGGCGTGTAGTCTCTTCTTGTCAATGGTGTTTGGGTTCCCTCCTCTCTGCAGGATGGCCCTGACCAGCCCCACCGCCCCAAACCTCGCCGCCTCCATCAGAGGCGTGCGGCCGGTGGCCTGAAGGAGAGATAGCCTGGTTACCTCCTTAGCATGTATTTATCAATAAACACTGGATATAATGTGTGTTTGTTCAAGCAGTTATTTCACAAAGCCAGGGTTCTCAGTTAGCCAGATCACCTACACCAAACAGGACAGTCCAACTGAACAATCCTTACTATCAACTATTTCATATTTACAGCCCTCGACAGAAAAGTTTTGTTACCATTAAGACTGAAAACAGTGATTTGTTCATTATTTTTTTTATCTAAATTACATTAAAAACAACACAACAGCACATTATTTGATTTCATTGTTTCAATCTCATCGCTGTCCAAAGAAAAACAAGCTAGAGAAACTTTACAGGAGAGGGAAACCAATGGAAGTCCATGGAACCAGAATGGTTTCCATGCTATTTTGGAGCATTTCTATTGGTCCATTCATCATGAAATTTTCACACTATGTAAAGGACGACTGCAAAGTTCAATTTAGGTAGAAAATTGAAAAGCGCAAAAAATGGAGATACTTGGTTTTCACTGGACTGCGGTAATATATATTTGTGCTTGCCGTAAACAGGTGTTGAGATGTGCGGCAGTGCGAGTGGTCTGCAGGGTGTCCATTTCTTTCACCTGAAATTCTGATTCATCTGACCACTGTACACATGCTCACTGTGTGATAGTCCATCCCAGAAGCCTCCAAACCCAGAGAAATGGACGGCGTGTCTGAACAGGATTAACATAAGGTTTCCCCTTAGCACAGTAAAGGTTAAACTGGCGTCTCTGGACAGAGCCCATGTGGTTCTATGGGTTATAGATGAATGAGGGTTGTTGATGCAGTTCTGTCTGAGGGGTCAGATAGCACAGGCATTCACTTCAGGCTCTATATGCTCTGACATTCCTCCAGATACCTTCAGTCTTTTACAGTTTATTTCAATTGGTAACACACTAAAATGACATGCTTAGCATAATTATTTAAACAGACACACAAAGAGCGCAACCTCTTCTTAAGTCTCCAAAACTCTAAATTCGTTTTCTGCTTTACACACATTTTGCAATTTAAAATGGCTCTTTTTAAACGCACTGAACATGGTTTGCTGACGATGTGAGAGGCTGGACAGAGAGTGCAGCCCAACCTGAGCCGTTTTACTGTCACCTCTGTCACCATTTAGACTGGGGTACATGTATGTAACCAAGATTTCTGTAGTATACACCATATCAGTTGAGTGACACCTGCTTATTTCAGTAATGATCTTTAGGCTGCATTATCCAAGAACTATATTGTAGTTTTTTTCTGTTTACTGAGAGATGCAACCACGAAGCGCCCAAATGTCCACCAGGATACAGGAAGCTGTCATTGTATACACATATATATGTTTCTGCACATTTTATCTGTAATTTTCTTTTTCAGTTTGCTTCAGTTTGTTTTTTGAGAGCATATTATTGTTCACCCCAATGTAAAGATATCTGCTGTGCATATGTTGCACTGACTTGTTTGGTGAAAAATAATAAAATAACAGCAGCATGTGCGTGTATCTGCAAATATTTCTGTGAATGTAAACAATCTGGACTATTTTAGTATTATGGCAAAGCTTGCTAAAGTTGAGAGTGCTTTCATTATGCCCAACAGTGTGTAGTTGGTTAGACAAAAATCTGGTAATGAATGAAGTGAGTGCCATTTGGTGCAAAAGTTTGATTTTGGTAATGCTGTATGTAGTTTTGGTTGCAGTGCTTCATTTTGCAGGATATATGAGGTATTTTGCAGTTTGGGTGTGTGGTTTTGTGAATTGTGTTAAGTATTTTGATAAAACCAGACTGTTACTTTTCTGCCACTTCCAGTGTTTTACCTGTTAAAGCTGTGTTTATGATGAAAGTCACACACCTGATCAGCGGCGTTAGGATCAGCTCCTCTCTCCAACATACTGAGACACATGTCCTCGCACTCGCCCGCATGTTCACACGCCTGCAGGAACACAGGCTTCCCAGCGCTCGAGACATTGTTAACATTTGCGTTGCTGTTGAGCGCCACCTGCAGGCAGCGTGTGTGTCTCTTAGTGGGAAATATGCAGTAGAACAGCACACCTGCAGAGATACACACCATAAATACAACAGCCTGAACAATACCAAGGTATTTAGGGTTGTAAAGTATTAAAAGTAGTAAATATATTACATAATAACACTGAACTGATCTATATTTATTATTTCTGTCCAACAAAACCACTATAAATAGTCTTTTGATCAGTGAGGTTCATTCTGGATGCTTCACAGTCATCTACAGCTCCGCTCTTCATCCAGCACTCTTCACTTTACAAGCTCACACAAAAGATTTAACGCCTGCAGAATTTCAGCACCATTGCTTTAAACATGTATCTGTAACGCCTCCAAACAGCCCCGTATTATTGGCTGCTGCCGCATGTGAAGGAACGCAGGTCGAAACCTTTGGAACTGTTCGGCCAAACAAGTGAAAATGAATCATTTAAAGCGAATAATGACGTTTTTAATGATGCGGTTACTGGTTCTAGTTCCGGCCATAGACGTGAACCAGAGCAGTGTTTTACTCTTTAGCTCCGGGGCTAAAGCTAACTGCTCTAGTGTAATACACACATTCACAGGTTATTGCTACACAGCTAGTCTCACCGGAGCAGCCAGAGTCTCCCAGATATTACTCAGCTTCCAGCACTCGAGCCAAACGTAACTAAAGAAAGAGTAAAGAGATCAGTCATTACAGCATTCAGCGTCTCTATCGCGTTGTGTGCTGTTTTTCCTCCCCCTCTCTCTCTCTCTCATCACGCTGGCTATTTTTCGCTATTTCTCTCTCTCTTTCTCTCTCTCTCTCTTTCTCATCCTCTCTAAAGAACCGCAATTTAAAAAAAAAAAGCGATAAAAACCCGAACGTGAAGTGAGGCCTTCTCTGTAACTGCAGCAAACGTGTTTTTAGCAGTAATCTGGTCAAACTGTATTTCTTGGGGGCAGATAAAATTATTTTGTTTTTTCTTGTTAAGTCAGTGTTCAATAAATTATATTAAGTTCAGAATTGTTGTGCATCTACTTGTTATTAATAATGTGACAGAACTAGTCAGAACAGAGAGAACAGAGTCTCTATAAATATCTTAGTTCTCATGTTTAAATAGGTTTATAACTGGGTGGGGAATTTCACTACACTGATCCACATACACATTAGATAAGAGCAGCAGGCTGACCTTTCCCCTCGTTGTCCACTACGTTCATGTCAGCGTGATTTTGGGCCAGAAGGGCCACCATGCCGTCGTGGCCCAGTTCAGCGGCCAGTATGACTGGCGTCCGGCCTCTGTTGTCCTGAATGTTGGGGTTTGCCCCGAGGTCCAGCAGAAACTGCACCGTGTCCTGGTCGTTGGTCAGCGCGGCAAGGTGCACGGCCCCATTCCCCTCGGCCGGTTCGGTCAGGTTGATCAGGTTTTGGACCCCGAGGCGGGTCAGCTTCTCTATCTGCGGTTTATCTCTCTCTCTCACACACTGTAGGAGTTTATACACCTGAAGAACCTCCAAACGCCCCTCAGCCACCGCAGGCTTTACAAGCCCACCAGGAACCATCTGTAGAGGAGAAAACAGGAGCTACAACTCTGGGTTTTACTTCAGGCTCTTCTTCAGAATTCTGGTTCTGCAGAGAATTGCTCACATCACAGCAAGCCTCAAGTCAAACCATGTAGGTTGGAGCTCCAACTCCAATTATACTACATGCCCAGGTTCTGTGTAAAACTTTCTGTTTTAGATATAGCCAGAACTGTGTACAGTGGTGGTGAATGGAACCAGATGTCCACCTCTAAAAGCTCCCTCACAGAAAGTTATTACAGTAGATGGTTATAAATAGACTGTGCAGATACATGCAGGACACTGTGAGGTTATAATAATCCCCTAAGAAATTAATAAGTATTTTCAGATTTTACCATCAACATTCATATAAACTCAGAAGACACGTGACGCTTCACTGGTGGGTTTGGATAACTGAGAGTGAAGAACATCTGGCTACTATCACCACCACTATGAACAATGCTGACTTAGCAAGTTTCTCTAGAACAGAGCTTTTCACACTGAATTGCTCTGTATTTAAATATTTAATTAAGCAGATTTTAAAGCATTGGTGAATTTCCCCTTTCATACTTCTATGCTACGTATGTTATGATCATAATCACACACTGTAGTGCAGCTGAAGATGTTTCCATTTAATTCAGATTCAACCACAAAAATCATCTATATGCTTCTTAGAATCAGCCTCTGTGTCTTGCAGAATAAGCAGAGGAGAGTTCCACATCATTTAAGTACTTCGGTTCTGAGCTTGTCTGAAGCCTTCAAGGCCTCGAAGACCTGAAGACTCTACTCACCCTTAGAGAGTCCAAAAGTCAGAGAGTCCAAGCACTTTCAGCTGTTTCAGTGTTCAGAGAGAAATCAGAGCAGAGTCAGCAGATTCGTCCTCACGCAGCTTCCACAGCAAAGGTCCAGGAGCTAAGCGGTGTGTTTCCCATCATCTCCCAGCAACAGTGAGTCCAGCCAGTTTGACCGCTCTGCTATTGTTATGGTCCACCATTGTTCCCTCTCTGGTTTACTTACAATATCAAGCTGGCAGAAAAACGACCAGCAGTGAGTCAGCGACAGTTTAACACACACACACAACAGCACAATCACAACTACAGACGGAAAAATGAACTTTATTCAACCATAGATGCAGAAAAACACAGACCAGCCACTCATTACATGCTGGTTTAAACTGGTCTGCGCTGTTTAAGGTCTGCCCTGTTTAAGACGGCCTGCTGCTGGTATGTGCTGGTTTAAGATGGTCTGGTGCAGGTCTAAGCTGGTTTAAAATGGTTTAAGAAGGTCTGTGCTAGTTTAAGATGGCCTGTCTTACTTTAAAATAATTTAAGCTGGCCTGGTACTGGTTTGGGATGGTGGTTTGTGCTGGTTTAAGATGGTTTAAAAGGTCTGTACTGGTTTAAGCTGGTCTGTCCTATTTTAAAATGGTTTAAGCTGGCCTGGTACTGGTTTGGGATGGTGGTTTGTGCTTGTTTAAGATGGTTTAAAAGGTCTGTACTGGTTTAAGCTGGTCTGTCCTATTTTAAAATGGTTTAAGATGGCCTGGTACTCGTTTGGGTTGGTGGTTTGTGCTGGTTTAAGCTAGTTTCAGAAGGTCTGTACTGGTTTAAGATGGTTTGTGTGATTTAAACTGGTCTGCCCTAGAATAAGATTACTTTAAATGGTTTAAACTGGTCTGGTGCTGGTTCAAGGTGGCCTGTGCTGGTTTTAGCTGGTTTAAGATGGTATGGGGCCAATTTAGTTGGTTTAAGTTGGTACTGGTTTAAGATTATTTAGCTGGCCATCTATCTTGGTCATGCAGATTGACCAATGTACCTGCATCCAAACACAGCATGTGTTTATTTTGTCTGGTGACCAGTCAGGCTGCTCTGTCCCCGCTAACAGGAACCAACAAACCAGCAACAATGTCTGGCTGAATAAAATCACTTGTTCCGCTCCTGCTGATTAAATGTAAATATCTCACCTGCAATATTCACTTCTCTGTGAAGTCTGTTTGTTTTTTTTTAAAGAAAAACTTTTTGCGCCGACAATGACGTTTGAACCAGCCGACCAATCAGAGCGCGGAGAAGAGGCCGCGCGCACGGCTGCCATAACAACAGCAACAAACACGGAAGAGAAAGCGAGCACAGATTAGCATCTTGCTAACCGGCTAATCATCTATACATACCAATTAATCAATAAATCTGATATTAATAACAGCGCGAGCTCTTCCTGATCACTGTTCGATACCGAGGAGAAGATCGGAGACCTATAAATGCTCCTATAGTTCATATACTGACCGATATAAATATTGTTTATCATGATTAGCCTAGCTTATCTTAGCATAGCATATTTATAGCGGTTTATACACTGTACAAAAGAAAAAGAGGTTCTTCATGAGTTCTTTAGTAGAAGGAACGGTTCTCTTTAGAACTGTGACATTTTTGTATATATCCAGTTCGTGTAGCAGAACCTTATTAATGCTTCATGGGAATTTTTTAAAGAAAATGTTCTATATATAACCATATACAACACATTCTCCATCACTCTGAAACATTTAATCATAAAAAGAACTATTTAAGCCTATGATGGTTCTTTGTAGAGCTCACAGTTCTTTATTAAAAAGCCATTGAAGAACCAAGAGGGTGAAATGGTACTTCAGACTGATGGAGAATGTGTTGCATATATAATATATGAAATGTTCCCATATAGCACTGCTGTTGTTACTTTTTTAAGTTAAATACAATAACCCTTTTAGTGCTATACAGGAACATTTTAAAGAAAAGGTTCCATATAGAGCCATACACAACTCTTTCTCCATCAGTCTGAAGAACCATTTAAACCTGAGAGGGTTCTGTATGGAGCTCATGGCTTTTTATTAAAAAGGTATTGAAGAACCAAATAAATAAATATGGAAACTTTTTGAAAATGAAAAAAAATTGTGGAAAAAGGGTTCCACTGTTGTTACGATGTCAAGCTTGTGTGAAAATAGAACCCTTTTTGGTGCTACAATAAAAACTATTTTCAACCTGAGGAACCTTTAATGCTATTATTGCTATTATTACTATTATAACTTAAAGCACAAAACAGTTCTAAACAAAACTGTGGCTATTTCTAAAGAACACAATCAACATTTTATATATTATAATGTATTCTATTATAAACATTTATTGCAGTGTTTTCTTCATCTTTGATTTAAAGGCCTTAATGAGCTGATTAGCTTTTAGAGGTGGACGTCTGGTTCCATTCACCATCACTGTGAACAGATCTGACTATCTAGAACAGAGAGTTTCACATAGAACCTCTCTGAGTGGCTCTGTTTACAGATTAACTGTGAAATTATGCAGAGATATTGAAAAAATTCCTATTTAAAGTTTTCTTTTTTATTTTTATTACATTTTAATTGGTCGGTCATAAATAAAATAAAAACCTGTTTATTAACTAGTAACTACTTCCGAATATCTTTTTATATTATTTTACCTGTCAAATAGAAAAAAAAGGAAAAATCTGGGCCAAATCTGGCGCTCCGTGCTGGAGTTGTGTCAGCGCGCCATCTGGCGGGCCTACAATGATCTACATAAACATGCTCGTCTGTGATCGGTAAAGATCGGAGCCCGAATCGGACATGTTTCCCGCTGTAGACCCACCAGCCCGAGCTGAAGCTGCAGAACCGTCCGCGTACTGCCCTTCGCCCCGGGTCCACAGTCCAGCAGTGCAGACCGCAGCATGGAGCGGACGGAGAAACAGATCCTGTGCATCGGCCTGGTGTGTCTGGACATCATAAATGTGGTGGATAAATACCCGGAAGAGGATACGGACAGCAGGTTTGCAGCAGGTTTAGACTGTAAAACGGGTTTATTGCTTTTATGGCGGGGGTGTGCGGTGTGGAGGGATATGATCAGCAGCGCTGAGCGGAGCAGATGCAGCTGCCTGTCTCTCTGTCTGCGCTGGCTATGTGTACCTGTGCGCTGTGACTCTGCAGACTGTGTTGCTGTGTATATGACTGTGTTGCTGTGTATATGAATGTGTTGCTGTGTATCTGACTGTGTTGCTGTGTATATGACTGTGTTGCTGTGTATATGAATGTGTTGCTGTGTATCTGACTGTGTTGCTGTGTATATGACTGTGTTGCTGTGTATATGAATGTGTTGCTGTGTATCTGACTGTGTTGCTGTGTATATGACTGTGTTGCTGTGTATATGAATGTGTTGCTGTGTATATGACCGTGTTGCTGTGTATATGACCGTGTTGCTGTGTATATGACTGTGTTGCTGTGTATATGAATGTGTTGCTGTGTATCTGACTGTGTTGCTGTGTATATGACTGTGTTGCTGTGTATATGAATGTGTTGCTGTGTATCTGACTGTGTTGCTGTGTATATGACTGTGTTGCTGTGTATATTAATGTGTTGCTGTGTATCTGACTGTGTTGTTTTGTATATGACTGTGTGGTTGTGTATAAGACTGTGTTGCTGTGTATAAGACTGTGTTGCTGTGTATATGACTGTGTGGTTGTGTATCTGACTGTGTTGCTGTGTATCTGACTGTGTGGTTTTGTATATAACTGTGTTGCTGTGTGTATAAATGTGTTGCTGTGTATATGACTGTGTACCAGGTGTTTGTCCCAGAGATGGCAGAGAGGTGGAAACGCATCAAACTCCTGCACCGTACTTGCCCTGCTGGGGGCGCGCTGCGCGTTCATGGGCTCTGTAGCTCCGGGACCTGTAGCTGAGTAAGTAGCACTTTAGTAGTCATTACTGATTTCTTTGCTTTTGTACGTCCCTGTGGTCACGTGGAGATCATAGTATTAATGAGGCGTTGCCACAAATTAATATATTTTCGCCTCAGTAAGTTGTGGCCTCAATATATACATTTGTGCACATGCCATGTTATAATTTTCGTGTCCTTTCTGTACAATGCCATCTTAAGTGGTCTAATTGTCCTATCTTTTTTATACCATTCCATCTTTAATGGCTTGATTTTCCTGTATTTTCTGTATCATTCCACCTTAAAATGGCCTCAGTTTCCTGTCCATTCTGTTCCGTTCCACCTTAAATGGCCTCAGATTCTGTGTGAGCAGCAGTAAAGCAGTCCAGGATTACAGCTACAATCTACATATAGGATTTTGATGTTCTGCACTGATGACACTGTTACTGTATTGCTGTGTTAGTAACCTGTTCCTCGTTTCCTGAAGCAGCTGTTCTCTTATTCAGTGTTTATTTGTTGATTGTCACAAGTGTTATTGCAAGTGTTATTGTGTGTATGTTTTCTTTCTGACTGATCTGTTCCTTTAGTTTCATCCTGAATGACTTTAAAATATACAAGATTGACATCTCTCTCCTTCTGGAGCATTCCCTGTGCTCCTGTCCGACATCTGTAGTTATCAGCAATGAAAGCACTGGCAGTCGCACCATCCTGCACATGAACAGGTTTGTGGGAGAGATGTGTGGTCTCTGTGTTGCATATTGTTGCAGTCGGAGCAAAACCTTTTTGTAAAAAAATTTTTTTTATTTGAACTTCTTCTTACTTTTTAACAGGCTGTTTTTTATATTGTGCCTTTAAGACTGATATGTAAATGAGCTCTGTTTGGATTGACTGCCCTCTAATATGCCTGAAAACTGTACAGACTGCCAGCAGGAACAGCACTCCACATCACTTCACTGGGAGGGGCTAAACAGCTGTAGGCTGAAGGGGAGGGGGTAGCATGCTGTAGGCTGAATGGGTGGAGCTAAAATGCTTTAGGTTGAATGAGTGGAACTAAACTGCTGTGATTTCTGAGATACGAGGTCTTCTTATGACAGCAACAGTATGTATATGCTTTAAATATGTGCTTTATCCATTCAGCATCACTGCCTGCATGTGCGCTGTGAACACTAGGCGGCGCTGTGCTCATTAACTGCCGCCTCCTGCAGGGGTTCTTTGTGTCCTGAAGCAGGTGCATGTTCTCAGGTTCCGTTTAGAAACCGGCCTTTTTCTCTATCCGTGTCTGTCCACTCTGGTCCAGAAACCTCCGTCACCCTGGTTGTACAGAACCTGTGCTTCTCTCTTTGCTGTGGCAGTTTCATCACGGCTGATTTTGTCCGGCGCGGGGTGGACGTTTCGGCCGTTACGTGGCAGCCGTGGGGTGAGACGCCGTGTGCTTGCTGTGTTGTGTGTCCCAGTGCGGGGTCGCGTACTGTCGTACTCTCGGACACGTAAGGCTGGAACGCCGGGTCTCCAACATCACCTGACCATCTGATTCAGAGTGCCATGACCAGTCCACTGCAGAGGCCCTAAATGTTATATCATGGTCAAACAACTGCCCTCTCTGAGCCCTGATAACTGGTCAGCAGGAACATGGTGGGCCTTTAATATAACTCTAAAGGGGCCATACCTTCATTTTATTCATTTAACAGGACAGTTAGACTGCTGTAGACTGAATGGGTGGAGCTAAACTGATGTAGTCTGAATGGGTGGAGCTAAAATGCTGTAGACTGAATGGGTGGAGCTAAACTGATGTAGTCTGAATGGGTGGAGCTAAAATGCTGTAAGCTGAACATGTGGAGCTAAACTAATGTAGTCTGAATGGGTGGAGCTAAAATGCTGTAGGCTGAATGGGTGGAGCTAAACTAATGTAGTCTGAATGGGTGGAGCTAAAATGCTGTAGGCTGAATGTGTGGAGCTAAACTAATGTAGTCTGAATGGGTGGAGCTAAAATGCTGTAGGCTGAATGGGTGATCATCTGGAAACATGTTCATGATGACATCACAGAGCAGGTTAGTTTCTATGTAGGGACTGTAGCGCTTAAAAGTTGTGTTTTCAGACATGTGGCTTGTTTAAAAGCTGCTGGTCGGCGCTCCTCTGCAGTGGTACTGTAGTAATTCAGACTAATTCAGCATTACAGTCCCTGATATTAACTAATCATGGCTTCCTGACCCACACTGACCCTGCATGCAGTAATTGGTTGGATTCGTTCGTAATTGAACTGCAGATAATTTCACTTTAATTGTAAATATAATAAGAATTTGATGAATTATCATAAGCATGCGTGTAATCGTTTGAGCTGTGATTTTGTCAAACACAAACACATTAATACAGTGTTTGATGACCCGATTAGTAAAGTTAGTAAAGCTTGGTACCTGTATATACAGTCTAGGTAGAATGCGTAGTTGTTAAAGGGCCCATATAGTTAATGTATGTTGTAATTTTGTTTATGTGCTTTTACATACTTATGTTTATAAGGTCAATTACCACAATTAGAATTAAACAGGCTGTTTTTGTTACTGTGCCTTTAAGACTAATTTATGTAAATGAGCTCTGTCCACTGTGAAAATTTGATTTCCCAAACAACAAAATGGCACTCATTCTTATCTAGAACAGTGTTTTAGATATTTATTCTACCTATCGAGTGGTTCTACCCAGCACACTCATAAGTACATCTCAGTAATTTAAATATTTTATTGTGTTTTTAATGTTCATTCACTTCAGTACTCAGTTTAATAATCACTACTAACTACTGATAAACTCATTTACACCATCAAACATCCTCATTATTTTTTAAATGTTCATTCACTTCAGTAATCAATTTAATAATCACTACTGACTACTGATAAACTCATTTACACCATCAAACATCCTCATTATTTTTTAAATGTTCATTCACTTCAGTAATCAATTTAATAATCACTACTGACTACTGATAAACTCATTTACACCATCAAACATCCTCATTATTTTTTAAATGTTCATTCACTTCAGTAATCAATTTAATAATCACTACTGACTACTGATAAACTCATTTACACCTAGTTTGATCTGCTGCTTCCGTGTAGAAGTGTGACAGTCAGTGTGTGGGTCTGTTCTGAGCTACTGCAGAAACATAGTGGTGGTACTATGATAGCTGCTACTATATAGATATAAGGGCTCATTCTATTTTCTGACAGTAGGTTCTTCTTAAATCTCACACACTGGCCCTTTAAAACGGCTGACTATTCTGTTCTCACAGATATCAGCACTGAGCTGTTTCTGCAGCTCTATCTAATACAGAGTGAGACCTGCAGCCAGAAGCAGGCAGTGAGCAGAGCAGGGCTTGTCTTGGTGTAACGCAGTTATGCAACCATTTAATTTACAGCTCATTTGTTGTCACTGATAATCAGAAGCATGTAAGCAGTCGTGACTGCCGAATGCTGAGTGAGTGTCTTGTGAATGGACTGTAAGTCTAACAGGTAAGACATGTGTCGTAATATCTCTTATCTGCTCTGCGTCTAATCAGAAACCTGCCTGATGTGACTGCGGAGGATTTATCAAAGCTGGACCTGAGCCAGTATCAGTGGATTCACTGGGAGGTGAGATCACATATTTCTGAGAGTCAAACCCACCAATGAAGCTACACGTGTCTTCTGAGTTTATATGGATGTTGATGGTAAAATCTGTAAAATCTGAAAATACTAGGTTTTCTTTGGGGACTATTTTAACCTCACAGCGTCCTGCATGTATCCCTCCACCATGAATAGAGTTTAAGACTAAAATCTTCTCTAAACTATCATAAACAGCATCTCAGACATCAGACAGTGTATTTATAACATCTACTGTAATAACTTTCTGTGAGGGAGCTTTTAGGGGTGGACGCCTGGTTCCATTTACCACCACTGTGAACAGTTCTAACTGTTTCGAGAACAGAGAGTTACACACAGTTTGCAGTTTTGATGATGAACAGCTACAATAACACGGGCACAGATGTTTATTTATTATTGTTTATCACTTTGAAATGAGTTCTACTCTCCAGACATACTTGGTGCTGAGTTATATAGGAATTCCATACATATTCCAGTTCAGTTTTTGAAATAAACAAAGTGACTGAGAGATGGTTTGTCCCACTTTGGTGCACTTTGTCCCAGCTGGCTAGCCGTAGTCACTGTTTCTGTTTTTATAGGGTCGCAATGCAGAGGAGCAGGTGAAGATGATTGAGCAGGTGAGGGAGTATAACAGCAAACAGGAGAAGAACAACCAGATCACCATCTCTGTGGAGATAGAGAAGACCAGAGAGGCGCTCTACCAGCTCTTCCCTCACGGAGACGTGGTAGGACTGGGTGTTACTCAGAGAGTGTTATTTATAGGAAGCGTCCTGAAAGACTGTACCTAGTCCTGATCTGTGATATGATGTTCCTCTGCTCTGCAGGTGTTTGTCAGTAAGGACGTTGCCGTACACTTTGGGTTCCAGTCGGCCGCCAGCGCTCTGAAGGGATTTTACAGCCGAGTGAGGAAGGGGTGAGTCAGCACAACCAAAATAAACCCTTCAGATACTCCTGCTTACTGTTTGTAATAAAGGGGCCTGTTAGAGAAAGTACAAGGTGGGTGTTTCTAATAAAGTGGCCAGTTAGTGGAAGTACAAGGTGAGTGTTTCTAATAAAGTGGCCATTTAGTGGAAGCACAAGGTGGGTGTTTGTAATAAAGTGGCCAGTTAGTGGAAGCACTAAGTGGGTGTTTCTAATAAAGTGGCCAGTTAGTGGAAGCACAAAATGGGTGTTCTAATAAAGTGGCCAGTTAGTGGAAGCACAAGGTGGGTGTTTCTAATAAACTGGCCCATTAGTGGAAGCACAAGGTGGGTGTTTCTAATGAAGTGGTCAGTTAGGGGAAGTGCAAGGTGAATGTTTCTAATAAAGTGGCCAGCTAACATACAGCTCAAAGATTTATACATATAATACCTGCAAACATATGAATGCTGTATAGTTTGGCCACTAGATGGCGTTGTTACTCTTTCTATATATTTTATATATGAGTTTAATTTGACTATTTCAGGGCTGTGCTGATCTGCGCCTGGGCAGAAAAGGGTGCGGATGCGATGGGACCAGATGGTGTTGTGATCCACTCTGATGCTTTTCCACCTGAGAAACTTGTAGACACACTGGGCGCCGGAGACACTTTCAATGCTTCTGTTATCTACAGTCTGTCAAGAGGTAATTCAGCCCATCGAGGATAATATATACCGTCACCACAGTTTAAAGTGATGGTTTGGTGAAATATCCTAGTTTACACTCCCACTTCACTCTCAGTGTAGTCACTGTAGTAGCTCTGGAGTTACGAGGCTAATGTAGCTCACACACAACACATGAACTTCTATCCCACCTAACAGTACGTGTAAATCATTAAACACTTGTCTGTGACGGTGCGGAGTGGTTAAGTTCTCTTATATGATTATATGATTACACTGTACAGGGACTGGAAGTTACACGTGTCAGTTTAACCCTTTAATGCACAAGCTAATCAAACCCCTTCTGAAGCACAGCAGGGTTAAACTTGCCCCATATTCATTTACTATGTTACTCTATGTACTACTCTAATCTGTTAAAATCAGTTTATTTTATTATTTAATGTTCCAACGAAAATCTTGTTTTTGATCCTAAATAATTATTTTAGTTATTATTTATTTATCCATGAACAGAAATAGTGTTTTTAAATATGTACCTGCAAATATTTACAAATGTCAACAGTTCCTATCATATAGTGAACACATCAGGGTTAATTCAGAGCGGGGTACACCATGGACAGGTCGCTAGTCCGTCGCATGGTAAACACACACTCACACACACACTCATACCTACTGGCAGTATAGAGTGAGTGATCAACCTAACATTACCGTACTAACCACTACACCACCCTACTAACCACTACACCACCGTACTAACCACTACACCACCATACTAACCACTTCACCACCATACTAACCACTACACCACCATACTAACCACTTCACCACCATACTAACCACTACACCACCGTACTAACCACTACACCACCATACTAACCACTTCACCACCATACTAACCACTACACCACCATAATAACCACTACACCACCATACTAACTACTACACCACCATACTAACTACTACACCACCATACTAACCACTACACCACCGTACTAACCACTACACCATCGTACTAACCACTACACCACCATACTAACCACTACACCATCGTACTAACCACTACACCATAGTACTAACCACTACACCACCATACTAACCACTACACCATAGTACTAACCACTACACCACCGTACTAACCACTACACCACCGTACTAACTACTACACCACCATACTAACCACTACACCACCATACTAACCACTACACCACCGTACTAACCACTACACCATAGTACTAACCACTACACCATAGTACTAACCACTACACCACCATACTAACCACTACACCACCGTACTAACCACTACACCACCGTACTAACCACTACACCACCCTACTAACCACTACACCACCGTACTAACCACTACACCACCATACTAACCACTACACCTTAGTACTAACCACTACACCACCGTACTAACCACTACACCACCGTACTAACCACTACACCACCGTACTAACCACTACACCACCCTACTAACTACTACACCACCGTACTAACCACTACACCATCGTACTAACCACTACACCACCGTACTAACTACTACACCACCATACTAACCACTACACCACCGTACTAACCACTACACCACTGTACTAACTACTACACCACCGTACTAACCACTACACCACCATACTAACCACTACACCACCGTACTAACCACTACACCACCATACTAACCACTACACCACCGTACTAACCACTACACCACCATACTAACCACTACACCACCGTACTTACGACTACACCACCGTGCTGACCACTACACCACCGTGCTGACCACTACACCACCGTGCTGACCACTACACCACCATACTAACCACTACACCACCGTGCTGACCACTACACCACCGTGCTGCCTTACCAAAAAACATCATGATTCTTTTTTTTATACTATGTTCTCAGTAAAATACTATGATTACACTTTACACTGGCCATGCGATGGACTAGTGACCTGTCCATAGTGTACCCCACCTTCGCCCATTGACCCCCCGTGACCCTGACTAGCGGAGTGGATGATGATGGATGTATGGACTTTGTGGAAATGTGTAATTACTGTATCACCTCCAGAAATTCTAACAATTCCATAATATAAAGTTTTCCCTCCACTGTCCTGCTGTAGATCCAGACCTCTTGTTTAAAGCTCAGGTTTAGCTTTTCCAGACTGCAGCGCTAATAAAGTTCTGGGACGTTTCCGCTCTTAAAGTGGGACTTTGACTTTGTGCCATATGACTGTGAGATGAATGAAGCGTCAGCTAAAACCCACTGCGTTCTGCTTTCTGCAGGGGGGACTCTACAGGAAGCACTCACATTTGGTTGCCAGATTGCTGGCAAAAAGTGTGGTATCCATGGATACGATGGGATCATCCAGTGAACGTGGTGCAGAAGAGGAGACCTGTGATGCGGAACAGATCTAAACTCTGTTAATACGGGGAAGCATGGCGGTTCAGCGCGGCCGTGTTACTAAAGAGGCCTTTACGTTCCAGACTTCTGGCTCAGCTGGTGATCAGTAGTGGATAATTCACTAACAATGAGATAATGAAGGTGGACCTGCTGTATCAGAGGGTCACTGTGATTCTAAGGGAGTCTGTACTCGATCTGATTCAGACTGTAAAGTTTACAGTGTTCATTTAATTACATAACAGAAGTCCTGCTGTAACAGTAATAACAACATAGCAAAGCAATAAAGAGAATCAGTTACACGAGCAAATAAACAAAACACTGATCAGTGCTCACCATTCACTGTACAGTTAATACTGTGAACACTACACACACTGCAGATTCATACTGGATTAAAATCACTCCACAGTTATTACTGTCAGATTGTGAACACTACACACACTGCAGATTCATACTGGATTAAAATCACTCCACAGTTATTACTGTCAGACTGTGAACACTACACACACTGCAGATTCATACTGGATTAAAATCACTCCACAGTTATTACTGTCCCACTGTAAACACTACACACACTGCAGATTCATACTGGATTAAAATCACTCCACAGTTATTACTGCCAGACTGTGAACACTACACACATTGCAGATTCATACTGGATTAAAATCACTCCACAGTTATTACTGTCAGACTGTAAACACTACACACACTGCAGATTCATACTGGATTAAAATCACTCCATAGTTATTACTGTCCCATTGTAAACACTACACACACTGCAGATTCATACTGGATTATAATCACTCCATAGTTATTACTGTCCGACTGTAAACACTACACACATTTAATACATAACAGAAGTCCTGCTGTAACAGTAATAACAACATAGCAAAGCAATAAAGAGAATCAGTTACACGAGCAAATAAACAAAACACTGATCAGTGCTCACCATTCACTGTACA
Source organism: Megaleporinus macrocephalus (assembly GCA_021613375.1). NCBI lineage: Eukaryota > Metazoa > Chordata > Actinopteri > Characiformes > Anostomidae > Megaleporinus > Megaleporinus macrocephalus. The sequence continues at coordinate 17,540,756 of CM038712.1, forward strand.
GTTAATACTGTGAACACTACACACACTGCAGATTCATACTGGATTAAAATCACTCCACAGTTATTACTGTCAGATTGTGAACACTACACACACTGCAGATTCATACTGGATTAAAATCACTCCACAGTTATTACTGTCAGACTGTGAACACTACACACACTGCAGATTCATACTGGATTAAAATCACTCCACAGTTATTACTGTCCCACTGTAAACACTACACACACTGCAGATTCATACTGGATTAAAATCACTCCACAGTTATTACTGCCAGACTGTGAACACTACACACATTGCAGATTCATACTGGATTAAAATCACTCCACAGTTATTACTGTCAGACTGTAAACACTACACACACTGCAGATTCATACTGGATTAAAATCACTCCATAGTTATTACTGTCCCATTGTAAACACTACACACACTGCAGATTCATACTGGATTATAATCACTCCATAGTTATTACTGTCCGACTGTAAACACTACACACACTGCAGATTCATACTGGATTTAAATCACTCCACAGTTATTACTGTCAGACTGTAAACATTACACACACTGCAGATTCATACTGGATTATGATCACTCCACACTTACTGCTGTCAGACTGTAAACACTACACACACTGCAGATTCATACTGGATTAAAATCACCCCACGGTTATTGCTGTCAGACTGTAAACATTACACACACTGCAGATCCATACTAGATAATAATCACTCCACATGTATTACTGTCAGACTGTAAACACTACACACACTGCTGATTCATACTGGATTATAATCACTCCATAGTTACTACTGTCAGACTGTAAACACTACACACACTGCAGATTCATACTGGATTAAAAGGTAAAATATGGCGCTTTAAATTACAGATACAGTTCAGATAAACTAATTCAGCTCTAATAGAAATGTCTTATATCTCATACAGTATATCAGAGTTCTTAAGGAGAAATGATGTTGGAGTGATATTATGGGTGATGGAGTGATATTAGTGGTAATGGAGTGATATTAGGGGTGATGTTGGAGTGATATTAGGGGTGATGTTGGAGTGATATGGGTGATGTTGGAGTTCCTGCACAGTGTGTGTTTGTGTGGGTGTGGGTGTGTGAAGAGAGTAGTGAGTAATAGTGAGTGCAGATAGAAGGTAAACAGGATATATGACATTATCCCACCCAAACTGTGTCTGACAGCTGGACAGTAACACACACCCAGTGTTTATCAGCTGCAGCGTTTCATCTGTCTGAGTAATCCTCTGTACTGTAACAGACGAGACGAGTTAAAGCTTCGACTGGAAAGTTGCTCTCTGAACTTCTGCCTTTATCAGAAACACACGACCCGGTTCTGTCATTTAACCTGTGGATCAAAGACGCGAGTGAAAAATCAAGCTTGTCAGTTTTTCCCTGTGAGCATCATCAGGTTTCAGATCGGTTCTGCAGAGAGAACACTGTGGTTTGCTAGATCCCAGCAGTCTTAGCTTTTACTGCAGTCAGATATAAGAGCGTGGGAGCGTCTCTGTCCAGCGAGGCTGACCTGTCTGGACTGGTCAGTCACCCTGTTAGTGTACTTTTTTACTGGTGACCAATTAGGGACGGCATATTTTGTCCACCATGTTGCAGACTGAGGTTGTGTGAGTATGTCATCTCTACACTGATAGAGTGATGATAGAAATAGAATTATCACATGGTTTAATCAATAAACATCCAGATCACCATGAAAAAAACATGTATCTCCACAATATTGACTTACAGGAGAGAACAGAAGCCTTCTCCACTGTCAGTGCAGCTGAATATTCAGAGGTTTTACTGTTAGTGATGTTGGAGCGTTTCTATTGGTCCGTTCATCATAAAACCTTTACAGGATATAAAGATCAGCTGTCAACAGCTGTCAGTTTGTTCGACAAATCGACAAAAATGGAGATTATGCAACACCCGTTTCCAAGATTATGTACACCCGTTTCTATGGTAACTCTACACCCATTTCCATGGGAGCACCACACCTATTTCCATGATTACGCTACACAGTTACACTGCAGCTAATTGGCTGTGTAGTAGTGATGATGATGATGAGAAGCTCTCTTTGGTCTGAATGTTTTATTACGATGAAAATTATGAGGCGAAATTTAAACCCACCCAGCCTAACCCATCCCAACTCAGCTCAACCCAACCCAACCCAGCTCAACCCAACCCAACCCAGCTCAACTTAACCTAACCCAACCCAGCTCAACCCAACCCACCCCAACCCAGCTCAACTTAACCTAACCCAACCAGCTCAACCTAACACAACCCAACCCAGCTCAACCTAACACAACCCAACCTAACCCATCCCAACCCAGCTCAACCCAACCCAACCCAGCTCAACTTAACCTAACCCAACCAGCTCAACCTAACACAACCCAACCCAGCTCAACCTAACACAACCCAGCCTAACCCATCCCAACCCAGCCTAACCCATCCCAACTCAGCTCAACCCAACCCAACCCAGCTCAACCCAACCCAACCCAGCTCAACTTAACCTAACCCAACCCAGCTCAACCCAACCCACCCCAACCCAGCTCAACTTAACCTAACCCAACCAGCTCAACCTAACACAACCCAACCCAGCTCAACCTAACACAACCCAACCTAACCCATCCCAACCCAGCTCAACCCAACCCAACCCAGCTCAACTTAACCTAACCCAACCAGCTCAACCTAACACAACCCAACCCAGCTCAACCTAACACAACCCAACCTAACCCATCCCAACCCAGCCTAACCCATCCCAACCCAGCTCAAACCAACCCAACCCAGCTCAACCCAACCCAACCCAGCTCAACTTAACCTAACCCAACCCAGCTCAACCCAACCCAAACCAACCCAGCTCAACTTAACCTAACTCAACCAGCTCAACCTAACACAACCCAACCCAGCTCAACCTAACACAACCCAACCTAACCCATCCCAACCCAGCTCAACCCAACCCAACCCAGCTCAACTTAACCCAACCCAACCCAGCTCAACCCAACCCAACCCAGCTCAATCTAACCCATCCCAACCCAACCCAGCTCAACCTAACCTAACCCATCCCAACCCAACCCAGCTCAACCTAACCCAACCCAACCTAACCCAACCCAGCTCAACCCAACCCAACCCAGCTCAACCTAACCCATCCCAACCCAACCCAGCTCAACCTAACCCAACCCAACCCAACCTAACCCAACCCAGCTCAACCCAACCCAACCCAGCTCAACCTAACCCATCCCAACCCAACCCAACCCAGCTCAACCTAACCTAACCCATCCCAACCCAACCCAACCCAGCTCAACCTAACCCAACCTAACCTAACCCATCCCAACCCAACCCAACCCAGCTCAACCTAACCCAACCCAACCTAACCCAACCCAGCTCAACCCAACCCAACCCAGCTCAACCCAACCCAACCCAACTCAGCCCAACCCACCCCAATCCAAAGCACCCCAATCCAAACCACCCCTCCCCCCAAATCTGAACTTTCTCTGGGCTTATTTGTAAGATATGTGGTGTATAAGAACACAGCTGTGAAGGTCTGGAGGAACGAGTGAAGCTCTTAGAGTGCTAGGCCAGAGCTGAGGAGGCTGAACGCACGTCTAGAAGCAGCAGACTGAAAGTCAGATCGTACTGAAACACTTTCAGTGAGGAGGAAAAAAAACAATCTTTGTTGATCATAACTGGAATCCCAGCGTGTCGACTGATAGCCATCCAGAAATGTTTCTCTTTCCATGAATTCCCAGCCCGAATTCCGGCCTGCACCCTGGAAAACTAGGGAGCGTGCACGGCTCGAGTCTGTGTGTACATACCACTCCAAAACAATCTCAGTAAAAGGAGCAAATGTTTACAGTCATTTTGGCAAATGATCCACATGTTCAGGTGAACTTTCCGCTACTTTCAACACAAACAGGCACACAAACTCATCCAGGACAACACAAAGCACAGATTTACACAGCAGACCCGGCACAGTGACCTGCAGACGTTTAGTCAGACTGTCTGTTAGTGTGAATAGTGAGTAATGAGTAGAAGATGAACTAAAAGTTTAGTGGAGCACAAAAAGCACAAACTGTGTATGTCGCTCAGCAAGAGCTTCTGCCATCGCTATGTATACTGTTCTTTCATTGGCTGCCTGTTCTTAAATGATCTAACCAGGAGCAGCACCTTCACCATGACTGACCAGAGGTTAGAATACAGCGTCGGAGCAGCAGCACTACTTCTACAAAGTGGTATTACAGTGACTCACTATCACCTCTTCAGGCACAAAGAGGTACTACAGTGACTCAATATCACCTCTTCAAGTACAAAGAGGTATTATAGTGACTTACTATCGCCTCTTCAGGGACAAAGAGGTATTATAGTGACTTACTATCACCTCTTCAGCTACAAAGTGGTATTACAGTGACTCACTATCACCTCTATAGCTACAAAGTGGTTCTACAGTGACTCACTATTACCTCTTCAGGTACAAAGAGGTATTACAGTGACTTACTATCCCCTCTTCAGCTACAAAGTGGTACTACAGTGACTCACTATTACCTCTTCAGGTACAAAGAGGTATTACAGTGACTCACTATCACCTCTATAGCTACAAAGTGGTACTACAGTAACTCACTATCACCTCTTCAGGTACAAAGAGGTATTACAGTGACTTACTATCACCTCTTCAGCTACAAAGAGGTATTACAGTGACTCACTATCCCCTCTTCAGCTACAAAGTGGTATTACAGTGACTCACTATCACCTCTTCAGCTACAAAGTGGTATTACAGTGACTCACTATCACCTCTTCAGCTACAAAGTGGTATTACAGTGACTCACTATCACCTCTATAGCTACAAAGTGGTACTACAGTGACTTACTATCACCTCTTCAGCTACAAATTGGTACTACAGTGACTCACTATCACCTCTATAGCTACAAAGTGGTACTACAGTGACTCACTATCACCTCTATAGCTACAAAGTGGTACTACAGTGACTTACTATCACCTCTTCAGCTACAAAGTGGTACTACAGTGACTCACTATCACCTCTATAGCTACAAAGTGGTATTACAGTGACTCACTATCACCTCTATAGCTACAAAGTGGTACTACAGTGACTTACTATCACCTCTTCAGCTACAAAGTGGTACTACAGTGACTTGCTATCACCTCTATAGCTACAAAGTGGTACTACAGTGACTCACTATCACCTCTATAGCTACAAAGTGGTACTACAGTGACGTACTATCACCTCTTCAGGTACAAAGTGGTACTGCAGTGACTCACTATCACCTCTTCAGGTACAAAGTGGTACTGCAGTGACTCACTATCACCTCTTCAGGTACAAAGTGGTACTACAGTGACTCACTATCACCTCTTCAGGTACAAAGTGGTGTTACAGTGACTCACTATCAGACGGGCCAGTGCCTTGGCAGACATCTTTGACACACAGTCTAAACTTTTCTACTTCACAAATCATAATTGTGAAGTTTATCTTAGAATGTTTTAAACTAACTATCTTACATATTGCTCCTTAAATGGTGCTAAAATGTAACTGCAGTGCCAGTAATGTGGAGGGTGGATCTGCAATGTTCAGTGAAAAAAGTTTCTTTTGGCTTTAGATTGTTATTGTTATATCCAGTTTCTAATTAGGGTTTATTGACTAAACTGTTCTTTCTTCATGTTCTGTGTTATTTGAATTGATTTTGAAAAAAATATATACATTGCTCCTTTACCACTGTTTCCATACTACACTGATCTTTAAAACGGCTATTTGGTTCTGGATGATACGCAACCTTCAAGACCTGATCTTTGAAACTGAGAATGGAGAAAACGATTGTGTAAACTAATTTGGAGGGCTGTCGCACACACTGAGGTATGAGATCTGTGTGTACTTATGGGCCAAACAGTTCTGGCTGCTACTGCAGAACCAGCACAGACGGAGACGTTTAACATTAAATACCTTTATTTAAAACACGTGTTACCAACAAGCACATTCAAGGTCACAGGTTAAACCAGGAGGAGGAAGTTCGCATGAGCCAAAGTGGTGAGGGTTCATTTACCCACTCGTTTGGTTTCATTTTACAAAGTAAAAGTGCTTGTATGAGCTTGTAATGGAAAATACTGAGATAGCAGCCTCGATATATATATGTATACATACCAGGAGTAATCTGAGCAGATCTGTTCCCAAAGAAATATCTCCTTGTTTTTCATATTAAATCCCGTTTATTTCCGAGCTCGTAACAGAGCGGAACTTTCCCTGGCATTTTAAACAGTAGCCGTTTTTCCAAGACCACTTAAACACACCTGCTCATATGGGAATTCATTCTTTAAAGGCACTTTGAAGTCGATCCACATTACGGACAATTTTCTTTGATTATAATTGAGAACTCCTCCGACTTGGTTTTGGTTTTTTTTGCTCCCAATCGCTGAACAAGCAGGAAAAACCTAATTGTCCAGCAGCTGCTGTCACATGTAAACATTTCAGTGACCCTCAATTAATGATGCTGGTCGGTCCTTTTACAGGAAACAGAAAGTGGTGCTTATGATCAGATCACTTCTTCTTGTTCTTGGCACAGTTCCAGGTAACGGTGTGCCGGAGTTTGGAGAAGCGGAATTTGGTCTGGGATTGTTTTTGGACAGACTGTATGTGCAGATTATCTGCCTGTATCTGTATCTGCCTGATTTCCCTTCAGAGCTTAGATGATGAGGTCTATTTAGGCTCCGCCCACTAACGTGTCCTTTAATGTTTTGTGTCAGGCTTTATAGAACAACCCCTAAAATCCCATCCAATTAGGACCAATAGAGCATGACAGTTTATATCCCGATACCTAGTAATTCATTTTAATGTATTATTTTCTAAATTATTAATTAATTAACAGCCTTAAATAACTTTAAACTAGCTTATAGAAAATCAAATAAATAACTAATACCAGCACTGATATTGAACTGATACTGGTATTGTCTGATATTGGACTGATACTGTTATTGGCTGATATTGGACTGATACTCATATTGGCTGATGTTGGACTGATACTCATATTGGCTGATATTGGACTGATACTCATATTGGCTGATATTGGACTGATACTGGTATTGTCTGATATTGGACTGATACTGTTATTGTCTGATATTGGACTGATACTGGTATTGTCTGATATTGGACTGATACTGGTATTGTCTAATATTGGACTGATACTGGTATTGGCTGATATTGGACTGATACTGTTATTGTCTGATATTGGACTGATACTCATATTGGCTGATATTGGACTGATACTGGTATTGGCTGATATTGGACTGATACTGGTATTGGCTGATATTGGACTGATACTGTTATTGTCTGATATTGGACTGATACTCATATTGTCTGATATTGGACTGATACTCATATTGTCTGATATTGGACTGATACTGGTATTGTCTGATATTGGACTGATACTGGTATTGGCTGATATTGGACTGATACTCATATTGTCTGATATTGGACTGATAGTGTTATTGTCTGATATTGGACTGATACTCATATTGTCTGATATTCGACTGATCCTGTTATAGTTCTGATATTAGACTGATACTCATATTGGCTGATATTGGACCGATACTGGTATTGTCTGACATTGGACTGATACTGTTATTGTCTGATATTGGACCGATACTGGTATTGTTTAATATTGGACAGATACTGGTATTGTCTGATACTGGACTGATACTGGTATTGTCTAATATTGGACTGATACTGGTATTGGCTGATATTGGACTGATACTGGTATTGTCTGATATTGGACTGATACTGGTATTGGCTGATATTGGACTCATACTGTTATTGGCTGATATTGGACTGATACTCATATTGGCTGATATTGGACTGATACTGGTATTGGCTGATATTGGACTGATACTGTAATTGGCTGATAATGGACTGATACTGGTATTGGCTGATATTGGATTGATACTGTTATTGTCTGATATTGGACTGATACTCATATTGGCTGATATTGGACTGATACTGGTATTGTCTGATATTGGACTGATACTGGTATTGTCTGATATTGGACTGATACTGGTATTGGCTGATATTGGACTGATACTCATATTGTCTGATATTGGACTGATACTCATATTGTCTGATATTCGACTGATCCTGTTATAGTTCTGATATTAGACTGATACTCATATTGGCTGATATTGGACCGATACTGGTATTGTCTGACATTGGACTGATACTGTTATTGTCTGATATTGGACCGATACTGGTATTGTTTAATATTGGACAGATACTGGTATTGTCTGATACTGGACAGATACTGGTATAGTCTGATTATGGACTGATGATGTAATTGTCTGATATTGGACTGATACTAGTATTGTCTAATACTGGACAGATACTGGTATAGTCTGATTATGGACTGATGATGTAATTGTCTGATACTGGACTGATACTAGTATTGTCTAATATTGAACAGATACTGGTATAGTCTGATTATGGACTGATGATGTAATTGTCTGATACTGGACTGATACTAGTATTGTCTAATATTGAACAGATACTGGTATAGTCTGATATTGGACTGATGCTGGAATTGTCTGATATTGGACAGATACTGGTATTATCTGATATTGGACCGATACTGGTATTGGCTGATGTTGGACTGATACTGGTATTGTCTGATATTGGACTGATACTGGTATTGTCTGATGTTGGACCGATATTGGTATTGTCTGATATTGGACCGATACTAGTATTGTCTAATATTGGACCGATATTAGTATTGTCTGATATTGGACCGATACTAATATTGTCTGATATTGGACAGATACTGGTATTGTCTGATGTTGGACTGATACTGGTATTGTCTGATATTGGACGGATACCGGTATTGTCTGATATTGGAACAATACTGATATTGGACGGATACTGGTATTGTCTGATATTGGACCGATACTGATATTTTCTGATATTGGACAGATACTGGTATTGTCTGATGTTGGACTGATACTGGTATTGTCTGATATTGGACAGATACTGGTATTGTCTGATATTGGAACAATACGGATATTGTCTGATATTGGACGGATACTGGTATTGTCTGATATTGGACCGATACTGTTATTGTCTGATATTGGACCGATACTGATATTGTCTGATATTGGACCAATACTGATATTGTCTGATATTGGACAGATACTGGTATAGTCTGATATTGGACTGATATTGGTATAGTCTGATATTGGACTGATACTGGTATAGTCTGATATTGGACAGATACTGGTATAGTCTGATATTGGACAGATACTGGTATAGTCTGATATTGGCCTGATACTGGTATAGTCTGATATTGGACTGATATTGGTATAGTCTGATATTGGACTGATATTGGTATAGTCCGATATTGGACTGATACTGGTATAGTCTGATATTGGGCTGATACTGGTATAGTCTGATATTGGACTGATACTGGTATAGTCTGATATTGGACTGATATTGGTATAGTCCGATATTGGACTGATATTGGTATAGTCTGATATTGGACTGATACTGGTATTGTCTGATATTGGACAGATACTGGTATAGTCTGATACTGGACTGATACTGGTATAGTCTGATATTGGACTGATATTGGTATAGCCTGATATTGGACTGATATTGGTATAGTCTGATATTGGACTGATACTGGTATAGTCTGATATTGGACTGATACTGGTATAGTCTGATATTGGACTGATATTGGTATAGTCCGATATTGGACTGATACTGGTATAGTCTGATATTGGACTGATATTGGTATAGTCTGATATTGGACTGATACTGGTATAGTCTGATATTGGACTGATATTGGTATAGTCTGATATTGGACTGATACTGGTATAGTCTGATATTGGACTGATATTGGTGTAGTCTGATATTGGACTGATATTGGCATAGTCTGATATTGGACTGATACTGGTATAGTCTGATATTGGACTGATATTGGTGTAGTCTGATATTGGACTGATATTGGTGTAGTCTGATATTGGACTGATACTGGTATAGTCTGATATTGGACTGATATTGGTGTAGTCTGATATTGGACTGATATTGGTGTAGTCTGATATTGGACTGATACTGGTATAGTCTGATATTGGACTGATACTGGTATAGTCTGATATTGGACTGATGTCTCTGTTCTGTTTACTGCAGTAAAATGTGAATTTGCTGCAGTGCAGATATTACTATTGTATTTCTCTGTAATGCTGATTCAGGATTTAGTCCCATGTTCAAGGACACATCCCTAATCCCTTACCCAAGATGCAAAGCCTTCCCAGCCTCACCATGAAGAACACCTCTGGGAGTGAAGGTGGGCACAGTTTGATGAACAGTTTAACCTTAAATAGATGAACTGTTCCTCTAAGTGGAGTACTGTTTTGGTGCATTATGTTGTTCTGTTATATATGGTGAGAAATTTGAGGAGCAATCACTGCAGCAGAAAAACATGGAGTACACATAGCATGACTGTTCCATAGTGTCATATTGCACACGCAGCAAAATAAACAATAAACCCTCTATTACACTGTTTTCACACTGACTGAGCTCTTTACTGAAAAACATCCCATCTGAAAACTAACTGCTGAACTTAGAATCTGCCTTAACCTGTAATGAAGACACGACTGTCCACTGCACTGCAGGGCTGAACAGACTAGTGGACTGCACAGACTTCTCTGCTCAGCGATGGATGCTGAGATTTGCTTATCTTTTCCAACTTCACATTTAAATTTCCTTTCCACCTTAAATATCGGCTGCACTTAAGGTGGACTGGAAAAGGTCAAAATGAGAAGCTGGTGAATATGAAGCCTCTTAAAAAATTTTCCTGTTCAGGAATTCTGACACCAGTAGTAATACAAACGTGGTTAATCAATATTTAAGGTGGTTTGATCACCAGCTCTGGCACTAAATCAGTTAAAACTGGATTCGAGGAGTTGATTCTATACAGTCCAGCTGCAGGAGTCGAGTGTCAGAGTTGTGCATCACTATTGCATCTTAATTGTCTAATTATAAATTAATATTTGCTGTATTTTAATGACGCAGCTGCCTTTGAAATACAATAAAGAGGTTAAGTGAGGTGAAAACAGTGTGATAATGTGTTTGTATTGGTATGTTATCCACTGCAGGAGCTGCTCCTTGGTTCAGTGGGAATGTCTCTCCATGCTTGCGGCCCCTGTGTGAATAAAGCTCGAGGCACATACAGGTTTAAAGCTTTTATCCCAAAAACTTCACTGAGGCACATAAACAGGAGTCGGTAAAACATCTGAAGGTGCGCAGCATTAATAACATTCACAACAAGATATGAATTGCTCATCAGAGCCTCCCTGTTAGCTTAGCAATGAGCCTTGACTGTGAGTGTAGCACTGTGGTGGGTGAATACTGGACTTTGCAGCGGCGTACGTGGGAGGTCGGACAGACCTCATGGTCGAAGGCTTTGCTGCGCGAGAGAGAGAAGTCACAGTGTGAGTCTTATACACTGGAGGCGTATCAATAATATCATCAACAATAAAACGTTTAAAACACTGGCAGTAGTATCTGATACAACGCTTCTCCAAATCGGGGGGTTGGATAACATATCGAGAGCATGCTCCTCTGAATTCAAATTATATTCTGTTTCCAAGGAGTTCACAGGTCTCAGCCGGTTTAGGGAGGACACCGAGTGTGCGTCTCCAGCTGGCTAACATCATTCCGCGGGTCGTTTTTCCGGCCCCGTCGTTCTGTCTAGCTGGTCGTCATTCACGTCTGTCTCACGCAGGCAGTTCTACTCCCACCAGCTAGGAATTCAAAGCCCCCTACTTGTCCTCGAAGAGCAAAACCCCGCTGAAGATAGTCAGAGGCTCCACCGAATGGGCCAGTTTGCCCATGACCAGGTCCACACAGACGGTGTCACCGACCTGCAGGGGCAGGATGATGTTAAACACGGCCAGAGAGCCAGGAGTGGGTTTGGCTTCGGCCATCGGTTTGTTCTCCAGGCCTTCAGGCTGGTAACCCGCCGAGTCCACACGCGCCACGCCGTAGTTCGACTTAGACAGGACGGCCTCAATCTTCTCGTTCTTGTGGCCCGTCAGGATGGCACTGAAGAAGTAGTGCCCGTCTCGAGGTGCTGTGAAGATACCTGCAAGCCAGAAAGAGGAGGTTTAGTTTGTTATTGTATTTATTAGTTTTAAACACCTTAAATATTATACATAAATTAACCTGAAGGTAAATATTGCAGTGTTCTCAACTGTGTGACTATAGTTATTTAACATAAACAGCACAACAACAACAACAACAACAATAACAATAATAATAATAATAATAATAATAATAATAATAATAATAATAATAATAATAAAAACATTTCTGTTGGTTAACTTCTCAAAGTCTTAATATAATAATTAGTCAGAATAACTTTTTTGAAGATCCATTTTCATTCACTGTAGTCTGAATTAACCACCCCCCAAACATACACTAAAGAATACAATTCATTTGCTTAAAAATGTTGGTCAAATATTTATTATTTAATACAAGGTGTGTTAGACACTCTTCTACACAGAAAAACTAATCTTCAGGCTGGAAGGCAGACACCGATAGCTCACATGCTAATGCTATGTTGGATATTAGCACAATATTTCCAGTAAACCTAAAATTGCTCCGGTACGAAGTGAAGGATTTAAAGGTCATGTGATTATTTGAAGGCAACCTAATCAATTCTGCTCAGATACTTGTTCTCAGAAACAAATCCCATTACCATTAATCTCAATATTACAGGACAAAAACATTCTTTACTGTCAGTGTACGTCAGTGTAAAGAGGTTTTGCTCAGAACGTAAAGAGCAGCTGTAGAGTTTAAATAATATTGGAGATACATGTATTTCTTTGGACAACGATGATGTGATAATATTGTTAAATATGAGCAAAAGTAGTTAAAATGAGGATGGGATACACATCAGTTGCATGATGTTATAAAACTTTTTTAAACAATTATTATTTTTTGCATTATTTATTGTTACAGTGGTCCATATTTATACACTAGGTTTAGCTTAAAAATAGACATTAAAAGCTTATTGCCAAAGGTGACGGTAATCTGGGGATTGTTTCTAATGGCGGTTTGGTGTATCCCGGGTTTTAGGCCTTAAACTTTCTATACTGAATCTATACAATGAATCTATATAGTAAATCTGTACTGAATCTATACAATGAATCTATACTGAATCTATACTGAATCTATACCATGAATCTATACAGTGAATCTATACTGAATCTATACCATGAATCTATATAGTGAATCTATACTGAATCTATACACTGAATCTATATAATTAATCTATACTCAATCTATACAGTGAATCCATACTGAATCTATACTGAATCTATACAGTGAATCCATACAGTGAATCTATACAGTGAATCCATACTGAATCTATACAGTAAATCTATACTGAATCTATACTGAATCTATACAGTGAATCTACATAGTTAATCTATACGGTAAATCTATACTGAATCTATACTGAATCTATACAGTGAATCTATACTGAATCTATGAAGTGAATCTATACTGAATCTATACTGAATCCATACCATAAGTCTATATAGTGAATCTATACTGAATCTATACACTGAATCTATATAATTAATCTATAAAGTGAATCTATACCGTGAACCTATACAGTGAATCTATATAGTAAATCTATACTTAATCTATACAATGAATCTATATAGTAAATCTATACTAGATCCATACAATGAATCTCTATAGTAAATCTATACTTAATCCATACAGTGAATCTATATAGTAAATCTATACGGTAAATCTATACTGAATCTATATAGTGAATCTATACTAAATCTAAACAGTGAATCTATACTGAATCCATACAGTGAATCTACATAGTTAATCTATATGGTAAATCTGTACTGAATCTATAGAGTGAATCTATACTGAATCTAAACAGTGAATCTATGAAGTGAATCTATAGTGAATCCATACAGTGAATCTATATAGTGAATCCATACTGAATCTATACAGTAAATCTATACTGAATCTATACTGAATCTATACAGTGAATCTACATAGTTAATCTATACGGTAAATCTATACTGAATCTATACTGAATCTATACAGTGAATCTATACTGAATCTATGAAGTGAATCTATACTGAATCTATACTGAATCCATACCATAAGTCTATATAGTGAATCTATACTGAATCTATACACTGAATCTATATAATTAATCTATAAAGTGAATCTATACCGTGAACCTATACAGTGAATCTATATAGTAAATCTATACTTAATCTATACAATGAATCTATATAGTAAATCTATACTAGATCCATACAATGAATCTCTATAGTAAATCTATACTTAATCCATACAGTGAATCTATATAGTAAATCTATACGGTAAATCTATACTGAATCTATATAGTGAATCTATACTAAATCTAAACAGTGAATCTATACTGAATCCATACAGTGAATCTACATAGTTAATCTATATGGTAAATCTATACTGAATCTATAGAGTGAATCTATACTGAATCTAAACAGTGAATCTATGAAGTGAATCTATAGTGAATCCATACAGTGAATCTATATAGTGAATTTATACTGAATCTCTACAGTGAATCTACATAGTGAATCTATACTGAATCCATATAGTGAATCTATATAGAAAATCTTTACTAAATCTATACAGTGAATCTATACAGCGAATCTTTAGTGAATCTATACTAAATCTATACAGTGATTCTAAATTGAATCTATATAGTAATTCTATAGTGAATCTATACAGTGAATCCATACTGAATCTATACAGTAAACACATCCTTAATCTATACAGTGAATCTATACAGAGAATCCATACTTAATCTATACAGTGAATCTATACTGAATCCATACAGTGAATCTACATAGTTAATCTATATGGTAAATCTATACTGAATCTATAGAGTGAATCTATACTGAATCTAAACAGTGAATCTATGAAGTGAATCTATAGTGAATCCATACAGTGAATCTATATAGTGAATCTATACTAAATATCTACAGTGAATCTACATAGTGAATCTATACTGAATCTATATAGTGAATCTATATAGAAAATCTTTACTAAATCTATACAGTGAATCTATACAGCGAATCTTTAGTGAATCTATACTAAATCTATACAGTGATTCTAAATTGAATCTATATAGTAATTCTATGGTGAATCTATAGTGAAGAAATACAGTGATTCTATAGTGAATCTATAGTGATTCTATAGTGAATCTATAGTGAATAGTAAAGTTAAATATCTGCAGTTTTTCAAACTCACTGCTGGATTTACCTGATTTTGGATTGTAAAATTCTCCTTCATTGGCAAAGATCTTGTCAAAGACTATAGTTCCTGAAGTAATCATGGGTTTAGTGAGAGCAGCAGAGAAGGAGACACTTGGGATGTTGGCATCCACACCTGGAACACCTATACAACAACAAAGATACATATATTATTTTATTTACTAAATAAAATACATACAGGTTTATGAAAGCAGCCAAGTGCTTAGTTTGTCATAAACTAAGTCACACAAACAAAAGCCTCTTTGAATGCATACATTCACATCTCACTGACTTCTAATGACCCCCGAGTAGCAGTTGTAATAAGATTGGCAACATCTGCTGTGTTTAAAATAGCCTTGGGGCTCGAACTGAGTTCAGCTGCCAGAGGAATTCTGGGAAAATAAAGCTCGTACCTTGTAACCCTGGAGGACCTGAAAAAAAGAATGTTTAAATGGTGAATGCGTCTGTTATAACACTGACATTGCAGCTTTACAGACAGTAACATGATATACAAGAATAATATAAAGCCAAAATCTGTTGCTTTATTTACAATATATTAAGATACTTTTGTTTATAAACCAGTGCATGATAATGTCACTCTACTCTTGTATCAATAACAAGGCACTAATTGACCAGTAAACTGAGTCTTATAGGGGACTGAAGATCTGTTACCTTGTGGCCCTCTTAGTCCTTCCACCCCTGGTTTGCCGGGTGGTCCTTCTCTTCCCTGCGGTCCTTGTGGTCCAGGAAGTCCTGGATATCCTCTTTCTCCCTGAGGGCCTGGTGGTCCAGGCAGACCTGCAATCAGATGGCACGCTGTTAATTAGTGCTATCACAGTTAACGGGTTAAATTATTAACGCAGCAAATTTTTCTATGCCATTAATATCTTCTTCTATGTTGACCCACCTTTAGCAGCGCTGACTGAAGCTCAACCCTAACCCTAAAAGAGACTTGAAGCTGGTGCTGAATTTTAATGCTGCCTTTCAATTTGAAACTGGTGGATTTCAATGCTGCGTCAATTTGTGCTCTGAACAGATGCATAAAAAATCCAGACGACCAGTCAAAGCTACTTTGTTGTGGTTGCGTTATGTTACAGCAGCTCTATGAAGCTGTTTTTAGTCTGTTCATGTCCACAAAGAACCATGAACTAAGAGCTTTGTCTCTTTGCTCCTGTTTAATGAGATGAGCAGAAGCAGAGCCTTGAATTCCCCCACTGAAATACCTTAAGCTCCTGTATGAGGTGGAACTCCCCATGTTGGTGTCTTAAAAGGAGGCAAGTCATTCATCCTTGCTGCTAATTTTTTTATGCATGCTTGGTGTGATTAGGCTTTAACCCTCTCAGGTTGTATACAACATCAAAGAACGTTGTACATAGAAGAAGAAATCTTCAAAACACTGCAGACTAGAGATTGTGTTCAAATGAAGGGTCTGGTGTTGTTGTTGTGTTTTTGGAGACTTTGTTCATGATAAAAACCTAGCTCTGAATGTCTGCTGTGATTATGTATCTATTTCTCCACGTGGAAAAGAGTTATTGTTGTTATTAGCATGGCTTTTAGTTGTCCACTGATGTCTTGCGTTGAGTTGATTGGCCAATCAGAGACTGCGCTTCTGACTCATCTATCAATCTGAGGGTGTGTTCCTGATTTGTCAACCAATCAGAGGCTGTGTTGCTGCCTTGTCGAACAATCAGAGGCTGTGTTGCTAACTTGTCAGTCAGTTGGAGCCTGTGTTCCTGACTTGTTGACCAATCAGAGGCTGTGTCCCTGACTTGTTGACCAATCAGAGGCTGTGTTCCTAACTTGTTGACCAATCAGAGGCTGTGTTCCTGACCTATTAACCAATCAGAGGCTGTGTTGCTGACTTGTTGACCAATCAGAGACTATGTACCTGACTAGTCGACCATTTGGAGACTGTGTTCCTGTCTTGTCAACCAATCAGAGGCTGCGTTAGTGATTTGTTGACCAATCCGCAGCTATGTTGCTGCTTTGTCGAACAATCAGAGGCTATGTGCCTGACTTTTTGATCAATCAGAGGCTATGTCCCTGACTTTTTGATCAATCAGAGGCTATGTCCCTGACTTTTTGATTAATCAGAGGCTGAGTTCCTGACTTTTTGATCAATCAGAGGCTATGTCCCTGACTTTTTGATCAATCAGAGGCTGAGTTCCTGACTTTTTGATCAATCAGAGGCTATGTCCCTGACTTTTTGATCAATCAGAGGCTGAGTTCCTGACTTTTTGATCAATCAGAGGCTGAATTCCTGACTTTTTGATCAATCAGAGGCTGAGTTCCTGACTTTTTGGTCAATCAGAGGCTGAGTTCCTGACTTTTTGGTCAATCAGAGGCTGAGTTCCTGACTTTTTGATCAATCAGAGGCTGTGTTCCTGACTTTTTGGTCAATCAGAGGCTGAGTTCCTGACTTTTTGATCAATCAGAGGCTGAGTTCCTGACTTTTTGATCAATCAGAGGCTGTGTGCCTGACTTGCTATCAGAACAATGCTACCCTTCTGGGCAAAAGAAAAGTAAGTCTCTAGTGTGCAATGTCCATTAGATACTTATTCTTCTACGTAGAACGTCCTTTAATGTGACTTAAGACATTGTTGACCTGAGGGGGATAAATAATTAATAAATATAAGTAGTTTTAGAAATCACTAAAAGTTAGGGATGCTGTATGAAAAATGTTGTTTCTATTTGGTCATTAAGTGTTAAATTAATAATGACAAATTTGTTTATGATTGCTGCATGTTGTTGAAGGTTGAATTCACAAATACAGAAAAGTTATTAAACACATTTATAAAGAGATACCTGTCAGGTCTTGCTCCACTATGCTCTGGAACTGCTTGAGAACGTGTAGCAGAGAAGAGTTGAGCTGCTTGATCTTGCCGTGAATGCCATCCAGATGGGTGTCTTGGATGGTGTCAATGAAACTGCTGTGCGAGGTCACCGTGGCATTAAGCCCATTGACACAGTTCCACAGGCTGGACACGTGTTTGTTAAGACCTTCTTTGATTTTCTGCAAGTTGTCTGAAACCAAGTCCAACCGGCCACAAACTCTTTCAAGTTTGGAGAGCCTCTTGTCCAAACCATCGCCGGTTCTCTTACAGTCCCCCATCTCTACCACAAAGTTGTTCCCGAAGCGCTTCACGTCCTGGTCAACATTGTCAAAGCGAATCTTGCTGTCCTCTATGTGCTCTGTCACCTCCTGCTGGATCTTGTCAATCTCTGAGATAATCTTGTCCTTGGTGTTACCCAGGTCAGTGATGACGCTATCATGTTTGTGGACGCTGTGCTCCAGTCCTTTCAGAGTGTCATTGATAGAACTGAAAGTCAAAATGACCTCCGACAACTGTCCTTGGATTGACCGGAGGTTGCCGTTGTTGCTGCTGATGACGCTGTGTCCGTCAAGAGGTTTTTGAGAATGATCCAGGTCACCCGTTCCTGTTTCCGTTCCTGTTCCTGTTCCTGTAGGAGTCTTCAAACTAATCTTGCACTGCCCAACACATTTCTGTACCTCTTCCTTTAGTTTACCAACTTCCTCCTGCAGGTTAGAGCAAACATCTGAGCACCCTGTTTGTCCAGAGTCGACTTTCCCTTTTATGTAATTCATATCAGTTTGCCATTTGTCCATAGCGTGGTTTGTGATGTTCTTCAGTTTCTTCACGTCATCTTGCATTGACCTGCAAAGATCACAGTTCTCTAGCTCAGTAACAATCCTGTTAAAATGTTCCCCGTTGTCCCCGGTCAGTGCTTTGATCTTCCGGATATCGTGGCTGAGGTCGATTACTTTGTCCATGAGAGAGTCTCCAGACACGGAGAGGTCTTTTAGTCTTGTGTCAAACCTCTTGATCTCATGCTCATTGGCAATAACCTTCCATTCTAGGGACTTAACTGTATCCTCTGGGCTGCTGCCACCACTCCCTCCGGAGGGTCGTTTGGAGCCAGTGCCAGTTCCATGGACGCCCCCGGATCCAGAGCACAAAGAGCATTCACTTATCCTTCTGTCTAGATGAGAAGTGACATTCTCCAGCCGGGACAAGCGCTTTGCCAGGTCAAACACAGTCCCTTTGACAACTACAAGGTTCAGGTCCAATTCTGCAATCCTGTCGTCTTGGTCTTCAAGACGATTGGTGCAGTTATCTTCTGTCCTTTGAATGGTGTTGTTAAGCCGCCTTTCTAGATCTCTCAAGTACCCATTAAAGGTATCCTCTGTTACTCTTGGTCCCAGTCCACCTCCACCAATTTCTCCTCCAGTATTTCCACCACCCCCAGTTCCTCTTAGCTCTTTGTCCATGCGATCCTGCAGACTGTCGCAAGTGTCTGATGTTGCCCTTAGCTTCTCGTCCACTTCATCAAGCCTTTCTCTGAGGTCGATGACTGAATCACAGCAGCTTTGAGATCGACTCAGATCTCTACGCAAGTTGTCCAGAGTTTGGCGGTGCCGCTGGTCCATGGCATTCATCTGTTTCTCCAAAGCTAGGATGCGTTCCCTGTCCCTCTGTTGCTGTTTCCTCAAATCTTCCACCCCAGCCTGGCAAGCCGAGCATGAAACAGTGACTCTGTGCTCCAGTTCTCGCAGAATTTCCTCCTTCAGGGTGTTAAATCCACCACCTCCCATACCACCTTCCGAACCCAAATCATTCCCACCTCCTCTTCCATTCACAAGGTGGTTGTTGATGCTGACAAGAGTTTTATCGTGAGCTTGAGTTCTGTTGTCCAGCTGGTCCAGCTTGGTCTGGATGTTGTGAATGGTCTCTTTCATCTCAGGCTGGGCTGCGTCAGCTGGTGTTTTGGCACCGTTACCAAAGCCAGGCTTCCGCATCTCTTCCTGAAACTTCTCGTTCATTCCACGCAAAGTTGATTGCAGGTCGTGGAGGTCTTTCGTCAGACTCTGAATTTTCACCTCAAGCTGCTTCACCTTTTCACTGTCACCTCTCCCTAAAACACATCAGAATCAGGATTACATTAGTTACTCATGATAAAGTACATTATTTATAAAGTCTTCTCCTTCATTGATGCGTACACAGACCAGCCATTTGATAATACTCTATGTATATTCAGCTTAAACACTGTGTCATGTTCAGCATCATCTTTGATATAAATAACAAGCAATGAAAGGTGCTGATGAGTGCTAACATCACAATAAAGGCATTATGTTTGGAAAACCTAATTATATCAGAATATATTGGTAGATATTTGTTTGAAAAACGGAATCTGATTGTTGTTGTAAGTTTTGGCTGATATTTTAAACTCATATTTGATGATGTATTTATGAAATGAATAAATGAATAAATCAAATGAATTGCAGATATTGCCCCTCTGGGTGATATTGCCCCTCTGGGTGACCCTCCCCCTAATTACCTCTGACAAACTCTGCCTCTCTGGGTGACCCCTCCCCCTCGTTACTCCTAAAAGACTTCTCCTCTCTGGGTGACCCCTTCCCCTACTATAAACGACCACTTCTCTCTGGGTAACTCCTCCCCCTGATTACTTTTGAAAGACTCCACCTCACTGTGTGACCCCTCCCCCTACTTTAAAATATGAAGTTACTCTGGGTGGGTGACTCCTCCCTCTTAATTACTTCTGAAAGACTCCAGCTCTCTGAGTTACCCTTCTCCCTCTTTACTTCTGAAAGACTCCTCCTCTCGGTGACCCCTCCCCCTTTTTACTTCTAAAAGACTCCTCTTCTCTTAATGACCCCTCCCCCTATTAACTACTGTATGATTCCGCCTCTCTGGTTGACTCATCCCCCTCTTTACTTTTGAAAGACTCCTCCTCTCTGGGAGGCTCTTTACACCCAGTCATGTTACTGAGCTGTTTTTTTTTTGTTAATAAATATTGTTCATTTTCAAACAAGATCAAACAATACACACAATGACCAGACCGTGACAAGTATAAGATGTTAAACAGAACGTACAAATAATATATATTTAAAGAAAAAAAAAGAAAAAAAACCCCCAATCAATAATAAAGCGCTTCTAGCTTACATATGCATGGCTTACATATCAATTACATTCTGCCTGTACTGAACTGTTATTAATTACTCTAATTAGATGTTCCACCAGGTGTTTTTTAGCTTTACACAACTTTACCATCTCTAGATGCTCCTGTACAACTTTTTAAAAACATGTTGTTGGCATCAAATAAAAAAAAATCCAAAATTGTGTGGCCTTTTTTGGGGTTGTAATTAAATACTGACGGGTAGATGATAAACTCTTGGGCAGTGTACAAATCTGCCAGACCTTTCAGCTGCTTATTGTATGTGTCTGTTAAAGATAATGGGGATGTACCCACCAGTGGCTCCGCTCTGCCCGTGGCTGGAGGTACTGCCTGTGTGTCCAGGGTTTGAGGGCTTGGGCCAGGGTCTAGCTGTGGATATCTGGGTGACGGATCCACCGCTGGGTCCTTCATTACAATCATCTCCACTGAATCCATGGCAGCACTTCCACTCCATTTCTGTCACCATCTTGTAGGCCACTTTATATCTGGGCCTCATGTAAGTTCGATACCTTCAAAACATTAAAGTACCATATGAACAAAAGCTAGCAAATCAGACAACAGTGCACATGCTTCACAGATACCTGCTTTAACTAAACATCTATAAAAGCCATTCTGTCAATATATCAAACCTAAGCACAGCAGCAGATCAACATAAAGTGGGACCTTATTTTAATTGAAACCCTGAAAGTAAAACAAATATCAGCGATGTTCTGAAAATCATGCCTGAGTTGCTTTTGTTCTCTCAATAGGTTGTTTTCAAAGAACTGGTGAATGAGAAGCTGACCTGATGGTGCTGGTGGTCAGTAGGAGTGAGTATTGTAGTGTGTACAGGTGATCTGGGGGTGAAGACTGGAGATAGATTTAAAAGCATATGTTACGGTAAATAAACAGTGTAACGTTAATGACGAGAGGAGCAGAGTTGAGTGTGTGTTGCTGGTTAATCCACAGGACAGTAAAAGAAAACCAAACCACAGACATGGGGCTCCTCGGTATCGAGGTCCACCAACCACCAACACACAAGTTGTAGCTCAAAACTTTAGTATGTTGTGGTTTGTTTTCTTGTGGTTCTTGTATCTGCTGCTCGATAGCAGCTCATCTTTCAGTTCAGTTCAAACCTCTCTTCATCACATCAGCATCACGTCAAACATCTACTGTGATGTTCTGTTTGCATCTTTCTCTCCTGATATCCTCTAAACTAGTGCAGCCTCCACTCTGTTCTTCACCTCCATCTCCTCCACTCTGTTCCTCACCTCCATCTCCTCCACTCTGTTCCTCACCTCCATCTGGAACTACGAACCTCTCAAATACTCTCAGGTCACCTTTGACCGGATGTTGCCATCAGCACACTTAGTGCTGGGAGTTTTATTTTCAGTCTTTTTCGGCCGTGCTGAGCTGAATCGATCCTGCTGACTTTCTGAGAACTCACACTGTTGAAACTGAGCAAAGCAGCCAAATAAGTTCTTGATACACAGTGCTGGCCTGGCTTGCGTGTTTTTTGCGAGTTTTATTTTTTACCCCGACAGCTAAAAGAAAAACAGATTTCACAACTAATTCTCTGTGTGTGAACACGCATACAGTGTAGACTTTATTCTTCTTTATGTTTGTGTAGGACTCGCGCTGTATCACCATCTGCTGCCCAGCTGTGTGTGATGATGTGTTGGCCTCTCTGACAGCAGAGCAGTACACACACACACACACACTAACACCGTGTCGACAGTTACCCAACACGTGCAGCCATAAAAACTGGAGCACGGACGTTTGGCAGGGCAGGAATTCTGCAGTGAGGTATGACTGGGAGCAATTTAGCATCCCAAGTCTAATCGAGCCTCATTTATTAAATGTACTTGAAATTCATTCTCAAAATTTTCAGCACGATTGATCAATAAACACTATATACACACACGGTCCTCACATCTAACTATGTACATCAAACATTTTATATACAGTAGATCAAACTTGTGTATAGAGGTATTTTTTAAATAAGGCCCAGTTTATCCAGTAACTTAAAGCTAATAATAGTGTGCCAGAGCTGGCTGTTAGCATTATACATTAATAATAGATTAACTGAATCACTTTACTTAATTAATTAATTAATTGATGTATTTATTTGACCAGAAACGGTGATCATATCAGAGAAGAATACTGTAATAATACTGTTCTATGTAAGTCAATGGAGCCAGATTTTTAAAGCTATTTTGGGTCATTTCTATGGGTCCATTCATGCCGTCAGTGTATGCATTTTAAACAGCAGCTGCAATCAAATCAAATGAGAGATGGAAATACATGTTTTTGATCACATATAATAATACAGATTATACTTACAGATCAATACCCAACTTAGTACAATGCAACCAATACTACTCAACCATATGCCATACAACCGTAATACAACACAACGAAATGGGCTGGGGGGCAGATCAGGTTCTAATGTTCACATGTTTGACTGTTAATAAGCCAAATTTTCAGCTGAACATTATAAATAAATATTATTAGTGTCTGTAGTGTGGCCTGTTAGGGGGCTAGAAGGCAGTACACCATGGACAGTTCACCAGACCATCGCATGGCCAACACAAACTCACACACACACTCACACCCACAGGCAGTTTAGAGTGAGCGATCAACCTAACATGCATGTGTTTGGACTGTGTTGACCACTACACCACCGGGCTGACCACTAAACCACTGTGCCACCCAAAGAAAGCAGTCTAAATCTAAACTTTTTTGCATGAGGACTCAAAAAAATGTTACAGACTATCCAGACACCAGATACACCCAGATACTGCAACTCAGTCTCAGTCTGCAGCTTTGGCCGGATACCATCATGTCTGGCTCTGCAGCAGCACCATCAGCTGTGTTAAATTAGCTCTTACTTGTTTCTGCGCACATCAAAGATCCAACTTGTAAAGTGAATGGAAGCCAATAGGAGCAGTTCTGCATCATCAGAATCACTACTGTAACTCTCTACTGAATGAAGAGATAAGCAACTTGCAGTGCAGAGCTAGCATTAAGTTTACACTCGATTAACTGAAATCAGGAGTTTATTAACTGTCACACTGTCTGCAGTTATCAGTAACGATTCAGTTCTCAGATGGATGGATGGATGGATGGATATATGCTAGCATTATCGTAAAGGTAGGCATTAGCATTACGCTGGCATCCCAGTGCTAGATTAGCCAAATCTGGAGTTCTAAATTAGATTTCACACTTTCTCTGGGGATCAGAACGAATTCAGTTCTTCAGTGAATGAGCCGTTAATAAGATACATAGTAGCTTACAGCATCATGAGTTCAGGTCTTTGTCTGAAGACCCTAATATAATATGCATAAGATGTATAAGAGATCCGAGCAGGACTGGGAAGATAACATAATAACAGCATGCTATCATGTTTAGCAATTCCATGCTGGTCTGGGATGGTTTGTGCATGTTTTCCATAGTAGTCTATGATGGTTTCAGCATGAAAGCTATGTTGATCTATGACTGGGATGGTTGTGCATGTATTTTATGCTGTTCTATGTTTGTTTGGGCATGAATTCCATGGTAGTCTGTGATGGTCTCTGTATGATTTTCATGCTGGTCTATCACAAATTGTTGATTCATTTCATGGTAGTCTATGTTGGTTGGTGCATGAATTCTATACTGGTCTATGATGGTTTATGCGGGCCTAGTGCTGGTTTAACTTGTCACTCAGCATGGTCATACTGGTTGACCAGTACACCAACATCCAAAACATGGAATATGCTGGTTTTGCTGGTGGCCAGACAATGCTAAATTTATTAAATAGGAAGTATTAAGTTAGGTGTAAATTAGCATATTAAATTAATACATCCCGCTGCTACGCTGGCCTCTATTTTTATGGGCTAAGTATATGTTCCTCCTTGATGAAAAATCTATGCTGGTGACGGACAGGGGATGAAGGAATAAGATGTGGCTGTACTACATGCATATCTAAAACTCTCATACAAGACAAGACAAATCTCGGACACATGGTTGGATTTCCAATTTGAGCCTGGTTGCTGTTTTCCCAGGGCTATTGGTTACACTCTATAAGCCCCGGAATACTCGTCTCCGTGCCTCTGTTTGGTTCCACAGGCAGCGTGAGAAAAGCAGGTTGTCCTCAGAAGAGCCGGAGTGGAAAAATAAGTGTCAGTGTTTTAGCAGGGTTCAGGCCTAATTCCTGCGGTGAGCTGCTTGTGGAGTTTGGATCGACGTGCCATCCCATTCCTTACACACATGGCCGTGTAGCGCTCGGTCTAAGGAGAATAAAAATTTTCCAGCTGGACGCCCCTGTGCGTGTTGCCAGCCGCTGAAGTCCTGAACCGAACCACCTCCTGACCAAACAAACGTTTTAATACTGGCTCCTGTTCATCCATCATCCTCATCTTAAAGCGACAGTTCAGCACCAAATACAGCTTTCCGTAATCCGCTCCATTCCATTGGTTTTAGCACTGGAGCTACAAAGCTAATGTAGCTGACAAGTAATAAAACCCCACCAATTAGCATCCTGACACTGTTGACATGAGTTCTAACACCCTATTATCTATATACAGTGCCACTAACCTCTGTAGCAGTAACACTACATACACACAGCCGACTCTACACTAACTTCTGTAGCAGTAACACTACACACACACAGCCGACTCTACACTAACCTCTGTAGCAGTAACACTACACACACACAGCCGACTCTACACTAACCTCTGTAGCAGTAACACTACACACACACAGCCGACTCTACACTAACCTCTGTAGCAGTAACACTACACACACACAGCCGACTCTACACTAACCTCTGTAGCAGCAACACTACACACACATAGCCGACTCTACACTAACCTCTGTAGCAGTAACACTACACACACACAGCCGACTCTACACAAACCTCTGTAGCAGTAACAGTACACACACACAGCCGACTCTCTACTAACCTCTGTAGCAACTGTAACACTACACACACACAGCCGACTCTACACTAACCTCTGTAGCAGTAACACTACACACACACAGCCGACTTTACGCTACCCTCTGTAGCAGTAACACTACACACACACAGCCGACTCTACGCTACCCTCTGTAGCAGTAACACTACACACACACAGCCGACTCTACGCTACCCTCTGTAGCAGTAACACTACACACACACAGCTGACTCTACGCTACCCTCTGTAGCAGTAACACTACACACACACAGCCGACTCTACACTACCCTTTGTAGCAGTAACACTACACACACACAGCCGACTCTACACTACCCTCTGTAGCAGTAACACTACACACACACACAGCCGACTCTACGCTACCCTCTGTAGCAGTAACACTACACACACACAGCCGACTCTACACTAACCTCTGTAGCAACTGTAACACTACACACACACAGCCGACTCTACGCTACCCTCTGTAGCAGTAACACTACACACATACAGCCGACTCTCTACTAACCTCTGTAGCAACTGTAACACTACACACACACAGCCGAATCTCCACTAACCTCTATAGCTGCGGTAACACTACACACACACAGCCGACTCTACGCTACCCTCTGTAGCAGTAACACTACACACACTCAGCCAACTCTACACTACCCTCTGTAGCAGTAACACTACACACACACAGCCGACTCTACACTACCCTCTGTAGCAGTAACACTACACACACACACAGCCGACTCTACACTAACCTCTGTAGCAGTAACACTACACACACTCAGCCGACTCTACAATAACCTCTGTAGCAGTAACACTACACACACACAGCCGACTCTACACTACCCTCTGTAGCAGTAACACTACACACACACAGCCGACTCTACACGAACCTCTGTAGCAGTAACACTACAGACACACAGCCGACTCTACACTAACCTCTGTAGCAGTAACACTACACACACACAGCCGACTCTACACTACCCTCTGTAGCAGTAACACTACACACACACACAGCCGACTCTACACTAACCTCTGTAGCAGTAACAGTACACACACACAGCCGACTCTACACTAACCTCTGTAGCAGTAACAGTACACACACACAGTCGACTCTACACTAACCTCTGTAGCAGTAACACTACACACACACAGCCGACTCTACACTAACCTCTGTAGCAGCAGTAACACTACACACACACAGCCGACTCTACACTAACCTCTGTAGCAGTAACAGTACACACACACAGCCGACTCTACACTAACCTCTGTAGCAGTAACACTACACACACACAGCCGACTCTACACTAACCTCTGTAGCAACTGTAACACTACACACACACAGCCGACTCTACACTAACCTCTGTAGCAGTAACACTACACACACACAGCCGACTCTACAATAACCTCTGTAGCAGTAACACTACACACACACCGCCGACTCTACACTAACCTCTGTAGCAGTAACACTACACACACACAGCCGACTCTCCACATAGTGTATGTACAGTAACTTGTATGTATTGCAGAGTAACTCTTTAATTTTTGCTGTTTTGACTGTAAATTAAATAATCAAACAGGTGGATCTTTACGTAAGTATGGTTAATGTCTTAAAACTGTTTGAGACAAATGTGATGATGAAGGTGTCAAGCTATTTGGTGAGGTGTAAGATTTAGACTCTGCCCTTTTAGAAAGATCGCATAACTGTTTTACCGTGTATCTTTAATGAGCCCCTCAGATGTCCAGCACAGTTCAGGACAGTGTAGATGTGAGGAGCGGGTTGTGGGATATGACTGACAGCTTTAAAAGTTTTCCAATAGAAACACAGTGAAGCCTCACTCAGCACTGCGGAACCTCAGACAGCACTAAATAAAGAGTTTAAACACTGAACTGTTTACACTCTAAATCATACGACTCGCGGGTAACCACACACACACACTCACCCCAGCATTAAAAATGGGGTGAATTCAGTTTCAAGTAAAATTTTTAACCAGCCTCTCCACAGAGATCCTCTCAAAACTTTCACAGGGATGTTTAACGTCTGTTAGAGATTAGGATAATGAGCCAGTGCTGCAGAGTGATGCAGTTCTCGAGGTCTTATAGTTTAACCTTCTCATCAGTTTTTATTTTTGTTCAGTTTTACGGGTTTTACTGCAGTTTACTTTTATCTAGTATTCAAGCTACATCAGTAGTTTTAGTACAGTTTTTATTTTCTGAACAGTAATTTTA
The DNA here is from genome assembly GCA_021613375.1 of Megaleporinus macrocephalus. Classification (NCBI taxonomy): domain Eukaryota; kingdom Metazoa; phylum Chordata; class Actinopteri; order Characiformes; family Anostomidae; genus Megaleporinus; species Megaleporinus macrocephalus. Next base: position 17,569,226 of record CM038712.1, read on the forward strand.
GTTGCAGTTTAGCAGTGAATTATGTTTTAGTTTAGTTTTAAGGGTGTATTATTAGTGTTCGTTTAGTTTTAAGGGTGAATTATTAGTTTTAGTTTAGATTTTAGAGTAAATTATTAGTTTTAGTTTAGTTTTAAGGGTACATTTTTGTTTTAAGGGTGAATTATTAGTTTTGGTTTTGTTTTAAGGGAGAATTGTTAGTTTTAGTTTAGTTTCAAATGTGTTTTATTAGTTTTAGTTTAGTTTAAAGGGTGTATTATTAGTTTTAATTTAGATTTAAGGGTGAATTGTTTATTTTAGTTTAGTTCTGCTAAGAGCAGAAATAAATTAACACAAAGTTAGGCTCAGCTCCACTCCAGCTCTTCTTAAGCACCAAACACAGATATGTTTTACTTCTAAACTCTCATTAACATACTAAAACTAAAACTAAAGGCTTTATTTAGTAATTCTATGTCATTGCTGTGCAGTGAAAACCAAGTGTCTATTGTGTGTGCTTTTATGTATTACTTTAAACTCTACAGTCGTCCTTTATGTGTCCTTTATTGGATCAATAAAAAAGTTTCTAAACAACAAAAAAAATTCTGTATTAACTGATATGGGGATTAAATAGCATTTTTGAGTTCTTTTGCTTTTCTTTAGGCAGTGAGGGTATAAAGTTTTAATTAGTTTTGCACTATATATTATAGTTTTGATTTATTTTTTGTGTTTTTTTGTGTTTTATTACCGTAAACTAGCATCTTTAAATCACTGTTAGTTTTAGTTGTCACACGACACAGCAGAAAACAGAATTCCCACTTAGTAATGTTTTCTGGCTTGGTCAGACACTAGAGGGCGCTTCTGAGATGGACCTTTTGTGGGAATTGTTGTTTATTGTTTTCATGTACAGTCATATAGACCAGAACTATGTGCAACAATACATGTTCCTCATACCGCTGCAGCAGGACCGCTCTGGTTCAGTGTTAATCTGAAATGTTTAAGAACTAAATATAAAGAACGGCTCCTTACGAGTAGATCTATCCTGACTTTTGACCACACCTGTGCATATGTCCAGACAAACACACACACAAACACACTGGGATATACTTACATAACAGAGCGTGCACACTGGACCCCCCACGTGCATGGCTGGTATTCAGGTTTTACATACGTCTCCACTCCGTCTTCAACAACACAGCTCACCGTCTTTGTCACCACGTACGCACACCAGTTCCTGCACACACACACACACACACACACACACAAATACACTCAGTTAATACATTAGGCTGCACACAAGAGTGATAGATTATTTATTCATCCAAAATTACAATTTCAATTTTATTTGTACAGTAATTTACACAGTGTTCACTTTCATAGAAATCTGCGTCCAATCTTAATATCTTCATTAAAGTAGATACAAAAATGATACCCTCACAGCAAGAAGAAGAGAGTAACCAAGACTCAACCACCTTGTACTTCCACAAACTGGCCACTGTATTAGAAACATCCACCTTGTGCTTCCACTAACTGGCCACCTTATTAGAAATACCCACCTTGTACTTCTGCTAACTGGCCAATTTATTAGAAACACCCACCTTGTGCTTCCACTAACTGACCACTTTATTAAAAAAACCCACCTTGTACTTCCACTAACTGACCACTTTATTAGAAACACCCACCTTGTGCTTCCACTGACCACTTTATTAGAAATACCCACCTTGTACTTCTGCTAACTGGCTAATTTATTAGAAACACCCACCTTCTGCTTCCACTAACTGACCACTTTATTAGAAACACCCACCTCGTAGTTCTACTAACTGACCACTTCATTAGAAACACCCACCTCGTGCTTCCACTAACTGGCCACTGTATTGAAATCAGTGAACTATGCAGTAAAAGTCTGATCTCTATGGAGGACCTGGGAAGGTAACAGACTAGAACTGATAAATTTACAGTGGGAATAAAAAGAGCTTCATTCATCTAAACCAGAGACGTGAAGGACCTCACCACTGAGACTTCCAGCAACCCACTTTTCCCGAGCTCAGTGTATGTGTTTGTGTGTGTGTTTGTAAGTGTGAGAGTGTGTGTGTATGTGAGAGAGAGTGTTTGTGTGTTCCTGTGCGTGTGTGTATGTGTGTGTGTGTGTGAGTGTGCAAGCTGGATTTATGGTGTTTCTGAGTCACTCTGTGCAGATCTGCTGTCTCCTGATGTCATAAATTAGCAAATAATTGGAAATAAACAGTCTTTTTATTTATTTAGCAGCTTTCAGACCCTATAGACCCAAAGCCAAACCTTCTGTCCTTCTGCTCTGGACCCTCGCCCGAGTCAGTGTTCTCTCTGGTCTGGTTTTAGTCTGCTAGCAAAATCAACAAACTCCTGACTGGAACATACGAGTCATCTGTTTTTAAAGCAACAGTTCAGCAGTAAATCTAAATCTCCTCTTTAGCTTGAATGTAATCAGTCAGTGAAGACATGTTTAGTGCTGTTTTAGTTTTAGCGCTGGAGCTATTAGGCTAATGTAGCTAACAAGTAATGGAGGCTTATATTCCACACGTTAGCAGGATGCTAACTGCAGTCCTCATACACTCACTTCAGACTGTGTGGTGTGCAGTAATCTCTGGTTTAAGACAATGACAACCTCATAAACCAGTACATTTAAAATTGCTCAACAACCTTACCCAGTTAGCAAAAGTATGGAGCCCCTAAACTGACAGTCAATATCTCTTTAATAAGTGGTGAACAGTTTACTATTCAGGGGCCACAAGTTACTATATTAAGGCCACAAATAAATACTGAGGCCACAATTTACTATAGCAATACCAATAAAAAGAAGTAGCTACACCACACCAAAAATATTAAGGCGACAGTTGACTATAATAAAGCTACAAGTTCCTATATTGAGGCTACAAGTTACTATAACAAGGCCAACAAAACAAGTTGCTATAATGAGGCCACACTTTATTATTTTGAGGCCACAATTAAAAACAGAGGCCTGAATTGACTATAATGAGGCCACAATTTACTATAGCAAGGCCACAACTTATTATATTGAGACAGAATTTACTATAATGAAGCCACAAGTTACGATAACAAAGCCAACAATCAGAGATTGCTATAAGGGGGCCACAATTTACTATATCAAGGACACAACTTAATATACTGAGGCCACAGTTTATTATATTGAGGCCACAAGTTACTATAACAAGTCCAATAAAAAGAAGTTACTATAATGAGGCCATCGTTTTATATATTAAGGCCACAAGTTACTATAACAAGGCCAACAAAAAGTATTGCTATAATGACGCTACAACTTATCAAATCGAGGTCATAAATAAATATTGAGGCCATAGTTTATCTTATTGAGGCCAGAATGTACTATAATGAGGCCACACGTTATTATATTAAGGCCACAAGTTATAACAACAAGGCCAACAAAAACAAGTTACTATATTAAGGCAACAAGTTATTACAACAAGGCCAACAAAAACAAGTTATTATATTGAGGCCACAAGTTATTACAACAAGGCCAACAAAAACAAGTTACTATATTGAGGCCACAAGTTATTACAACAAGGCCAACAAAAACAAGTTACTATATTGAGGCCACAAGTTATTACATCAAGGCCAACAAAAACAAGTTACTATATTGAAGCCACAGTTTCACATATTATTTTTAAATAAAAAATTATTAAATAAATATTTTTAAAACATTATCAGTAAAGCAATAAACTTCGGACACCAGACACTACCTAGATTTTGATTTTATATAGTTTTTATATGAAGACCCTGGTGGTCTCACTCTGTCCACTCCAGAATGTCTGCAGCACATACAAGAAGATGAGCTGTCCAGAAGATCCTGACTGGTGCAGCCCTGTCCTCAGTGAGTTTTTATTCAGCACATTTTTCTCAAACATAAGGACAAAGTGGTCTGTGTGTCAGTGAAGAGTCTCTGATGGAAAACATGATGTCATCTCAGCGGATGAATCCTGTCTCTCCAAGTTCAGAGTCAACAGCTCTCGCCCAGAGAGCGACATGGGTGGCACAAAATAACACATGTACCATCAGCTTCCTTCACCACAACCATCTTGCTCTGGTGTCCAGAGGTCTGATCACCGGTGCAATTGTGGACAGACCCTGGATGGCGTTCCCCACATGACAAACTCCAGGTTGGAGCTGCTTTTCTTTATAAAGCTGCCAACCTCTCAGAAACACCCCACACATACCAGCAGGCTTCGACAGGTTAAGTGGCCTTGGCAGCAGATTTTACACAATAAAAGTCTACAGTTTCAGCAGGAGACATGCAGGAGCGCGAGCTGAGCTGCTGCACCAATACATTACTATTCACATTGAGAGGATCCAATGACCTCCCGGGCCGAAGAAGCCCACATAGTAAAACAAATCCACTGTGGAGCATTTCCGTTCAGCACACGGAGAGACTGGAGACACTGCTTATCCACATACACACACTGACAACTCCTCATTCGGACACACTGCGCACTACAATACCACACTCACAGAGCAGATGCTGTAGTTTTACACTCAGGGCCTCAAAAAGGACAACGCCACCAAAATCTCTGTATAATTAAACAGCTTAGATGTAAACAGAGTTGCTCAGGGACGTTCTGTGTGAAACTCTCTGTTCTAGATACAGTCAGATCTGTTCACAGTGGTGGTGAATGGAACCAGACGTCCACCTCTAAAAGCTCCCTCACAGAAAGTTATTACAGTAGATGGTTATAAATAAACTGTCTGAGACGCTGTTTATGATAGTGCAGAGAAAATTTCAGTCTTAAACTCCATTCATGGTGGAGGGATACATGCAGGACGCTGCGCCTGTTTTAGAAAACTGAACCAGCCGAACACAAATATACATTTTTCCACTGTTTTTGAAACGGCGTGCACCATGGGGGTCACCAGAAGGCACATTGACTCTGGTTCTGCTCTGTTTCTGGGATCAAATGTTAAATAATTTAAACAATAATATTGTTCATTATTGAAGGAATACATGAAAAAAATAAACAGTCACCTACTGTACAAAAAATTTAACAGTTCTATGACCTGGAACACTGGTAGAATCTTTATGTGTTTAAATTTTCTTCTCTAAGGAACCACATTCAGAGATTCTGAGAACCTGTGAGAGCTTATGGTTCTATATTTAAGACCTACTTTTGTTATTTAAGGTTGTACTGTTCTCTGTTACTGTTTACTCCTATAACTCAGTAACACTTAGGCTACCTGGTGGGGTATAGGCTTTTGTGGGCTTCTGCCCTGTTCTGCTTAATTTAGCAAAAATAGAGCAAAAAAGTGTGTAACTGGCTTCAAAGTAGGTTGTCTCTGGTCTGATGGGCGTGTCAGTTGTTACCCAATCAGCAGTGAGGTGTATATAAACCCAGCACTGTTGAAAAGGCAGCGCACACGATGGATTCTGATGAAGTCTGGATTTATCATAAGTGATTTTTTTTAATTAGCCTCCAAACATTCCTCAATAATGAAGCCAGGAATGACCACAACAGTGTCAAACTGCAATCTGCAGATCTGCCTCAGTACGACCACCTTAAGATGGCACCACTATTCGTCCGTAGACGTTCGTGTATGGCAAAGATGAGTAAAATGGATTTTATTCTTGATGTACTTTGTTACCCTGTTCTTTAATGGTCAGGACCACCACAGAGATTTCTAAACACCACCGTGTCACTGCTGGACTGACAATCGTCCACCAACCAAAACTATCCAGACAACAGCGTCCTGTGGGCGGCGTCCTGTGACTTCACGTCTACTCTCTAACTTTACATCTACAAGGTGGACCAGCAAGGTAGGAGTGTCTAATAGAGTGGACAGTGAGTGGACACGGTGTTTAAATACTCCAGCAGCACTGTTGTGTCTGATCAACTCACACCAGCACAACACACACTAAAACACCACTTGCACATCAGTATCACTGCAGTGCTGAGAATGACCCACCTCCTTAATACTACCTGCTCTGTGGTGGTCCTGCGGGGGTCCTGATCATTAAAGAACAGAGTAACAAAGTATACAGAGAATCAGATGAACTACAGTCTGTAAGCGTAGCTCCTGTATGGTCAGTGGAGCTGATACACTGGACAATGAATGTAGATACGAGGAGGTGTGTCTAATGAAGTGTGTATATATACACAAACACACCCACACGAAAGCATAGTCCAGACCTTCTTGCCCACCTGCCTTTAGCTCTACTTCCCCCTGACCATTGCTGACCTGCAAAGGATTTCCTGTCCCTCCAGCTGCTAATGCTGTGTGCCAGCAGAATGTCATGTTTCGGGCTCTTCACGTCCAGCACAGCTGGTGCCAGATGACAGAGTGACGTCAGGGTCAGGCTAGCGTTGGATGGAGGATGTTTGTAATTAATTGTGATGGGAGGAGAGAATAGCGCTCTGTGTCCAGCGGAGTGAGGACAGAGCATGTAGGCCAAGTTGTCTAGAATGGACTCCATTCAGCTCCATTCAGGGAAATGATCTCCAGTACTGCTGATAAAGCTGCTTCCTCTCCACTCCGGCGCCCAGACGGTCCTAAACGTAGCATCAGGTGATACGACACGACAGGAGCAATTTGAGAGAATCAGGAATAAATTTAATTTTAAAAATAATTTTCCAATATTTTTTTACCAAGACCTTTGGCATATGGTAACTGAAAATCCCTAAAAATATGTCCCTTAAACAGAACTTAAACTTAAACATACTTGAAAATTGTATTAGCCTATGGAATATTATGTGTCTTAAATACATTGGACATAAATAACAATAAAGCTCTACTTTCTAGAATATATTAACTGTTCTTTCAGAACAATACAATAATATCACTCTAAATTACAAAACATTGCAGCATAAGTAATCCTGATACCTAACCTCACAGAGGATCTATATCTGATTAGAATAATTCTCAGTTAATACAGAGAATATTTCATTGCCATATTTCAATGTAGTTATGCCCAGTCAGTCATGCTGGCAACAAAAAAATTAAACAGTTTTTGATTAATATTTAATTAAACTATTGCCTGAATAAACCCTGGACCGATATCTGTTATTACTATGAACATGTAATGCCATTTAATGTGTTAAATTACAATAATCACTAAAATACACTTGAAAATGGTGGTGAATTTGGATGCCATTTACTTAAAAACTGTTCAGTAGAATCACTTCATAATTCATATGTACACAGTATTCTAGACTCTGGACTGATATCTGTTGATTTTATGGAATTTTACTTGTAAACTCTTTTCTAAGGTCTGCATGTGCAATGACTTATACCAACACGTATATAGCAGCTGCGCACTCACAGTTCACGAGCGGCTAGTTTAACTGTGTTTTGGTGACAGGCGGCCAGTTTTAAGCTGATGGGGGAACAGGCAAGTGGGCAACGGGTGAATACATGCTTCTAAAAAAGAAAACCACCCCAATCCAATACTCGAGCACAAAGAAATTCACTCAGCACAGAAAGCAGTGGAAGGTGGTTTACATGAAACTGCGTTCAGCACCATCCTCCCTTTAAAACCAGTCACAGTATGAAGATGGACTGAGAGGGATAAAAAACAATTTCGTTACTGTTGTTTTGACAACTGCCTGGGTCTCCGCTCAAAGAGTTTAAACTAGCGCTATGATTGGTCAAAGTCTTCTTTTCCCCAACAGGTTGCTGCCGAGTGCAGTTACACCTGTAGATGAGTTACCTAGCGCGTGAATGCACAGGCAGGTGAACTCAAAGCCATTAAAGGCTTTTTGCATATTTTTAAGTGACAAATCGTAGCAGCGTAGTTTGATGTCTGCTATGCAAAATGCGTAAAGGTTGGCAGGTCTGCACCGCTCAGGTGATGCTTAGTCTGCTAATTGTATCCGAGTCTTGCAGTTTGGATGTTACTTCTTTACTATATTTTTTGCTCCACCTTAAATAATGTAGCAGCTACATTCAGAAGCATGTGTCGGGGGTCTACTGCTGCACTGTTGAAGGTGGAACTACAGAGTTCGGCACTGGTTACTGCAGTAACAGTTTTTAGATGTGGATTGTGCAGTATGCAGTTATGGGAGGGAGGTTAGGGATCCGACTTAACCTCCTACTGCTCCCAGGGTACTGTGGGTAGGGCTGCTTACCACAAGTGTGCTCACTGCCCCCTAATGTGTGTGTTCACTAGTGTGTGTATGTGGGTGTTGCACTGCCCCCTAGTTATGCTACTGGTCTGCTATGCGAGCTGGTCTGCTGTAAGAAGTCTGAGTCTCCTCTGGGCTGCAACATACACGTACACAGTGCTTCTACAGATAAAGTCTAAAAACTGACCGATATAGTCACCATATTTCTCTCCTCTCTGTACACACTGGGGTCCTAATGTTTGATTACACTTCTGTAACCAATCACAAGGCTGGTGTTTCTCTGGCCCCGCCCACACAAACCAGTTACAGAGTCAGAGAACTTTAGAGAGCTAAAGCTGACCAGTGTAAGCAGATACGCAGAGTTTTAATATAGGGGCGTGTCTGAGTATGACAGCACTTTAGCTGCGTAGACACTTGTGACTTTCACCACACGTCCAGTAAAAATCAGTCCGTTATGCAGGGCTGCAAACTGTCCTGCCATGTCCAGGAGACTCCCGCCATTCAGTGTGCACATTTACTTCTTTTGAAAAATCATGCCACCACAATGTTTTCCCCACAATCATCAAACCCACACTGCCGCTGCACTGTTCTAACTCTGGTTGATGCTGAACAGATTAATAATGTATATGTTATTACAATCATTTTACAATAATTTCATATAGTTTTTCCTGAAATGGTCTGGCATATGACATTTGTAACTTATATAGCACCAGCGCTAAGAGCTCAAAAAGTTCAGCCCAGCTTTATTAGACTAAAGATAAAACTTAAGGTGGTGTAGTGGTCAGCATTGTCGCCTCACAGCAAGATGATCTGGGTTGGATTCCCGGTCCGTTCTGTGTGGAGTGTGCATGTTCTTCCCGTGCTTGAGTGGGTTTCCTCCGGGGGTACTCCGGTTTCATCCCTTGTGTCCCTGACTAGCGGGATGAAGTAGAAGATAATGGATGGATGGATATTTGGTGAGAATTTGTGATGACAGTGAAAGTGAAAAAGTACTTTCTCTTGAACATGTAATTGAGTAAAGCTGTAAAGTATTGGGTTTCAGTACTGAAGTAAAGTAAACATCTTTGTAGTACAGCATTAAAGTTCACTCGAGTATGTTCCAGGCCTGTTTGCGGCAGATTCAACACGTTTTTGCGGTTCCAGACCAGCAGACAAGAGAACAGACAGAATGACTTTCTAGGAAAATGAGCTTTGAGACTAAAAGTAATGTGTTCCTCACACACACAGACAGAGCACTCTTTCTGCAGCCATGGTAAGAGATTCAATACTCGTTTCACACAGAATGGACTGAGGAGGAATTTTAGTGTTCCCGGTGTTGTGAGGAGCTGAGATCGGGCCGGCGGTGTCTCTGCAGAGCGCTGGATCAGTGTTGGGTCACGGCTTACTGAGCGACACATCTGCATTCTTAACTCATTCGTCATGCACGCTTTCACTGTGTTCCTGCTTTCATCTCATCTTCCAAACCTACAGAGAACCATCTGCAAACCTAGGCACAACGTCCGAGAGAGAGAGAGAGAGAGGCTGGGTGTCTGTTTGAGGCAGAACAGGACAGAGGCAGAGACAGAGAGAGAGAGACAGAGACAGACAGAGACAGAGAGAGAGAGAGAGAGAGGGAGAGACAGAGAGAGACAGAGAGGCTGAGTAACTGTTTGAGACTGAGCAGGACAGACACAGAGAGAGAGACAGAAAGAGAGAGAGAAAACAAAAGAGTGAGCGGGGTGTATTTGGCAAACCTCACGTTTACACGTTTATTCCATTATAGTGGGGCCCATCGAAACCGGCCAATCAGACTTCACAAAAACACTTTTCCCCCCAGATCCATCAGGATCCACGCGGGTTTTTCCATTACATTCCTGTCACGTCTCACTCAAACACAGGACTGTGATTAAGTGGATTTGGCTGCGTTTCTGCAGCTCCGACTGAAAAGGAGGCAAATCAGCTCAACGACTTTATAATGGAGCTCTTTTCACGAGGAGCGGGAGTAAAACAGGCGCCTGGTTTAGACACGGGCAGCGATTCAGAGCCACTTAGATCTGATTTAACGAACGGAAACTTTTTTAAAAGCTGCTAATCACACTACAATACATACTCAATACTTTATCAACAGATTAATATATTAATTAACCGCAGGAAGCAGATACTGATTGGCTGATTGTTCTGAGTTTCATTATCGTTCATCATACAGATAGCGAGCTAGCATAGCTAATGCTAATATAAGTGGTAGTGTATGCAGATTATAGATATCTGAATGTGTATATGAGCGGTAGTTTATGTAAGCAGGTTCTAGATAACTGAGTGTGAATATAAGTGGTAGTGTAAACATGTTCTACATAACTGACATGGACTGTGAATGAGTGGTGGTCTAAGCAGCTTGTAAATAATGGGTGTGAATATGAATAGTGGTGTAAGCAGTGTCTAGATAACTGAGTGTAAATATGAGTGGTGGTGTACGCAGATTGTAGATAACTGAGTATATATATGTGAGTGGCAGTGTATAAAAGTAGGTTCTAGATAACATGAGTGGTGGTAATAGCTTGTAGATAGACCACTACAGTGATCAACTCTGACCATTACAGTGATCAACCCTGACCATAACAGTGATCAACTCTGACCATTACAGCGATCAACCCTGAGCATTACAGTGATCAACTCTGAGCATTACAGTGATCAACTCTTACCATTACAGTGACCAACTCTGACCATTACAGTGATCAACTCTGACCATTACAGTAATCAACTCTGACCATTACAGTGATCAACTCTGACCATTACAGTGATCAACTCTGAGCATTAGTGATCAACTCTTACCATAACAGTGATCAACCCTGAGCATTACAGTGATCAACTCTGAGCATTACAGTGATCAACTCTGAGCATTACAGTGATCAGCTTTGAGCATTACAGCACTCAACTCTTACCATTACAGTGATCAACCCTGAGCATTACAATGATCAACTCTGAGCATTACAGTGATCAACCCTGACCATTGCAGTGATCAACTATAAGCATTACAGTGCTCAACTCTGAGCAATACAGTGATCAACTATAAGCATTACAGTGATCAACTCTGAGCAATACAGTGATAAACTCTGAGCAATACAGTGATCAACTCTGAGCAATACAGTGATCAACTCTGAGCAATACAGTGATAAACTCTGAGCAATACAGTGATCAACTCTGAGCAATACAGTGATCAACTATTAGCATTACAGTGATCAACTCTGAGCAATACAGTGATAAACTCTGAGCAATACAGTGATCAACTCTGAGCAATACAGTGATCAACTCTGAGCAATACAGTGATCAACTCAACACACAAAGCAGTTTCTCTGTGTCGCTCTGAGACAGAAAAGCTAAACTGGAGTGAAAGTTTAGATAATTCAGATAATTAGAAGCTACTATACTGACGGGACAAAAGAGTCTTTTTAGTCTCTTCACAGAGTTTGTTCTTCTCATCCTCTCAGCATCCACACTCAGCAGTTCACCCAGAGCTGCTGTTGCCGCAAAACCAACAGCTGATTTTCACGCAGTCGTGGAGATCAGCACTGCAGAAATCATATCTGAGTTCATCTGCCCGCAGTGACCCGTCCACTCAGAGATTTCCCACTAGAGCTTTCATTCAGCTGTCTGAACCCTGAGGCTGACTATGAGGACTGTATCCTTCCTGTTTTCAGCTCTTCCTTTACATCTGTGAGAATCTAATTGTGGTTTTCACACAGCAGGGGTGCAGCCACGAGACAGCTTGGGTTCCCAGATTGACCAGTCGCACTTACTTAAAAGGTGGACACGTATTGTATTATGACCGATCAGAATCATTACACTCTCCACCTCCTTTCTCGAAGCTGGACATATTTATACACAGTGAAGTCACATTATTATGACCAGCTAACATCCAAAGTGACCGTTGTGTGCAGCACGGACTGGGAGACTCAATAAGGTCCTGGTAGGTGGTCACAGGTATCTGGAGCCATGCTGACTGCAGTGCAGCCCACAGCTGCTGGACACTGTCCAAAGTAGAAAGTTCATAATAATGTGACGCCACTGGCATGAAGACCTAGAAGGAAAAAAAGTCCTTCCAATATTCCAGCTACTCCATAAAACTGCAGCGCAGGCCGTTAACCTTCCATCTGTTCCAAACAATGAATATTTAGATCACCAATCAACAGAAAATGAGTCAAAGTGTCAAACAAACGTCTATTTCCACATTAAATAAAACATTAAAGATCCATAAATCTGTTTTATGCCTGTATCTGCAACTTTAGCCTAGAAGTGTCTTTAATCACCTATATACACTACAGAGCCTTTGGAAGCAGCATCAGCACAAGAACTGATCCATCAGGAGCCTCCTTAAATGGCAGAGCAGCTGCACACAAGCCTAAAATCATTATGTGCAATTGGTGTAAAGCTCCACCACTGGACTCTGGAGTGCTGTAAAGCTCCACCACTGGACTCTGGAGTGGTGTAAAGCTCCACCACTGGACACTGGAGTGTGTAAAGCTCCACCACTGGACTCTGGAGTGGTGTATAGCTTTACTACTGGACTCTGGAGTGGTGTAAAGCTCCACCACTGGATTTTGGGGGTGGTGTAAAGCTCCAGCACTGGACTCTGGAGTGCTGTAAAGCTCCACCACTGGACTCTGGAGTGGTGTAAAGCTCCACCACTGGACACTGGAGTGTGTAAAGCTCCACCACTGGACTCTGGAGTGGTGTAAAGCTCCACCACTGGACACTGGAGTGTGTAAAGCTCCACCACTGGACTCTGGAGTGGTGTAAAGCTTCACCACTGGACTCTGGAGCGGTGTAAAGCTCCACCACTGGATTCTGGGGTGGTGTAAAGCTCCACCACTGGACTCTGGAGTGCTGTAAATCTACAACACTGGACTCTGGAGTACTGTAAACCTCCACCACTGGACTCTGGAGTGGTGTAAAGCTTCACCACTGGACTCTGGAGTGGTGTAAAGCTCCACCACTGGATTTTGGGGGTGGTGTAAAGCTCCAGCACTGGATTTTGGGGTGGTGTAAAGTTCCACCACTGGACTCTGGAGTGGTGTAAAGCTTCACCACTGGACTTTGGAGGGTGTAAAACTCCACTACTGAGCTCTGGAGCAGTGACTCTGAAGTGATGAATCATACTTTACTATCTGACCATCTGAGGATGAATCCTGGTGGTGATGAAGGAACTGAATGAATTCATACAATGTCCAGGGCGCCAAGGATACTGGTCAGCGTTTCTGCTTAAAACAAGCTAAATGTCCCTACTGAACCAGTCAGTACGGAAACATTTGTTTGTGTAATGTATGTAATAAACAGAATTAGGATATTAGTCTGAACTGTAAGATCAGTATAAAGTCTTGAATTAGCTCATTAGCATAACCGGGTGCTGTCTTTTGATACACAATGTGCTTCAGTGTTTTATTTTCTCTGTGCTGCTTTCTGACCTCGTCCTCTCTTTCTCTCTGTCCACACTTCCTCTGCCCGAGTGAACCCACAGGCTGCTATGGTCATGGCCTCTGACCTCTCTCTGATGTGAAGAACTGGAAGTGTTTGTGGTGTCCGGCACTGAGCTGTGGTTGGACGTCGGGCCTGTTTTTACAGCTCAGTTTATTTGTGTCACAGTGAGAGTCCAGTTTGTTTGTTTTCATACACTGTCAACAGATCTGGTTTCACATACAACGGGCGGCCACTTTATTAGAAACACCTTGTGTCTACACTCATTGTCTGTTACTACAGAGTGACATAGCTGAGGGTGAGAGAGCTGAGGGTGAGATAGTTGAGGGTAAAAGCTTTGAGGATATAACAGGTGGGGTTGAATTATTAAGGGGAAGAGACAGCTGAGGGAGAGATGGCTGAGGTTGAGGTAGCTGAGGCTGAGATAGCTGAAGGTGAGATAACTGTGGTTGAAGTAGTTCAGAACTGCATAACTTTATGCTGCAGTGACTGCAGGTAAAGACAAATGCCCACCCATCATCCCATCTAAACATCATCCAGTATCTGCTGATGGACCTTAGAAGAGCAGCACATGCAGATCAAGAACCTCACAGAACTAGAACCTTTTGAAGAGCAGAAGAACAGAGAAAAATCCCCCAAACAAGAACTCATAGACTCTCAGCTGCTACAAACAGTTTACAAGCTGTGATACTCGTCAAAAGTGGGCATTACGGTACTGACCCTGCAGTGTACCCAAACTTTAGCTTTTGGCTTTTCTGGGTTTTTTTTGTTGTTGTTTTAAAAGATGGAAATAAAAATCCCATTTTAATGATCAAAGAAACATTTCATCTTTAACTTTGTGCTTTGTAAATCAGGTCATCTTTCAGTCTCTTATCTATTCACACCAACAGCTGAGGGTGAAACAGAAGATGCAGAAAGATGATCTGCAGTTTAATGTTTCTATAGTCTGGATGAAGGTCTGGATAAAAGTCTGGATAAAGGTCTGGATGAAAGTCTGGATGAAATCCCACATCTGCAGGGCTGTAAGTGGTTCCAGAGGCTGCACTGGCACACAGTGTGGTTCTGATTATCATCTGGAGCTTTTTCAGCAAAGAGAAGTCATTTTTAAACGGCCTGTTTTCTCCTCATGTTATTCAACTGCGCATACAGGAACACACACAGGTGAAGGAACGTGTGCGTCTGTAAATGAGCTGCTGCTGTAAACATGTTATTGTAGTAAAACTGCTATTCTTCATTGTAACAGACGCCTGATGGGTGGAGCTAAACTGCTGTAGGCTGAATTGGTGGAGTTAAACTGCTGTAGGCTGAATGGGTGGAGCTAAACTGCTGTAGGCTGAATTGGTGGAGCTAAACTGCTGTAGGCTGAATGGGTGGAGCTAAACTGCTGTAGGCTGAATGGGTGGAGCTAAACTGCTGTAGGCTGAACATCTATAAAAAACATCAGAAACTGAGAAGTATTGGCTTTTGTGTGGTATGGGGCTTTAATCTGAGTTATAGTAAACGAATAATGTATTAATAAACACGCCTCATGAAATGTTAAATATTCACTCTTTGCTCTACCCAACAGCTTCATAGCTTTAAAGAGTGAGTTGGACCTGAACCCTGTGGTCCGGCGCCAGTGTAAGCACACCGAGCTCCATTAGCAGCCCGGCCTCACTCCACTGTCCACTCAGGACAATATTTGGATACGCTTGGCGATCCTGTCTCATTTTATTTACACATGCTGATTCCCTGATAAGCCATGATGTTGTTGTTATCCTTATCGGTTATCCTCAGACAGATGTCAGGTCAGGCGTTCTGCAAACAGACGGTGTGTTTGATGTTCGGAAGGGATCACTCGTGGGAAAATTCCCCCCACAGTCGTTCAGTAACCTGTTCCTTTAAAGCGACCGCTCATAGACCAGCTACAGTCTGTACCGTACTGTACACCAGTGAGGTGATAGATTTACACAATCTTACCACAAGTTTTACAACTGGAGCTACTTTTTCTCTGCAGTGTCTTATAATCAGAACCTCTTAGAATATAACTGGTGCTGTAAGCAGGTTCTAGATAACTGAGTATGAGTATGGGTGGCAGTGTAAGCAGGGTGTAGATCACTGAGTGTGAGTATGAGTGGTGGTGTCAACAGTTTCTGCATAACTGATTGTGTTGGTGGTGTAAGCAGATTCTAGATAACGGCATGTTAATACAAGTAGTATCTCTTTTAGATGTCCAGTATGTCTATCAGTGGTAGCCACACAGGTTTTAGATAACTGTGTGGATGTGAGTGGTAATGTATGGAGGTTCTAGATAACTGTGTGAATATAAGTAGTAGTGTGAGCAGTAAAATGTTCTTGATAACTGAGTGTACCTATTAGTGGTAGTGTGAGCGGGTTCTATTTTTTTTTTCCTGTCCTGAATCAGCTACATGGTAAGCGAGGGTGAGATGTACTCTGATTGTAAATTAAGGGGGATTTGTAAATGTCCATCTCTTTTAGTTTAACGCTGACGTACTACTAGAACCTCCCAGGGGCGCTAGCAGGCATTTTAGCATCACTGCAGAGTTTAATTCCTGGGTTTCTGTGAAGTTTCTGTATTAAACTGATATTCTGTATTAAAATAACTTCGACAACAGCAGAGTAATAGACTTTAGCACCGCTTGAACAGCAGCAGCTGCCTGGCAGCCTGGATTGTATCCAGAGTCCATATAGATAAGAGTGACAGAAACCACATAACCAGGTCTACCCGAGATACTTACTGTAACAGCTCCGCTATTCTACATTATCTAATTAGCTCCATTAGCCTCGTGGCTGCAGTGATAAAACTAAGGAGGCAAACATCAGATAACAAACATGCCTCTGTTGATCGCCTGTATTTGGGATACGTAGGATAACGTAGCACTGTCTGCTGGCCAAACGATTCCTTTCATGGAAGAGAGCTTTCAGCTACATCTCAAAACCAGCTGCAGGTTCGCTGCTTGTATCCCGAGAACTGCTCTGAAGAAGGAGTCGCGGGGGCGTCAGAGCAGAAACTCTGCAGATGTGTCTCTAACATGCCAGAAAAGAAATGCAGAATGCACTGAGGCATTCCTGTCCTTTTTGGGTTAGGGTCTTTCCTGCAGCGTGAAAAAACATGATAAACAGCGCCATGGCTAAACAGCAGCCAAGTTCAATTAACACTTTCAAACTTTTATACAGGATTCTGCATTTGTCCCTCCTGTACACTAGAATAGGAGATATTAGTCTGTAAACAACCACGATAAACACTCCTATATCTCCTATTTTGGTGTATCTCCTATATACTATTCTAGTGTATAGGAGATACAACAAAATAGGAGATATTAGTCCATAAACACACTCAATAAACACTCCTATACACTAAAATAGGAGATATTAGTCTGTAAACAACCACGATAAACACTCCTATATCTCCTATTTTGGTGTATCTCCTATACACTATTCTAGTGTATAGGAGATACAACAAAATAGGAGATATTAGTCCATAAACACACTCAATAAACACTCCTATACACTAAAATAGGAGATATTAGTCCATAAACACACTCAATAAACACTGCAATACACTAGAATAGAATATATTAGTCCATAAACACACTCAATAAACACCCCAATACACTAGAATAGAATATATTAGTACATAAACACACTCAATAAACACTCCAATACACTAGAATAAAATATATTAGTACATAAACACACTCAATAAACACTCCAATACACTAGAATACAATATATTAGTCCATAAACACATTTAATAAACACTCCTATACACTAAAATAGGAGATATTAGGCCATAAACACACTCAATAAACACTCCAATACACAAGAATAGAATATATTAGTGCATAAACACACTCAATAAACACTCCTATACACGAAAATAGGAGATATTAGTCCATAAACACACTCAATAAACACTCCAATACACTAGAATAGAATATATTAGTCCATAAACACACTCAATAAACACTCCTATACACTAAAATAGGAGATATTAGTCCATAAACACACTCAATAAACACTCCAATACACTAGAATAGGAGATATTAGTCCAATAACACACTCAATAAACACTCCTATACACTAAAATAGGAGATATTAACCCATGAACACCCTCAATAAACACTCCTATACACTAGAATATGTTATTCTATGAACTCCCTCCATAAACACTCCTGTATACTAGAATAGGAGATATTAGTCAATATACACACTCAGTAAACACTCCTATACACTAGAATAGGAGATATTTTTTTGTGAACTCCCTCAATAAACACTCCTACACACTAGAATAGGCGATATTATTCTATAAACAAACTGGAACTTGCTGTTAGTCTGATGTCTCGAGTTTCACCAGTAAAGAGGTAATGATGCTCTGAAGATAAGCTTTGAGTTGGTTGTATGTTTTCTCTGTATGAAAGTCGGTCTCTGGCTGTAGCAGAGTGGAGAACGGGGCTCTTTGTGTGTTAATAAATTCTGCAGATGGATCTCAGCATGTAAATGTATATCAGCACAGGTCTGAGTGGCCATAGAGTGACCCACACCAAAACACAGACGTTGTCCTCCTCACACCTCGCTCTCTCACGCACACCAGGTCCCAGACTGTTATCTCCTCACCAGCTTTGGTCTTTATTTACCTTCTGTTTAACTAAAGCACTCAGAAGTCCACTCTTAATTACAGAGCGCAGCACTTCAGGCGCTAGGTGTGGCTCCGCCGGCGCTGGCTCAGGGTCAACACAGCAAAAAGTAAGAGCCAAATTTATGGCGACCCGTTTCCTCCCGTCATTACTGAACTATTTCAGCAATGTGACGCGTAGAAAAGCAAACTTACGTCCTTTTAAAATAATATCAGTTTAAAAATTACCTTCTCGCCAACACTCAAGGTCCAAATCCAACATCATAACCGACTTGTACGGCAAGAAATCTAAACTTTCACCTTCATTCATCTGCCTCTGAATTACAGGCCTAATGTAGCTTTCCCTCCTGAGCTTCATGTATAATGTTCTGTAGTTTAATGCTCAGAAAAGAGTCCTGATGTATTTTATGGTTATTATCTGACTCTCTGTATCTCTTATAATTAGAATGTTTTGTTGCTGTATATTCCTTTAAGACTGTTATATATTAACAAGCTTATTAAACTAAATTAAGCCTCATCTCAGTGCCAACCAAAACTATCCAGACAACAGTGTCCTGTGGGCGGCGTCCTGTGTCCACTGATGAAGGACTAGAGAACACAAACTGTGCAGCAGCAGATGAGCTACTGTCTCTGACTTTACATCTACAAGGTGGACCAGCAAGTAGTAGGAGTGTCTAATAGAGTGGACAGTGAGTGGACACAGTGTTTAAACACCCCAGCAGCACTGCTGTGTCTGATCCACTCACACCAGCATGTCAGTGTCACTGCAGTGCTAAGAATGACCCACGTCCCTAATAGTACCCGACCAATGCTGTGTGTGTTCCATCAAACAAACCCGGCAGCAGGGGCTACTCCAGACCACTGTGTGAGAAAGTCCTGCTGCACTGTTTAGCATTGGATAGCATTAGATAGTTGTGTGTCTGAGGAAGCAGAACAGTGATACTCTGAGTGTTATTAGCCGAGTGAAGCGCAGAACTCTGTGAGTGAACTGGTTTGAAGTGGCTTCTCCGTCACTGCAGCATCTCTGTGTACTGATATGATACAGCCCTCATATACACACCTGCTCTGCAGATCTTCCTTCTGATTCACTTAGTGTGAATAAAGCTCCACCCACACGGTGAACACCAAGTGTAGATACAACCATGCACCGCAACTGTATACGACGTGTAGGAGCTAAGATTGCATCATGTTTGGTGTGCGGACCCTCAGACCACAATTGCGCTTAGGCACGGTACCAGGCATCTGGGTCTAGTGTGAGTACGACATTAGTAAACACACAGTGCTCAGCACTCAGTAATGAATGCTGCTCTCCTCTCCTCTCCTCTGTTCCCCTTTCCTCTACCTTTCTGTCCCCTCTTCCTGATCTCCTCTCGTGTCCCGTCCTCTCCTCTTCTACCATCCTCTCTCCTCTCTTCTCCTCTCCTACCTCCGTCTTTTCTCTCCTCTCCTACCTTCCACTCTCCTCTTCAATCTTTCTCTGCCCTCTCTTCTCCACTCCTCTCCTCTCTTCCCCTCTGCTCTCCTTTCGTGTCCCCTCCTCTCCTCTCCTCCCACTTTTCCTCTCCCCTATCCTCTCGTCTCCTTCACTCTCCTCTCCTATTTTCCTCTCTCCTCTCCTCACCTCTCTTCCCCTCTCCTCCCCCTGTTCTCCTCTCATGTCCTCTCTTCTCCTTTCCTCTTGTCCTCTCTATTCTCTTCTCTTCTCTTCTCTTCTCTTTTCTTCTCTTCTCTTCCTCTCTTTCAGGTGCTGTTTGCATATCAAAGGGTTTATATATGCTCTCCACAGTCAGAAACATCCAGCTACAGGAAGTTCCCGCAGTGTGGAGGCCCTGCTACATGAGCCTGCACTTCCTGTCTGTACACATGGTCACAGGGTGGTCCTCCTGAACCCCTCACTCCACCACGAACGGCTGATTTCAAACAGTGCAGCATCTCAGATTGTCTTACTGATTAAACCCTTATAATAATAATAATAATAATAATAATAATAATAATAATAATTAAATTAGTTAATTTAACAGGTAATGCTAACCTCATGCTGACGTATATGCTGATCATTTAGATCAGGGGTGGACTTTGATCACGATCTACTGGTCGAAAAAAGCCTATCATCCGTCCTCGCTATAAAATTTGTCACTTGATTTGTCACATATGGGGCAGCCAGTCAGACAGTCAACAGACTTTTTGACACATGGGTCGCCGCATATGCGCATACAACGCCGCTAAGTGCTGCAAAACTCTAGCAAGCTTGCGAGCTGCCGAGTTAGCCTCCAATTTTTCTCTTTTGAAATTAAGAAAGTGTTTAAAAACGAGTAAATGAGCTGGACCAAGAAAAAAAGCCTAAAACTTATCATTTCCACACGGAGTGGGAGGAGGACTTTTTTCACTATGTCATTTTCGAAGTGTTTGCCTCGTCTGCCAGTCTAGCATCGCTATACCTAAGAAAGGGAATGTGGAGCGGCATTTTCGGACTGTTCATAAAAAATATGACACCGACTTTCCTCCAAAAAGCGAGCTGAGAATGAGAAAGGCGAAAGAACTAAAATCCCAGTTGTCTGGACAGCAGTCATTTTTCTCACAGCTAACTACAAAAGCGAAGGCAACAACCGAAGCATCATTCCGGGTGAGTCGCCTCATCGTTAAGATGGAGAGATGGTAAAAGACTCGTTTGTTGAAGCAGCTGACTCGTTGTTCCGAGACTTTAAAAACAAATCAGAAATACTGTCTTTGATCAAAGCTCTCCAGCTATCAGGAACCACAATTACAGGGCGCAGTCATGGCCGAGGATTTGACCCAGCAACTTTGGAAGGACATCGCAGATTGCGAGTGTTTCTTACTGCAGTTGGAAGAGTCCACAGACGTGAGAGACACAGCCCAGTCGTGCATTTTTTTCATTGGAATGGTGTTTACCGATATGACTGAGAAAGAGGAGCTGTTAACTGTACTGCCAGTGAGAGAACACACGCGAGGAGAAAAGCCAGCTCCCAGTGTGCAAATTGGTGTCTATCACCACAGACGGAGCTCCCGCAATGGTTGGTCGCTTGAATGGGTATATTTATAATAGGTAGATCATTTTAACTTAGTCGTTAGATAAGTAGCTCGCATGCTGAAAAAGTGTGTGCACCCCTGATTTAGATGCTGTTTTAAACAATCTTGTACTTTAGTACCTGGTGTTAATGTCAAGAACAACAACACACTACATAATCACAAACACAAACACGTCTCAACGTCTCTGTCCAGGACAAAACAAGAATCTCCAAAATGCTAACTTTACAGGAGAGACCAGACACTTATTGTAAGTCAATGTAACCAGAATTGCTTCCAGGCTGTTTTGGAGCGTTTCTATTGGTCCATTTATCATGAAATGTTAACACAGTGTAAACTGTTGAGTTCAAATAATGTAGAAAAATTAAAATCACCAAAAGTGGAGATACATGTTTTTCTTTGGAGGGAGACGGTATGCTCAAGCTATGAAGTCGTAACGTAAGCAGGGGTCTCAAAACTCAAATGACCCAGGGGTCACTAACCAGGTGGTCTTCTCCAAGGGGGGCTGGTACAAAAATGTTTTGATTTCAGCTGCTAGCGATTTCTTCCATCCTGACAAACCACTGTTACTACTAATACTATTAATACTACTACTAATAATAATTAAAGTAGGAAAGCTTATTCTCATGATGATTATTACTAATACTAGTAATTTTAAGATATGGTGTATAATAAATATTTTTGTTGCTATTAATCAACTAAACTAATATTTAACAATATAGTAATATGGGACTTTTAATTTGACAGTGAAGTTCTCGTAGAGTGTTATTAAGTGTTTTTAGTGAATTTGTCTAATATTTACATTCATTAATAACATGCATTGATTCTGTGGCCCGGTATCTGGTTGCTAAAGCTGCAGCGAGATGTAAATGTAAAATTGCTGGTGTTAGGTATGTAGTAATGAAGGATGAGCGAGGAGAGGTAGGGTTTCTGTTCTCGTTCCAGGATTGTGCATAAATACAGTTTTCTGGAGCAAACCAGTTGTAGGTTAAACAAAACCGATGTTTGTGTGGACTTAAAAATGAATGGGACTCTAAGGGGAAAAAAGTGGGATAAAAAAAGACAAACAAACGAGTGCAGGTCAAACCAACATTGCAGTCATGGTCGGGGGTCTGCCCTGAGTCAGTGTATGTGAAACGGTGTCTGTCAGGCATGCAGAAGTTTAGTAGATTGGTGTGCATTTTTCCATCCTATTCATTTTCTATAGGGAAAAAAGTCTGTAAAAAGTCTGTTGTTGTTTGGAATCCATGCATCCGATCAAAAAGCTGTACACAAGCCCGAATCACACAATCAGACCAGACAATCTGGAGCTGGAACAGAGTTGATATTTAGAAAAATGTGGGACGAGTTACGCAGCAAAGATCTGGCAGAAAGCAAAAATCAAATAACTGTATAGTTGCGCCATAACATTGACCATAAATACTGATCAGAGATCAGTTTATAATAGTGTTCTGTTTGTTTTGTATTTTTTGAGTTAATAACTGTCAGTGTTGGTGTTAAATACTCTTGTATCAACTCATATCAACACTGATTTGTTGTATTAGCTGGAAAACTGGTACTAAAACTCAGCAGTGATATGAACCTTAGACACATGACTGCTGTGAAGTATTCACTATGTTAAGCTCTACACTTAAAAATAAACAACTGCAACTATTTCACGTGTGGAAGGAAAATTGCATCAGATTGCAGTGAATTGTGGGTGATTCCTGCTGCTGCTCCCTCGTTCACTCACTCAGGGGGACAAAAGAGAGGAAAGAATAGCTCTGCACAGGACCAGTGAATAAACCAGACTGGACAGATAAAAGGACCTGCGCTGTCCTCAGAACTGTGTGTGAACAGACATATGACATCAAAAGAATAGAGGGAGAGGAACCGGATATGTACACTGAGCATCAAAATTTGGGGACAACCAGCTTTTCAAAAGTGTTTTTTTTATGATGAATTTACCCTATAAAATAGAACGCTGCTCAGATCTGACCAGCTCATCTTCTCTGAAAGACTTTAGTGCCGGTTGAGTAGCAAATCTAATGGCCGCCAATACAAGCTTCATTTAAATCTGCTCTACAAAGGAGACACTATTATGAGCATGAAGCTGAGAGTTGGAGACCTTGTGGTCTTCGGACCCCCTCTGCTGATCTTTTGGGCTGAGCCCCTCTTTAATCTCACGGCAGGTCCAATTTTTTTTCTTCTCCTGTACTGCTGCTGAGACTGGTTACACTAGATAGTTCTTGGTGTTTACTTCTAGCCAACCTTAACAGCTGAGGTCTTATATTAACAGAGATGTAATGTTTTAAATATTTCTTGGTGTGACTGGTTCTGCAGGATCCACAGTAAGGTTAACTCTGTTAGTTTGTTTGTTGAAGGTCTGTAAAATGAACCCACAGGTTAATCAGGTGAGTGAGAGAGGGGTGGAGTCAGCAGTGACTCATTATCATTTAAATAAACAGAGAGGGAAAATAAGATAACATGACACTAACATTTCAATAAACAGACACTTCTGTAAATTAATGAATATTAATGGTATAGACAGACGTGTAGTTCCTCCTGTTACTGCCAGGGGTCCCCTGGTCAGTTCTGGTTAGTTCTGGTCAGATCTAGTCTTACAGGCTCTAACATAAACCAACAACCCAATAAGGGCTGAATTAAACTCTCTGCTGGTTTCAAATCCAACTGACACACCTGACCAGAAAATCTTAAAAACCACCACTGTAAACATCACCACAACTGTAAACATAATCACCATCACTGTAAACATCACCACCACCACCACTGTAAACATCATCACCACCACTGTAAACACCATCACCACCACTGTAAACATAACCACCACTGTAAACATCAACATCACTGTAAACATCACCACAACTGTAAACATAATTACCATCACTGTAAACATCACCACCACCACCACTGTAAACATCATCACCACCACTGTAAACACCATCACCACCACTGTAAACATCACCATCACTACCACTGTAAACATAACCACCACTGTAAACATCAACATCACTGTAAACATCATCACCATCACTGTAAACATCATCACCACCACTGTAAACATTATCACCACCACTGTAAACATCATCACTACCACTGTAAACATTACCATCACTACCACTGTAAACATTACCACCACTGTAAACACCATCACCACCACTGTGAACATCACCATCACTGTTAACAGCATCACCACAGCTGTAAACATCATCACCCCCACCACTGTAATTATCATCCCCACCATTGTAATCATCATCCTCACCACAGTAAACAACATCACCACAACTATTGTAAACATAACCACCACTGTAAACATCACCATCACTACCAATGTAAACACAATCACCACTGTAAACATTACCACTACTGTAAACATCACCACCATTGTAAACATCATCACCACCACTGTAAACATCATCCTCATCACTGTAAACAACACCTTACGGTAAACACCACTACTGTAAACATTATCACCACCACTGTAAACAACACCATCACTGTAAACATCATCACTGTAAATATCATTACCACCACTTTACATACCATCACCACCACTATAAACATCACCACCACAGTAAACATCACCACCATTATAAGCAATATCACCAACAATGTAAACAACAACACCACCACTGTAAACAACAACACCACCAACATAAAAAACATCACCACCAGTATAAACATCTGAACCACTTCACACTAAACTCACTCTGCATTACTTTGTTTACATATAAGACACTCGGTTATGCAGGAATTCTGAAAAGTTTCTTAAGTCTGTTTGTGTTCATCAGTGAATGTGGGATGCGCACAGTGTTGAGGTAAAAGGTCAAAATGCTGCATATTTGGCAACCGCTGTGCTGCACTGCTCATGTTTCTGTGCGGATTTGTGATGCGCGCATTCCTGCAGCAATAAGATTCTGGTTTGTGGCTTTTCTCTGAAACACAGCTGGATTAAATGAAACAGTGTTTGATGGATGGGAAGTGATCCGTAATGAATCTCTTTATAAATAGAAACACAGAAAACAGCATAGTTAAGGACTTTCTAAAAACATGCGTACATTTATAGTTTAACTGCTCATATTTCACCCAAACACACACATAAACACAGCACTGTCTGCTCCACACACCTGTAATAACAAACACTACAGCAGATTAACATCTCCAGACAGGCGGCCTCATTCCATCACGTTACCTTCTCACTAACACTCATTAACACTGCTCATCAGACTCTTACAGCGACAGTGTGATCACTCAGTCAGTCAGCATGTTGGGTATCTGAAGCTTGTTTACACATGAGCATGTCTATTAGAGAGATAAGAGATTAAACAGTGATGCTGATTGGTGGAGACTGATTGTTTTGACACTGAGTCATTCTGAATGGGGGGATTTTTCCTCACGCTGGACTTTAAGGTGTTTCTCAGAGCTCCGTATCCGAGATGTATACAACGTCATCTGTCTCACATCCACCCTTCAGAGAGCATTAGGATTAGCATTGCGTCAGCGCGGAGATGATGGGGGAAACCCCGATACACGTCATGGCAGGGCGAGAGAGAGAAAGAGAGAGAGAGAGAGAAAGAGTGAGAGAGAGAGAATGAGAGAGAGTAACAGAATAAGAAAGATAAAGTGAGAGAAAGAGAGGGAAAGAGAGAAAGTAAGAGAGAAAAGGAAGAGAGAGTGATAGAGAGGTAAAGACTAAAAGAGAGAGAGAGAGGGAGCGAGAGTGACAGAGAAAGGGAGTGACCCACACAAACACAAGACATGTTTTACTCTGTGTGTAATAACTGTCGTTCTTGTTTATGTTTGTTGCTCATTTTAATTTACAGCTCTTAAATCTCTAAATGCTCACTTTTATAATCTGGTGACACAATACCAGCTAAACATGCCTGTCTGTTCACTATTAGCACAAATAACTACAATTTGCTCACTATTAGCACTAAAAACACTGTTTACTATTATATATGATAGTATGATAATCACAATTGATTCACTTCTAGCACCAATTACCTTTACCTCTTCACTAATAGCACAAATATTCCACAGTTCAATCTTAACTAACAACCAACTGTTGACTATTAGCAGAAATGAGCACAAACTGTTAACTGTTAGCACAAATAACCATTAAGTTTTCACTATTAGTACAAATAACCTCTAACTGTTCACTATTAGCAGACATAACCACTAAGTATTCGCTATTAGTAAAAATAAGCACTAACTGTTAACTAGTAGCACAAATGTCCAATAATTGTTCAATATTAACTAACAACCAACTGTTCACTAGTACTGGAAATTACCACAACCTGTTCACTATTAGCACAAATAAACACAGTTTGTTCACTATTAGCACAAACACCCCTTTTGTTTGTTTGTTGCATATACAGTCGCTGTGCTGTCAGCCGTGTGCTACTGTACTTTTAACTCAGGCTTTAATTCATTAAGTGCTAATTGTGAGTTGGGGGGCAGTAATACGCCCCCTGCAGTGCCTCAGTGGGATAAAGGAGCCTCGTGTTTATTCAAGTCTTTGATGTAGTCATCTGCATCTCATTTAAATACACGTCTAGTGTTTTACAGTCCTCCCTCCGGCAGATCAGCTCCGTCACGGGGAAAGTGTGGAGGCGAGCCGCTCCGAGGGGCTGCTTTAGATTAACCCTCAGAGTCTGAGCATGGTTAGTGTTCAGCACTGTACCGCACGCACTACTGTCCACTAACACACAGTTCACTCACTAAAAGACGAAGACAGACTGGGCCAGTAGTGAACACATAGTGACTACAGAGGCTATTAGTGAATAACAATGGTTATTTATGGTAATAGTGAGTGAACAGTGGTGATTTAAGGTAATCGTGAATAAAGGGTGGTTGTATTGTGGTAAATGGTGGTAACTTATAGTTGGTGGAACTAATAGTTGTTATATACTCAAGTAGTGAACAAATCATTGTTGTTTAGGCTAATAGTGAACAAATTGTGGTTATTACTGCTAATAGTGAACAAATAATGATATAATGCAAATAGTGAACTGAAAGTTGTTATACATGTAAGTAGTGAACAAATCATTGTTGTTTAGGCTAATAGTGAACACATGAGGGTTGTATACGGTAATAGTGATGCCAATAGTGAATAAACTTTTGTTGTGCATGTGTAAAATTATTGTTTTTTTCTGTAGGCAGAAAATGACTAAAGCTTTGATCTTCTCTTATGTCACAAAGTAGCTGTGCTATTACTGTACAAGTTAATACTCTTAGTTGCTGATACGCTGTTGTGTGTTTTAACTAATAAATATACTTGTTTGTCTTGAGGAGAAAACTTTCCAGCTGAATAGCGTTATCCAGTCAGACTGTGTTTGTAAGCAGATCATATGAAAGAAACGAGGATCAAAGCTGGTAAAAACGAGGACAGGGGTCTGCTGTGACCAGGACACCAAATAAGGACAGTTGTCTGGACAGACTTGTGGAAAATTTAGCTCTAACACATTCTGATGAAACTGCTACAGGCATGACGTATAACCCTCAGCAGACGAGGCAGGAGATTGGTGAAGGTGTCCTACCTGTGTCTGCTGGCCGCTCGGGGCACTGTGCCGGTCTGGGTGTGCGCCACGCCGTTCCGCTGACTGTGCCACACAGTCCTGGCACTGCCACACAGCCCCAGCGCCACCATCAGCAGCAGCAGCAGGTCCATCCCGCCCTCGCTTGGAAGAATAAACAGATATAAGTTCCTCTGGATCTGCTCAAGGGTTCCTCTCCGAGCTCCTCATGCCAGCTCTCATCACCCACACCTTCTCCCCTTAGCGTTCCAGCTCTCCTCCAGGGCGGCCTAGACCTTCTACAGCCTCACTGCCATTTCCAGCGCTTGGCAAGACCTGCTGCTACATCCAGTCCACACACACACTTCCACAGCCTGCTGGAGTTTGGAGTCAAATCTGAGCTTCAGGGCAGTTTGAGTGGAAACTCCTCCTTCTCTCCTCCTTCTTCACTCTCCCCTCCCTCGTTTTACTCCCCTCCCTCTCCGCCTCTACTACCCAAATGACTAATCCCAGTAAAAACCCTCTCACACAGGCGAACCACTACTGGAACTCAAGCTGGCTGCCTGTATTTAGGAAAAGAGGAGAAAAGCCACGTGTCCACAAACCTGACTGTGCAGTCTGGATCGCACAGATCTGCCCTTTAACCGAGCGGTCAGGGGGAGATGAATGGCAGACCAGTTAAAGCGCTCATATCACAGAAAAACACACTTCTTTGAAGCGAAACTGTTTGATGTGGTGTTTAATCTGGTTACCGTTGCAAATAAAGTGAAAGACAGACAGGCTGCACTAATAGTGAAGGTGTTAACAGTGAACACATGGCAGTTATTGGGGCT
Organism: Megaleporinus macrocephalus; assembly: GCA_021613375.1. NCBI lineage: Eukaryota > Metazoa > Chordata > Actinopteri > Characiformes > Anostomidae > Megaleporinus > Megaleporinus macrocephalus. Next base: position 17,597,796 of record CM038712.1, read on the forward strand.
AATAGTGAACAATAAAGTAACAGTGAGCAAACTGTGGCTATTTAAGCTAATAGTAAAGAAATAGTGATTGTTATGCTAATAGTGAACAAACAGTGGTTGTTTATGGTAAGATTGAACTAGTTATTTGTGCTAATAATGAACAAATAGTATTTTTTAAGGTAATAGTGAAAAACTAATGTCTATAATAGAAATAGAGAACAAAGTTGTTATATATGCAAATAGTGAACACATGGTAGTTATTTATGCAAATAGTGAACACACAGTGGTTATTTATGCTAATAGTGAACAAACAGTGGTTATTTATGCTAATAGTGAACAAACAAGTATGACAAAGATTAAGTATTTATGCTAAGCATTATCCCCACCACTGTAAACACCATCACCACCAATATAAACATTATCCCCAGCACTGTAAACACCATCACCAACAATATAAACATCATCTCCACCACTGTAAACACCATCACCAACAATATAAACATCATCTCCACCAATGTAAACACCATCACCAACAATATAAACATCATCACCACTGTAAACACCATCACCAACAATATAAACATCATCTCCACCACTGTAAACACCATCACCAACAATATAAACATCATCTCCACCAATGTAAACACCATCACCAACAATATAAACATCATCACCACTGTAAACACCATCACCAACAATATAAACATCATCTCCACCACTGTAAACACCATCACCAACAATATAAACATCATCTCCACCACTGTAAACACCATCACCAACAATATAAACATCATCCCCACCACTGTAAACACCATCACCAACAATATAAACATCATCTCCATCACTGTAAACACCATCACCAACAATATAAACATCATTTCCACCACTGTAAACACCATCACCAACAATATAAACATCATCTTCACCACTGTAAACACCATCACCAACAATATAAACATTATCCCCACCACTGTAAACACCATCACCAACAATATAAACATCATCTCCACCAATGTAAACACCATCATCAACAATATAAACATCATCTCCACCACTGTAAACACCATCACCAACAATATAAACATTATCCCCACCAATGTAAACACCATCACCAACAATATAAACATCATCTCCACCACTGTAAACACCATCATCAACAATATAAACATTATCCCCACCACTGTAAACACCATCACCAACAATATAAACATTATCCCCACCACTGTAAACACCATCACCAACAATATAAACATCATCTCCACCACTGTAAACACCATCACCAACAATATAAATATCATCTCCACCACTATAAACACCACCACCACTTACACTGTAAACATCACCACCATCACTGTAAACACCATCTGCATCATTTCACACTAAAACACTCTCAGACTCAGACTGTTTTTTTTTTTTTTTTACTATGTAGGAATTCAGAAAAGTGTGTGGAATTCTCATGTAAGGGGAGGAAAGCAGGAGGGGGCAGATGCAGTGCTGAAATAGCCCAGGGCCTGAGCCAGTGAGGAGGGGTATGTGGGGTATTTGAGCAATGTGACTCAGCACAGGTGACTCCAGACACAGTGTCCCGTATCAGCGTCCTGAGGTAACCCCTCTTGACCTCTCTCACCTCTCGACGTCCTATTTCACCCCCATGCAGTTTAAGACCTGGCGGAAAGTTACAGTGGTATGTCTTATGACTTGAGTTGCTTTATAAGATGCTTTATAAGCTGACCACATGAACCAGAACAAACTGAGATACGACATGCTGACCTTTAATTATCATCAGCAGTCAAATCCGAGCATTATGTAGTTTTATTATTCATCAGGGTTTATTAAAATAGTCTGGCCAGCAGGGGGAGCAAACTCTTTTTTACGTGCACAGCTATTGGCTCACGAGTCCTTTAATGCTGTTGTTTTATTAGTTCTTAACTGAAACATTTGCATGAATTAGGGAGTGTTTTATGCAAATAATATAGAAATAAGCTGCTGGTATGCGGGTACTTGATTTTATGCACTGAAGCTGATTAGCTGGAACCTAGTCATATGGAAATTTTTGCACAACTTTGATGAATAAAGTTTGATCTCAGCAGATCCAGGCAGAGGCAAGCTGAACCGAGCAGAGCTGAACAGATCCAGGCTGCTCCGGGCGGATCCTGGTTGCGTGCTGAGTGCCGTGTGCACATGAATGATTGGGCTGTTTACCGAGCGACAAATACACTGATTTAATCATTTGGCCACAACTTGTTTGTTTGGAAAACAAGTGGTCTGTAATGTTTACTGAAACGAACTGGAGCAGTTAGCCGCCGTTGGCTGAGCCGACTGATCTCAGCTCGCTGTGTGGGGGCAAAACAGCATCATCATTAAAGGGGAGCACGTGTGGATTTAATGAGTGAAATTCTGCTGCCTGAGCCTTTTATTCCCCCATAAAGACTATAATTACCTGCCTGTCCAATTGGAAACAAATGCATTTCCCTTTCATATGAACAGCGTGTAGTTTTAGAGCTACCATACACTGTACTGTTACTATACTATACTATACTACTATACACTGTTCATTGAGAGTGTTTATGGACTAATATCTTCTGTTCTAGTGTATAGAAGTGTTCATTGAGTGTGTTTATGGACTAATATCTCCTATTCTAGTGTAAAGAAGTGTTCATTGAGAGGGTTTTGAGCTAATGTCTCCTATTATAGTGTAAAGGAGTGTTTATTGAGTATGTTTATAGAATCATATATTCTGTTCTAGTATATAGAAGTGTTTATGTAGCGTGTTTATAGAATCATATGTCCTATTCTAGTGTATAACAGTGTTTATTAAGGGTGTTTATAAAATCATATCTCCTATTCTAGTGTATAGAAGTGTTTATTAAGGGTGTTTATAAAATCATATCTCCTATTCTAGTGTATAGAAGTGTTTATTGAGGGTGTTTATGGACTAATATCTCCTATTCTAGCTTATTGGAGTGTTTATTGAGGGTGTTTATGGAATAATATCTCCTATTATAGCTTATAGGAGTGTTTATGGACTAATATCTCCTATTCTAGCTTATTGGAGTGTTTATTGAGGGTGTTTATGGACTAATATCTCCTATTATAGCTTATAGGAGTGTTTATTGAGGGTGTTTATGGACTAATATCTTCTATTTTAGTATATAGTAGTGTGTATTGAGAGTGTTTATGAACTAATATCTCCTATTATAGCTTATATGAGTGTTTATTGAGGGTGTTTATGGACTAATATCTCCTATTATAGCTTATAGGAGTGTTTATTGAGGGTGTTTATGAACTAATATCTCCTCTTCTAGCTTATTGGAGTGTTTATTGAGAGTGTTTATGAACTAATATCTCCTATTATAGCTTATTGGAGTGTTTATTGAGGGTGTTTATGGACTAATATCTCCTATTCTAGCTTATTGGAGTGTTTATTGAGAGTGTTTATGAACTAATATCTCCTATTATAGCTTATAGTAGTGTTTATTGAGGGTGTTTATGAACTAATATCTCCTATTCTAGCTTATTGGAGTGTTTATTGAGGGTGTTTATGGACTAATATCTCCTATTATAGCTTATAGGAGTGTTTATTGAGGGTGTTTATGGACTAATATCTTTTATTTTAGTATATAGTAGTGTGTATTGAGAGTGTTTATGAACTAATATCTCCTAGCTTATTCATGCTATTTTAACCCTTTTGGGGTCTAAGGGCATTATCTCGATTTTTGAATATATACTTTAAAGACACTTGTTGTAACATAATACCCACATATTTTATATAAAAAATATTCAGAACAGTCCCTGCTGTCTCAATAATGAGGAAATAAGTGACCTAGAGAAAGTCCAATTTTTTAATTCTTCATAAATCTTGTAAAAAATGTGTTTTACTTATGTGTATGTGTTAACTGTTTTGGTGCTTGAAATGGATTTACTAGAGCCTTAGCTTCACATCAATAGTTGAATGTATGAATAAAAAAGTGTACAAATGTTAAATAAATTCTGTAAAAACGTTTATGGAGTAGAATGTTGCCACTCTACTTCATACAACAGCTAACAGCCATAAACTTGGACATAAACATGAAGAAATACATTAGTAAATGTTTACTGTATCCATCAGTGGTCATAAACTGTATTGCTATTTGTAAGTGAAGCTTTAATAAAGGAAATTACATTTATACAGTAAACATTTACTAATGTACAGAAAATGAACTTTTAAATAGTAAAGTAAGCATTTACTATGGGACACGAATCAATTAGGTCATGACTGTTATAACCTAACTAGCTACCTAGCTAGATAGCGCTCACAAATCAATTCCTCACAAACAGAAACACCCTTAAGCCTGCTAGCTAGCTCACGTCTTAAAAACGTTTTTTATAAATACACTTAGCGATCTTCAAATGGATCCTGGTTGTTTTCATGTTCTTCCTCACCATATGAATCAAAGCCTCAGGCTCTGATGCACCGCTATCTTCATCACTGCTTTTCAGTAGCGCTGCTGTAGCTTCAGCAGCTGTGAACTGTTTGCTCCCCGGTACGTCTCTCTCTGATGAATATTGATGGGTTTGATGTGTGGGCGGGTCATTAGTGATTTTATGAAAGCCCATTGGTCAGCTTCACACGAAACACAGCATCCACCAGTCAGACAAGAGAGGCTGACTGGGTTGCTTTTTATTTATAGGCTCATAACTGAGTGAGGTACAGACTCAGGATTGGGTGTAATGCAAGGATGGACTCTGTTGATTCAGGAAATGTTTAAACTGTATTTCTGTGCCGCGTTATCGCAAAGATATTAATAGAAACGCGCCCCTGCGTCTGTCGACCCCAGGGGGTTAATGACAACACTGGGGGGCCATCTTTGTTTACTTTGTGTTAGAACTTCCGGTGCGCCCGCGAATACATTGATACTAATTACAAGCAAAACTTCAATAAACATATAAAATGAATAGCATAAATGTTCAGTTACACGGAGTCACAATAATTGGAAGAAGAGGAAAACTTGGCTTGAACAACAGTGTTATGAACACAGCACATAAAGATCAGAGTGTTGTTAAGGCCCCTTCCAGAGAAGAGGACCTGCGTCTCTGGCTGAAGGCGCTAAAATTAAAACATCCACCCAAAACCTCCGTATGTCTGTTTTTACCATTCTGTGGAGGAGAAATGGCTCGCTTATGGAGCTCTGAGGAAGCAGACGCGTCAGGTGTTTGCAAGTGCTTATTGAGGGTGTTTATGGACCAGCGATTCCCATTCTAGTGTATAGGAGCGTTTATTGAGGGTGTTTGTAGATCCATATCTCCTATTGTAGTGTATATAAGTGTTTATTGGGGGTGTTTATAGACTAATATCTCCTATTCTAGTGTATAGAAGTGTTTATTGAGGGTGTGTATGGACTAATATCTTCCATTTTAGTGTATAGGAGTGAGTATTGAGAGTGTTTATGGACTAATATCTCATATTCTAGCTTATAGGAGTGTTTATTGAGGGTGTTTACAGACTAATATCTCCCATGCTAGTGTATAGGAGCGTTTATTGAGGGTGTTTGTAGACCCATATCTCCTATTGTAGTGTATATAAGTGTGTATTGAGGGTGTTTATGGACTAATATCTCGTATTCTAGTGTATATGAGTGTGTATTGAGGGTGTTTATAGACTAATATCTCCTAGTGTATAGAAGTGTGTATTGAGGGTGGTTATGGACTAGCATCTCCTATTCTAGTGTATAGGAATGTTAATTGAGGATGTCTGCAGACTAATATTTCCTATTCAAGTTCATAGGAGTGTTTATTGAGTGTGTTTAGAGACTAATATCTCATATTCCAGTGTATATGAGTGTTTATTGAATGTGTTTAGAGACTAATATCTCCTATTCTAGTGTATAGAAGTGTTTATTGGGGGGTGTTTATAGACAAATGTCTCCTATTCTAGTGTATATGAGTGTTTATTGAGTGTGTTTAGAGACTAAAGTCTCATATTCTAGCTTATAGGAGTGTCATTGGGTGTGTTTATAGACTAATATCTCCTAATTTAGTGTATATTAGTGTTTATTGGGTTTGTTTAGAGACTAAAATCTCCTATTCTAGCTTATAGGAGTGTTTATTGAGTGTGTTTAGAGACTAATATCTCATATACCAGTGTATATGAGTGTTTATTGAGTGTGTTTAGAGACTAAAATCTCCTATTCTAGCTTATAGGAGTGTTTATTGAGTGTGTTTAGAGACTAATATCTCATATTCTAGTGTATATGAGGGTTTATTGAGTGTGTTTATGCACTAAAATCTCCTATTCTACCTTATAGGGGTGTTTATTGAGTGTGTTTAGAGACTAAAATCTCCTATACTCCTACACTCCTAATCTCTAGTGTATATGAATGTTTATGGGCTAATATCTCCTATTCTAGTGTATATGAGTGTGTATTGGGGTGTTTATGAGCTAATATCTCCTATTCTAGTGTATAGGAGTGTTTATTGAGGGTGTTTATAGATTAATATCTCATATTCTAGTGTATATGAGTGTTTATGGACTAATATCTTCTATTTTAGTGTGTAGTAGTGTGTATTGAGGGTGTTTATGGACCAGCATCTCCTATTTTAGTATATAGGAGTGTTTCCTAAGGATGTTTAGAGACTAATATCTCCTATTCTAGTGTATATGGGTGTTTATTGAGGGTGTTTATGGACTAACATCTCCTATTCTAGTGTAGAGTGTTTATTGAATGTATTTATGGACTAATATCTCCTATTCTAGTGTATAGGAGTGTTTATTAAATGTATTTATGGACTAATATCTCATATTCGAATTTAAGCAAGCGTTTACTGAGGATGTTTGTGGAGTAATATCTTCTGTTTTAGTGTTTATGTGGGATGTTTAAAGACTAATATCTAATGTTTTTGAATAATAAAACATTTTGAGTTCAGTTATTGTGTAATTGATATAAAAAGATGTTAACTTTTGTGTACATAGACTAAAGTAATTAAAAATGTTTTGTGATTTATGTTGAAAGTATCAGCTTGTGTGTTAATAGTGTGTTGGGTAAGATCTGCTAAACTTCTTTTGTCCAAGCCCAGAACACACTGGTCAGACATTCATTCAGTCTGAAATGTAAACCCACATGCGTCATACTGAACCACTCCAGCAGAAAAAACATCCTCCAGCAGAGCCAGCTGTGCTGCCACATGTGCGGCCACATCGCATAGACCCCCCCAGCTGTGTTTACTGAGTGTGTGTGAGAGTGTGTGTGTGTGTGTGTATGCTCTCCAAAACATTATACACACTCTGCTTCACCACACACTGACCACAGAGAGAGAGAGAATGTAATGAAGTAATGAAAAGCAAAGCAAGTAACAAATATCCAAATTGTGCACTATTTCTTTAAGACAATCTGTGACACTGCTGACCACCTCTGTACTAAGAGGTCACTACTGACCACCTCTGTACTTCAAGGTCACTGCTGACCACCTCTGTACTGGATCTGATCTGCTGTTCAGAGATTTTACACAAACGTTTGCATTAGCATTGTTGACTACTTAGCTGCACATCTTGTGTTTGGATGCTGATGAGTTGGTCAGCCAGCATGACCAAGCCAGGTGACCAGTTAAACCAGCATCAGACCATTAAACTAGATTAGGCCTGCAGTTCTGCAGGTATTTATTAGTAGTGCTGTCTAATGTTAGCTCTACTTTTACTTTAAAATTTGTGTTTGGTAAGCAATTTAGGCTAAAGTTCTATTAACAAGAACACTATTCTTTAGCAAGCGAACTTAAATATGTCTGGCTAATTTAAACTTGTTAGTATGCTACATGTGACCCTGTCCCTTGTATGGTGTTTGCCCCCCCTTGTCAGTAAAGGACACCAGGGGTTGGATGATGCTGATTTATTGCACACCTGCAATGAATATAGCACACAGTGTAAAAGCTGGTTCTGTTCTTCGGTCGGCATGCAGCACGGCAGCGTGTAGAGACATTCTACTGCCGTCAATACATTTGTCCAAATGCAGAACATTTTCATATAAAACATATAAATACAATGACATGACGTATACACTTAGAGGAGTTAACACAATTACTGAGTTACCAATTACAAAATGTTGTGATCGTATAGTGATAAAAGAACACATTTTTTTGAATACCATGTTAAATTTCAGCATTACAAATGTCTATAATTTCAGTTTACTAGAGAAATAATGTTATTGCGCTAAAAATAATGAAATTTTACAGCCATCATCCTTGTTTAAATGAGTAGAAAATAAACCAAGACACTATGCAAATATCTGCCCAAAATATGGCGTTTAGGCCACATGGTGAAAGATTGCTAGCTAGCATTGCTACACCTATTAATACTACACCTAGCATTGCTACACCTATTGAGTATAAAATATTTACAACACAGACAACGTACCTGCAATGAATATGGCACACAGTGTAAATGCTCGGTCTGTTCTGCGGTTGGCATGCAGCTACAGAGATATTAGTAATATTAGCATAGCTCAGAAATGATCTACGAATGTATAACTTTAACTAAATATTGAGTTTCCAGAGAATCCAGCCTGTTATTCTGGTCTCTGATACGTGTATCTCAAGATATTAAGAACGAAAGTGGAATATTTCATCACTTTACACCACATGGAGTTGTACTGACCACTACAGCATGCAGAAACATTCTACTGTAGAGACTCCGCTGATTCACGTATATGTCTATAAGCTGCAATACCCTGACCGACCTGAGAGTGTCAGGAAGTGGCAGGAATTTCAATAACATTTACTTAATATAACTATTGTACATCGTTACATACACAGCTTTTGTATTATTACTAATATTAGCTGTCCTTCATGCTAATATTGCTAATATACCTCACCCGACACCTGTCTCTGTAGAAAAAGGCTTCCCAGCATGGCTGTGTCACAACATCGCTACAACGTAGTCAAGAAGTGATGTGATGTCTGAACAAAGTCATAACATCATTATTAAGTAACATTCACGTGTTCCATGCATATATAATAGAGCGTATAAGAAATTTTCAACGTTCTCACAACGACGTAGACACCAAAGCGGTAAGTTATCCCATACAGTGTTGTGTTTATAGGCCTACGCTGCTGCTCTCAGGCCATGAAAGTTGAACGCAGCGATGCGCCAGCAGCACCAGAATCTCTTTCTCATGTGACTCCGTGGCGTGATATCAGAATCAGGCAGCAGGCTGCAATCAGCCGCAGCCGCTCCCGGTGATAAATGTAGATGTATTGGGTTCCAGGACCGGCTGTGTTTAATTGTCCTACAGAGCTGGAACGTGAGACGGAGGCACTAACAGAGCGAGCGCTGCACGCTGCGACACCTCACTCTCTCTGTCAGCCTCTGTTTTCTCTCTGCCATGAGTCACAGCCCAAAAACGCAATATTGGAATTCCTGGAAAGGCTCACAATAAGCAGCGGCGCATGTAAAAACAATGTGTTTAACCCGTAGGGTCTGCTGTAGCAACCGTCCTCAAGGAGATCCGTAAATAACAGAAAATACAGAGCAGATCCTCATTCAGAGCCAATCAGAGAGCAGAGCTTTTACAGAAGTGCAGCTAAAGCTCGCTTCCTCTGCAGTGTCTTCTGACTTGCTACATGCTACATGATTAATAGGCTCCAACTGCTGCGGCCTTTTCTCCTCTGCGTACTTTGATGGCTTGTCTAATTGTTCAGTGCACTGTGTCAGCATTATGTGGAATTCCCGCGATGGATTTCAAGCTGTTGGCTGCACTTAACTGCATATTTTAACTCCACTAAAACCAGAAATACCTGCATGCAGAAAGTGTATGTAGCATAAAACAGCTTTACATATATTTACCTTCAGTTCTCAAAATCATGGTTACTGTTTCCTCTATTTTGGGCTAAATAATAGTAAATAAAGTGTCACAGTATAATATAGTTTCATACAGGTTATACGGATGAATAATCATATAGTCACACAGCACCATATAGAGCTTACAAGCTGAAACCAAGACCATATATTAACACATAGAGTCGTACGTCCAGAGGGAAATTCTCACGTACACTGTTTCCTAACTTTACATGTTCCTGCAAATTATTCTCGCGTACTCCTGCTACGTACTATACTGTACGTCATTTTAAACACAGCTATAGAGTAATACTGAATCAAACAGAGCCATAAACAGTTAAACAGAGTAACATAGAGTCAAACAGAGTTAAGTAGCCATTTGGAGCATCATACAGAGCCAGAGTCATATAGAATCAAATAGCCTTACATTGTAGATACAGATTAATGTAGAGTCATACAGGGTCATAAGCAGTCATATAGAATCACAGTGTCATACAGAGCTATATAGAGTCATATATGTTAGACTCATACAGACTCATACAGAGTCATCAAGAGTCAAATAAAGCCATATAGGGTGATATAGGGTCGCATAAAGCCATTTAAAGTCATATATAGGTTACATATGTAGGTATGCAAAGTCATATAGAGTCACCAAGAGCCATATAAAGCTATATAGAATCATATATAGCTATAGTCATATAGAATAATGTAAAGCCATATAATGTCGAACAGTCATATAAAGATGTATAGAGTCATAGAGTTGTAAAGAGTCATATGAAGCCATATAGTCATACAGAATGTGTAGAATTATGTAGAATAACATTAAGTCAAATAGTCATGCAGAATCATATACTGTTAAACAGTCATATAGAATCACAGTGTCATACATAGCCATATAGAATCATATAGCTACAATGAGTCAGAGTCTTTGTGAGCCTCATAAAGCCATATAGAGTTTTATAGGCGTCATATCGAGTCATATAGAGTTGTATAGAGTCATGCATAACTGCATCATATTCATATTAGGTTAAATAGTCATATAGATCACAGTGTCACCCAGAGCTATGTAGAATTGTTGAGAGAGTCATCATGAGCCATATAGAGCCATACAGTGTCATATAGATCCTTATAGAGTTACCCAGAGTCACATAACATTAAACACGAACTGTATAGCATCATAAAGAGTCATACAGAAACAGAGAGTGTATAGAGGGGTCAGATTGCAAGCAGCCAGATATACTAAACCCCCAACTGCCTCCCCACCCCCACCCCTGCAACAGTGCTGGCTGAGGACATGTGACCACCCAAGCATTATAATTAGAAGTAACTATTGTTTTATAGCTGTGCCTCCAGCACGGAGGCCTCGTCTTAAACTTTATGTCACTTCCAGCGTGCTGCAACCTGGAGCCTCCTCAACAGCACAGGAGCGAGAGTTTGGGACGGAATTACAGGCGACCATACGCTATCATTAACTAATAACAGAGCGCGCGATAACAGCTCCAGCAACACAACTTCAAAGGTTTTCCTCTCCGTGATTCGGATTTCAGGTACGGATGATTAATGTTATTGGATGGCTGTAATTCGGCACAATAGAATAACAGAGGAGTGAGTCATAATCGGAAAGAAAAATAATTTCCATTCACTGCAGTTTGTGTTTCCAGGGCGTCCTCCGCTCACCCTCCACTTGTCAGAAATGTCAGGAACATTTACGATACGGTGGGGTTCTCTAAACGTTCCGAACCCTTCGGAAAGCGGGTTTAGCCTAAGGACGCTGTAAAAAAGTCCATAAGGAGTTTGACGCGCTGACCTCGCGGTTACGGGTCACTGACCACTGTCTGAAAGAAATGATTGAGTTTTATATGGACGCTCGTAAAACTGGACACTCTCGTGCGTTCTGTTGTCAAAGGTTTGGGCTACAAATGATATCCTTGTAAGTGAAAGCATCTTACAGGGGAACTCCAAATTTTTCAAAATTCATGCTAGATTAAATGATTCAGAGTGAGAAATGTGTAAAACTCTCTGTTCTAGATACAGTCAGATCTGTTCATAGTGGTGGTGAATGGAACCAGACGTCCACCTCTAAAAGCTCCCTTACAGAAAGTTATTACAGTAGATGTTATAAATACACTGTCTGATGTCTAAGATGCTGTTTATGATAGTTTAGAGAAGATTTCAGTCTTAAACTCCATTCATGGTGGAGGGATACATGCAGGACGCTGTGAACATATCATTCCAGATTTTCGTTGATAACACAAATGTCAAACAGCATGCCACTGGGAACCACTGAAAGCCACTCCAAACCACTGGGAGTCACTAAGAGCCACTGAGAGTCACTTGGAACCTCTGGGAGTCACTGAGAGTCACTAGGAGACACTGGGAGCCTCTGAAAGTCACTGGGAGCCACTGCAAGCTACTGGAAGCCACTAAGGATGACTGAGAATCATTGGGAGCCACTGAGAGTCACAAACAGTCACTGGGAGCCACTGCAAGCTACTGGAAGCCACTAAGGATGACTGAGAATCATTGGGAGCCACTGAGAGTCACAAACAGTCACTGGGAGCCACTGAGAGCTACCGAGAGCCACTGAGAGCTACCGAGAGCTGAAATTAAGTGAGAGTCACTGAGAGTCACAGAAAGCCTCCAAGAGCCACAAGTAGTCAAAGAGAGTCACTGACAGGTTCTGAGAGTCACTAAGAGTCACCGAGAGTCACTGAAATTAAGTGATAGTCACTGAGAGTCAACGAGAGCCATAAAGAGTCACAGAGAATCACTGAGAGTCACTTAAAGCTAATGAGTGTCACAGAGAGTCACAAAGAGTCACAGAAATTCACAGAAAGCTACTGAGAGCCACTGAGAGTCACTGAGAGTCATTCAGAGTCACAGAGATGAACCAAATACAAAAGTAAAATTTCTGCATTATTAAATCAGTGAGAAACTAAAGGGATCTGAGGGCTTTGAATTGAAACAGCGCTGATTAAAATAGTGAACAATCCACAAATAACATGCGGGACTTGGTCTCACAACACTCTGACTTTTAAATGGATTTTAAATCATGTGAGGATTTTGTGTTTTTTGGAGGCGGACAACTGGATCAGTTTCTCTAGAACAAAGCGTTTCACACCAAATCACTCCGAACCACTTTGTTCACATTTTAACTGTTTATTTATACAGAGATGAAAAATTTTGAAAAGTTGGTGGCGTTCTACTTTAAAGGAGAGTGCAGATTAAAGGGCAGATATGACTGCTTCAGGGTTAAAGACAACACACGTGAGTTATTTCAGGTCGACGTGTTTCCAGCTTTGAAGCCCATGGCTTCATTTTTTTGGGTGCAGGTGCTTCCAAACGTGGCAGCTGCTATAGTTCATGTCCTGTGGCTTTTCAAATGATGCACACAGCCATACATCAATAATTAAATCAATGTAAACTCAGCCGTACAGTGTCGCTTCTAGCTGTCCTGAAGTGTGACGTGCGGAATCGTCTCCATTGTCCACTGAATTCCTCGTTTCTTTCCAGGTAATTGCAGCCTTTACAATCGCTAATCCTTGACAAATTGCACTTCCCTCGAAGTGAATGGAAGTTCTGCCAGGAATGCAATAGGAGAGCGGGGGGAGCGGTCAGACAGAGAGAGCGGTCAGACAGAGAGAGAAACCTTCAGCAGCTGCCAGACACCTTAGTCAGGGTGTTATGGCTACGCTAGTAATGATCATGTAGGTGTAAATATCATAGTCCAGCAGAGACCCTGCGTGGACCCCTGTGATGACTCGCACATGGAGTTAATTATGGAGGAATGTTTTGTCCAGCATGTGTAGAAAAGGAAAGCGTTTAACTGGGTCCAGTCTTCTGCTTCAGTGCCTTCATTTCCTTACTGGATGCAGCTGTTGTGAAAGAGGTGCTGGTAGGGTTTTGGTGTTTGCGTAAAGTTTACAAGCTGAGCTTTTTCTCTTCTCGTTGTTCTTCCTCCATGTCCTGCTGGGATCTTCACAGACCTACACTGCCCATCCACCGTTCAGTTTTCTGTTAAACAGCCTATATCACAGGAAACAATATTTATGGTCTCCGTTTTTTAATAATGTAAACATGATTAAAGTAACATTCACTTACAAGTGATGTCACAAAAACCAACACATTTACAGCAACCTATTCAGGTATACAGCAGTTAACCCTGCCCATTCATGTTGATGCTATAAGGAGTGTTTCAGCACGGACTGCTTTTTGAATAAGGCCCAACCAATCAGAATAGAGCTCATGGAATAAGGCCCAACCAGTCAGTACAGAACTCATTGAATAAGACCCGGCCAATGAGAACATAGCTCATTGATTAAGGTCCGTCCAATTGAAACAGCTCATGGAACAGGGCCCAACCAATCAGAACACAGCTCATTTAATAAGGCGCAACCAATCAGGGAGAGTTCAGTGAGTACACCCTGTCAATCAGAACAGAGCTAAAAGAGTTAGGCCGAACCAATCAGAAGATAGCTGATTTGCACGCACCAGTATTAAAGTCACAGTAAATAAAGCAAATGTTTATTCTGAAGTTGGAATTCAGATTGTTTTTTGGTAGAAAAAGTCACATAATATTGAAATATGAGCCAAAATGTGACGTACAGTAAAAATATGGAGTTTAAATAACTGCACTCATAAGAGATTAAAAGGCTAAACTGAGTTTAAACGCTAAGCGAGAAGATCTTTATGAAATAAAGTCCTTCAGCACACATGAAATATACATGCAGCTCTGTCCCAGTTCTAAAATAAATACAGTCCATCAAGCCAGTGGGACAAACGAACCCCTATATGAGTAACTACTCAGCTTTATTAATCAGCTCAGACTGTTCTATAATTAGACTGACCCTCCTGTTGTTGTTGGCCTGCTGAACTGCACATGTGCTCGTCTGTAGATTTCTGTAGAATAAGTTAAAGCTTAACCATGTGGATCCAGAGAGGCTTAAACATACATGGACTTGTTAGAATATATTATATTTCTGAATAAATATGATCTAAAGCTTGATCAGACTTTCACACAAGTAATAAAAGTAGATCTAGAGAACCTCATTAAAGTAATGAGATACAAATATTATACATGTTTATGTATGTATTGATGTAATTGGTCAGTGTGTACGAGTGTGAGGGTTAAATGGTCAGTGTGTATGTGTGTGAGGGTTAAATGGTCAGTGTGTATGTGTGTGAGGGTTAAATGGTCAGTGTGTGTGTGTGTGAGGGTTAATTGGTCAGTGTGTATGTGTGTGAGGGTTAAATAGTTAGTGTGTATGTGTGTGCGGGTTAAATGGTTAGTGTGTATGTATTGATGTAATTGGTCAGTGTGTACGAGTGTGAGGGTTAAATAGTCAGTGTGTATGTGTGTGAGGGTTAATTGGTCAGTGTGTATGTGTGTGAGTGTTAAATAGTCAGTTTGTATGTGTGTGTGGGTTAAATGGTCAGTGTGTACGAGTGTGAGGGTTAAATGGTCAGTGTGTACGAGTGTGAGGGTTAAATGGTCAGTGTGTACGAGTGTGAGGGTTAAATAGTCAGTGTGTATGTGTGTGAGGGTTGAATGGTCAGTGTGTATGTGTGTGAGGGTTAAATGGTCAGTGTGTATGTGTGTGAGGGTTAAATGGTCAGTGTTTATGTGTGTGAGGGTTGAATGGTCAGTGTGTATGTGTGTGAGGGTTAAATGGTCAGTGTGTATGTGTGTGAGGGTTAAATGGTCAGTGTTTATGTGTGTGAGGGTTGAATGGTCAGTGTGTATGTGTGTGAGGGTTAAATGGTCAGTGTGTATGTGTGTGAGGGTTAAATGATTAGTGTGTATGTGTGTGAGGGTTGAATGGTCAATGTGTATGTGTGTGAGGGTTAAATGGTCAGTGTGTATGTGTGTGAGGGTTAAATGATTAGTGTGTATGTGTGTGAGGGTTGAATGGTCAATGTGTATGTGTGTGAGGGTTAAATGGTCAGTGTGTATGTGTGTGAGGGTTAAATGGTCAGTGTTTATGTGTGTGAGGGTTAAATGGTCAGTGTGTATGTGTGTGAGGGTTAAATGGTCAGTGTTTATGTGTGTGAGGGTTAAATGGTCAGTGTGTATGTGTGTGAGGGTTAAATGGTCAGTGTCTATGTGTGTGAGGGTTAAATGGTCAGTGTGTATGTGTGTGAGGGTTAAATGGTCAATGTGTATGTGTGTGAGGGTTAAATGGTCTGTGTGTATGTGTGTGAGGGTTAAATGGTCAGTGTGTATGTGTGTGAGGGTTAAATGGTCAGTGTTTATGTGTGTGAGGGTTAAATGGTCAGTGTGTATGTGTGTGAGGGTTAAATGGTCAATGTGTATGTGTGTGAGGGTTAAATGGTCAGTGTGTATGTGAGTGAGGGTTAAATGGTCAGTGTGTATGTGTGTGAGGGTTAAATGGTCTGTGTGTATGTGTGTGAGGGTTGAATGGTCAGTGTGTATGTGAGTGAGGGTTAAATGGCCAGTGTGTATGTGTGTGAGGGTTAAATGGTCAGTGTGTATGTGTGTGAGGGTTGAATGGTCAGTGTGTATGTGTGTGAGAGTTGTATGGTCAGTGTGTATGTGAGTGAGGGTTAAATTGTCAGTGTTTATGTGTGTGAGGGTTGAATGGTCAGTGTGTATGTGTGTGAGGGTTAAATGGTCAGTGTGTATGTGTGTGAGGGTTAAATGGTCAGTGTTTATGTGTGTGAGGGTTAAATGGTCAGTGTGTATGTGTGTGAGGGTTAAATGGTCAGTGTTTATGTGTGTGAGGGTTAAATGGTCAGTGTGTATGTGTGTGAGGGTTAAATGGTCAGTGTCTATGTGTGTGAGGGTTAAATGGTCAGTGTGTATGTGTGTGAGGGTTAAATGGTCAATGTGTATGTGTGTGAGGGTTAAATGGTCTGTGTGTATGTGTGTGAGGGTTAAATGGTCAGTGTGTATGTGTGTGAGGGTTAAATGGTCAGTGTTTATGTGTGTGAGGGTTAAATGGTCAGTGTGTATGTGTGTGAGGGTTAAATGGTCAATGTGTATGTGTGTGAGGGTTAAATGGTCAGTGTGTATGTGAGTGAGGGTTAAATGGTCAGTGTGTATGTGTGTGAGGGTTAAATGGTCTGTGTGTATGTGTGTGAGGGTTGAATGGTCAGTGTGTATGTGTGTGAGAGTTGTATGGTCAGTGTGTATGTGTGTGAGGGTTAAATTGTCAGTGTTTATGTGTGTGAGGGTTAAATGGTCAGTGTGTATGTGTGTGAGGGTTGAATGGTCAGTGTGTATGTGTGTGAGGGTTAAATTGTCAGTGTTTATGTGTGTGAGGGTTGAATGGTCAGTGTGTATGTGTGTGAGGGTTGAATGGTCAGTGTGTATGTGTGTGAGGGTTAAATTGTCAGTGTTTATGTGTGTGAGGGTTGAATGGTCAGTGTGTATGTGAGTGAGGGTTAAATTGTCAGTGTTTATGTGTGTGAGGGTTGAATGGTCAGTGTGTATGTGTGTGAGGGTTAAATGGTCAGTGTGTATGTGTGTGAGGGTTAAATGGTCAGTGTGTATGTGTGTGAGAGTTGAATGGTCAGTGTGTATGTGAGTGAGGGTTAAATGGTCAGTGTGTATGTGTGTGAGGGTTCAATGGTCAGTGTGTATGTGTGTGAGGGTTAAATGGTCAGTGTGTATGTGTGTGAGGGTTAAATGGTCAGTGTGTATGTGTGTGAGGGTTGAATGGTCAGTGTGTATGTGTGTGAGGGTTAAATGGTCAGTGTGTATGTGTGTGAGGGTTAAATGGTCAGTGTTTATGTGTGTGAGGGTTGAATGGTCAGTGTGTATGTGTGTGAGGGTTAAATGGTCAGTGTGTATGTGTGTGAGGGTTAAATGGTCAGTGTTTATGTGTGTGAGAGTTAAATGGTCAGTGTGTATGTGTGTGAGGGTTAAATGGTCAGTGTGTATGTGTGTGAGGGTTAAATGGTCAGTGTGTATGTGTGTGAGGGTTGAATGGTCAGTGTGTATGTGTGTGAGGGTTAAATGGTCAGTGTGTATGTGTGTGAGGGTTAAATGGTCAGTGTTTATGTGTGTGAGGGTTGAATGGTCAGTGTGTATGTGTGTGAGGGTTAATTGGTCAGTGTGTATGTGTGTGAGTGTTAAATAGTCAGTTTGTATGTGTGTGTGGGTTAAATGGTCAGTGTGTACGAGTGTGAGGGTTAAATGGTCAGTGTGTACGAGTGTGAGGGTTAAATGGTCAGTGTGTACGAGTGTGAGGGTTAAATAGTCAGTGTGTATGTGTGTGAGGGTTGAATGGTCAGTGTGTATGTGTGTGAGGGTTAAATGGTCAGTGTGTATGTGTGTGAGGGTTAAATGGTCAGTGTTTATGTGTGTGAGGGTTGAATGGTCAGTGTGTATGTGTGTGAGGGTTAAATGGTCAGTGTGTATGTGTGTGAGGGTTAAATGGTCAGTGTTTATGTGTGTGAGGGTTGAATGGTCAGTGTGTATGTGTGTGAGGGTTAAATGGTCAGTGTGTATGTGTGTGAGGGTTAAATGATTAGTGTGTATGTGTGTGAGGGTTGAATGGTCAATGTGTATGTGTGTGAGGGTTAAATGGTCAGTGTGTATGTGTGTGAGGGTTAAATGATTAGTGTGTATGTGTGTGAGGGTTGAATGGTCAATGTGTATGTGTGTGAGGGTTAAATGGTCAGTGTGTATGTGTGTGAGGGTTAAATGGTCAGTGTTTATGTGTGTGAGGGTTAAATGGTCAGTGTGTATGTGTGTGAGGGTTAAATGGTCAGTGTTTATGTGTGTGAGGGTTAAATGGTCAGTGTGTATGTGTGTGAGGGTTAAATGGTCAGTGTCTATGTGTGTGAGGGTTAAATGGTCAGTGTGTATGTGTGTGAGGGTTAAATGGTCAATGTGTATGTGTGTGAGGGTTAAATGGTCTGTGTGTATGTGTGTGAGGGTTAAATGGTCAGTGTGTATGTGTGTGAGGGTTAAATGGTCAGTGTTTATGTGTGTGAGGGTTAAATGGTCAGTGTGTATGTGTGTGAGGGTTAAATGGTCAATGTGTATGTGTGTGAGGGTTAAATGGTCAGTGTGTATGTGAGTGAGGGTTAAATGGTCAGTGTGTATGTGTGTGAGGGTTAAATGGTCTGTGTGTATGTGTGTGAGGGTTGAATGGTCAGTGTGTATGTGAGTGAGGGTTAAATGGCCAGTGTGTATGTGTGTGAGGGTTAAATGGTCAGTGTGTATGTGTGTGAGGGTTGAATGGTCAGTGTGTATGTGTGTGAGAGTTGTATGGTCAGTGTGTATGTGTGTGAGGGTTAAATTGTCAGTGTTTATGTGTGTGAGGGTTAAATGGTCAGTGTGTATGTGTGTGAGGGTTGAATGGTCAGTGTGTATGTGTGTGAGGGTTAAATTGTCAGTGTTTATGTGTGTGAGGGTTGAATGGTCAGTGTGTATGTGTGTGAGGGTTGAATGGTCAGTGTGTATGTGTGTGAGGGTTAAATTGTCAGTGTTTATGTGTGTGAGGGTTGAATGGTCAGTGTGTATGTGAGTGAGGGTTAAATTGTCAGTGTTTATGTGTGTGAGGGTTGAATGGTCAGTGTGTATGTGTGTGAGGGTTAAATGGTCAGTGTGTATGTGTGTGAGGGTTAAATGGTCAGTGTTTATGTGTGTGAGGGTTAAATGGTCAGTGTGTATGTGTGTGAGGGTTAAATGGTCAGTGTTTATGTGTGTGAGGGTTAAATGGTCAGTGTGTATGTGTGTGAGGGTTAAATGGTCAGTGTCTATGTGTGTGAGGGTTAAATGGTCAGTGTGTATGTGTGTGAGGGTTAAATGGTCAATGTGTATGTGTGTGAGGGTTAAATGGTCTGTGTGTATGTGTGTGAGGGTTAAATGGTCAGTGTGTATGTGTGTGAGGGTTAAATGGTCAGTGTTTATGTGTGTGAGGGTTAAATGGTCAGTGTGTATGTGTGTGAGGGTTAAATGGTCAATGTGTATGTGTGTGAGGGTTAAATGGTCAGTGTGTATGTGAGTGAGGGTTAAATGGTCAGTGTGTATGTGTGTGAGGGTTAAATGGTCTGTGTGTATGTGTGTGAGGGTTGAATGGTCAGTGTGTATGTGAGTGAGGGTTAAATGGCCAGTGTGTATGTGTGTGAGGGTTAAATGGTCAGTGTGTATGTGTGTGAGGGTTGAATGGTCAGTGTGTATGTGTGTGAGAGTTGTATGGTCAGTGTGTATGTGTGTGAGGGTTAAATTGTCAGTGTTTATGTGTGTGAGGGTTAAATGGTCAGTGTGTATGTGTGTGAGGGTTGAATGGTCAGTGTGTATGTGTGTGAGGGTTAAATTGTCAGTGTTTATGTGTGTGAGGGTTGAATGGTCAGTGTGTATGTGTGTGAGGGTTGAATGGTCAGTGTGTATGTGTGTGAGGGTTAAATTGTCAGTGTTTATGTGTGTGAGGGTTGAATGGTCAGTGTGTATGTGAGTGAGGGTTAAATTGTCAGTGTTTATGTGTGTGAGGGTTGAATGGTCAGTGTGTATGTGTGTGAGGGTTAAATGGTCAGTGTGTATGTGTGTGAGGGTTAAATGGTCAGTGTGTATGTGTGTGAGAGTTGAATGGTCAGTGTGTATGTGAGTGAGGGTTAAATGGTCAGTGTGTATGTGTGTGAGGGTTCAATGGTCAGTGTGTATGTGTGTGAGGGTTAAATGGTCAGTGTGTATGTGTGTGAGGGTTAAATGGTCAGTGTGTATGTGTGTGAGGGTTGAATGGTCAGTGTGTATGTGTGTGAGGGTTAAATGGTCAGTGTGTATGTGTGTGAGGGTTAAATGGTCAGTGTTTATGTGTGTGAGGGTTGAATGGTCAGTGTGTATGTGTGTGAGGGTTAAATGGTCAGTGTGTATGTGTGTGAGGGTTAAATGGTCAGTGTTTATGTGTGTGAGAGTTGAATGGTCAGTGTGTATGTGTGTGAGGGTTAAATGGTCAGTGTGTATGTGTGTGAGGGTTAAATGGTCAGTGTGTATGTGTGTGAGGGTTGAATGGTCAGTGTGTATGTGTGTGAGGGTTAAATGGTCAGTGTGTATGTGTGTGAGGGTTAAATGGTCAGTGTTTATGTGTGTGAGGGTTGAATGGTCAGTGTGTATGTGTGTGAGGGTTAAATGGTCATTGTGTATGTGTGTGAGGGTTAAATGGTCAGTGTGTATGTGTGTGAGGGTTAAATGGTCAGTGTTTATGTGTGTGAGAGTTGAATGGTCAGTGTGTATGTGTGTGAGGGTTAGATGGTCAGTGTGTATGTGTGTGAGGGTTAAATGGTCAGTGTGTATGTGTGTGAGGGTTGAATGGTCAGTGTGTATGTGTGTGAGGGTTAAATGGTCAGTGTGTATGTGTGTGAGGGTTAAATGGTCAGTGTGTATGTGTGTGAGGGTTGAATGGTCAGTGTGTATGTGTGTGAGGGTGAAATGGTCAGTGTGTATGTGTGTGAGGGTGAAATGGTCAGTGTGTATGTGTGTGAGGGTTGAATGGTCAGTGTGTATGTGTGTGAGGGTTAAATGGGCAGTGTGTATGTGTGTGAGGGTTAAATGGTCAGTGTGTATGTGTGTGAGGGTTGAATGGTCAGTGTGTATGTGTGTGAGGGTTAAATGGTCAGTGTGTATGTGTGTGAGGGTTAAATGGTCAGTGTGTATGTGTGTGAGGGTTAAATGGTCAGTGTGTATGTGTGTGAGGGTTGAATGGTCAGTGTGTATGTGTGTGAGGGTTAAATGGTCAGTGTGTATGTGTGTGAGGGTTAAATGGTCAGTGTGTATGTGTGTGAGGGCGAGAGTGTGTGGAGCTGTACTGTCAGTATCTGCTGTGATTCTCTTGTTCAGTGATAACTGCAGATAAACGTTTCCAGTAACTGTTGATCCTGAACATCAGCTTGGAGGAGTTTTATCCCGTCACTCCGAGCAGAACAGCTCCGACTCCAGTGTTGGTGAGTTTCCTCACATGAGCTGCTCACTTCAGGTCTATAGGATTAAGGTCTGGACTCAATCACTCCAAACATTTACTTTACTCTTTTTACTTGGTGGAATCATGCAGTGATGCTGAGATGTCCTGCAGCAAAACAGGCCCAAACCGAATACTCCTACCACCATGTTTCACAGATGGGATCAGGTTCTTATGGTGGAATGCTGTAAACTCATTTCTCCAGACATAAAGCTTCTCAGTTAAACCAGATAGCTCTATTTTGATCCCCACTTAACATTGTTCCAGTAACTTTATGGCTCGCCCTTAGAATCTTTATCAAAAGGCAGACGTTCAGTGATGTTCTATTTGGAGGTCAATGAGTTTCTCCTACCATTCAAACCAGTGTTGGTCACTGTTCTCCTGATGTTGGACTTATAAACATTAGTATTAGCCACTGTGGCCATTAGCTGCCTAGAAGTTCCCCTGGGTTCCTTTGTGACCTCATAGACTGTTGTTGGTGGACCACTCCTGAGGGGGGTAACGAGGGTCCTGAATCTCCTTCATTTGTACACAGTCTGTCTTTGTTCTAACTCTGCTCCAGACTGAGGAGCATCAACTCAGCTAATCATCCCACTGACTGAACACACCTGATCATCATCACACTGACTGAACACTCCTGATGATCATCCCACTGACTAAAACACCTGATCATCATCCCACTGACTGAACACACCTGATCATCATCCCACTCACTGAACACACCTGATCATCATCCCAATGACTGAACACACCTGATCATCAGCCCAATGACTGAAACACACCTGATCATCATCCTACTGACTGAAACACCTGATCATCATCCCACTGACTGAACACTCCTGATCATCATCCCACTGACTGAAACACCTGATCATCATCCCACTGACTGAACACACCTGATCATCATCCCACTGACTGAACACTCCTGATCATCATCCTACTGACTGAAACACCTGATCATCATCCCACTGACTGAACACTCCTGATCATCATCCCACTGACTGAAACACCTGATCATCATCCCACTGACTGAACACTCCTGATCATCATCCCACTGACTGAACACACCTGAACATCATCCTACTGACTGAAACATCTGATCATCCCACTGACTGAACACACCTGAACATCATCCCACTCACTGAAACATCTGATCATCATCCCACTGACTGAACACTCCTGATCATCATCCTACTGACTGAACACACCTGAACATCATCCCACTGACTAAAACATCTGATCATCATCCCACTGACTGAACACTCCTGATCATCATCCCACTGACTGAACACTCCTGATCATCATCCCACTGACTGAAACACCTGATCATCATCCCACTGACTGAACACACCTGATCATCATCCCACTGACTGAACACTCCTGATCATCATCCTACTGACTGAAACACCTGATCATCATCCCACTGACTGAACACTCCTGATCATCATCCCACTGACTGAAACACCTGATCATCATCCCACTGACTGAACACTCCTGATCATCATCCCACTGACTGAACACACCTGAACATCATCCTACTGACTGAAACATCTGATCATCCCACTGACTGAACACACCTGAACATCATCCCACTCACTGAAACATCTGATCATCATCCCACTGACTGAACACTCCTGATCATCATCCTACTGACTGAACACACCTGATCATCATCCCACTGACTGAACACACCTGAACATCATCCCACTCACTGAAACACCTGATCATCATCCCACTGACTGAACACTCCTGATCATCATCCCACTGACTGAAACACCTGATCATCATCCCACTGACTGAACACACCTGATCATCATCCCACTGACTGAACACTCCTGATCATCATCCTACTGACTGAAACACCTGATCATCATCCCACTGACTGAACACTCCTGATCATCATCCCACTGACTGAAACACCTGATCATCATCCCACTGACTGAACACTCCTGATCATCATCCCACTGACTGAACACACCTGAACATCATCCTACTGACTGAAACATCTGATCATCCCACTGACTGAACACACCTGAACATCATCCCACTCACTGAAACATCTGATCATCATCCCACTGACTGAACACTCCTGATCATCATCCTACTGACTGAACACACCTGAACATCATCCCACTGACTAAAACATCTGATCATCATCCCACTGACTGAACACTCCTGATCATCATCCCACTGACTGAACACTCCTGATCATCATCCCACTGACTGAAACACCTGATCATCATCCCACTGACTGAACACACCTGATCATCATCCCACTGACTGAACACTCCTGATCATCATCCTACTGACTGAAACACCTGATCATCATCCCACTGACTGAACACTCCTGATCATCATCCCACTGACTGAAACACCTGATCATCATCCCACTGACTGAACACTCCTGATCATCATCCCACTGACTGAACACACCTGAACATCATCCTACTGACTGAAACATCTGATCATCCCACTGACTGAACACACCTGAACATCATCCCACTCACTGAAACATCTGATCATCATCCCACTGACTGAACACTCCTGATCATCATCCTACTGACTGAACACACCTGATCATCATCCCACTGACTGAACACACCTGAACATCATCCCACTGACTAAAACATCTGATCATCATCCCACTGACTGAACACTCCTGATCATCATCCTACTGACTGAAACATCTGATCATCATCCCACTGACTGAACACACCTGAACATCATCCCACTCACTGAAACATCTGATCATCATCCCACTGACTGAACACTCCTGATCATCATCCTACTGACTGAACACACCTGAACATCATCCCACTCACTGAAACATCTGATCATCATCCCACTGACTGAACACTCCTGATCATCATCCTACTGACTGAACACACCTGATCATCATCCCACTGACTGAAACATCTGATCATCATCCCACTGACTGAACACTCCTGATCATCATCCTACTGACTGAACACACCTGATCATCATCCCACTGACTGAACACACCTGATCATCATCCCACTGACTGAACACACCTGAACATCATCCCACTGACTGAAACATCTGATCATCATCCCACTGACTGAACACTCCTGATCATCATCCTACTGACTGAACACACCTGATCATCATCCCACTGACTGAACACACCTGAACATCATCCCACTGACTGAACACATACTGGCCATAAACAATGAACAGAACAGGATTTATATACACAGATGCACAGATGACAATAATCAATAGTCAGATGCCTCCCGACCAGACTGGCATGAGAGTTGTGTGAACTGTCGTTAGTCGGTAGCGTTGGTTTGGTCTTGGGAGACGACAGAGGACGTGACTAATATAAAGGGCAGCGGTCGTATTCAAATGAAGTAGAAACATAACAATCAGCAAAAACTGAAATAGTTTTGTTTTGTGGTGGCACGATGATGTAGTGGTTAGTATGGTGATGTAGTGGTCAACACGGTGGTGTAGTGGTCAACACGGTGGTGTAGTGGTTAACACGGTGGTGTAGTGGTTAACACGGGGGTGTAGTGGTCAACACCGTGGTGTAGTGGTTAACACGGTGGTGTAGTGGTTAGTACGGTGGTGTAGTGGTCAACACGGTGGTGTAGTGGTTAGTACGGTGGTGTAGTGGTCAACACGGTGGTGTAGTGGTTAGTACGGTGGTGTAGTGGTCAACACGGTGACGTAGTGGTCAACATGGTGGTGTAGTGATTAATACAGTGGTATAGTGGTAAACACTGTGATGTAGTGATTAGCACAGCGGTGTAGTGGTTAGCATGGTGATGTAGTGGTCAGCACGGTGGTGCAGTGGTTAGTATGCTGGTGTAGTGGTCAGCATTACAGTCTCCTCACAGTAAGATGATCTGGGTTGGATTCCCGGTCCAGGTTGTTCTGTGTGGAGTGTGTATGTTCTCCCCGTGCTTGAGTGTGTTTCCTCCGGGTACTCCGGTTTCCTTCCACAGTCCAAACACATGCATGTTAGGTTGATCACTCACTCTAAACTGCCTGAGTGTGTAAGTGAGTGTGTATTGGACATGTTATGGACTGTCCATGGTGAACCCCGCCTTTGCCCGATGATGCTCAGGATCATGGGGAGGCTGCAGAACCCTCGTGACCCTGACTTGAGGGATAAAGCAGAAGATGATGGATAATATTTTTGTCTTGTTTGTTTAGTTTGGTTTATTTTATATAATCTGATGTAGATTTAGTTCAAATGTAGGCAGAAATACAGAATTATAACCTTTCAGGACCACCTTTTAATCCCTGATGTGATGATTTCATGTGTTTTCCGCTCTCACACAGCTGCAGGAGGGTTTAAAGCCAGACTGTATATCAGCACACCCACTTGTATTACTCAGTAATCAGATTAATATACAGACTAATATGATTATTATTGAGTTGTAGAAGTTTATATCCTCCAGATTGACTGACAGTGGCGGTAGAGGAATAGAGGACACTGCTGTCAGTGTTCTCGAGCCTACACAGGTCTGACATGGGGTCTGGCTGGAGACCTTGCTGGCTGGGAGGGTTTTTTCGTTGCTGGTATTTACGGCCATGTCACCTGCCGCAGGGCTTTGTGGGAAATGCAGATGCACTCCGGGCAGGAAATTCATCACATTCCACCACAAGCTCAGGATTGTCACTCCAGAATCCACAGCTACGTGGAGCGTGAAGACGTCTTTGTCCTGTTCGCTTCACCACACAGTCCTGAATTACTGTAACTGCAGAGGATTCTGAAAAGGTATTTTTTTTATTTACCGTGTAAACAGCTTACGTCACATGGGCAGGAACGGCAGCCCAATGCTGGGAATGTTGTGGAATTCTGTGTTTATGTTCTGTCTTGTTTGTGTTCTGTGTTTAGGTTTGTGTTCCTGCTGCAGGACCCATGTTCTCTCAGCTTTAGTTCACAGACAGACGCCCTGATATGTCCTTAAGAATTTGCTGGTGTTATTTAGAATTCACTGTTCCGTGATGGTGAGACGTCCTGCAGCAAAGCAGGCTCAAGCCTGACACTCCCACCACCATGTTTCACGGAGGGCATCAGGTTCTTATGCTGAAATGCTGTATGTTAATTTCTCCAGACATAAAGCTTCTCATTTAAACCTGAAAGATCTATTTTGATCCCCACTAAACATTGTTCCAATAGTCGTCCTTATGATGTTCTATCTGGAGGTCAGTGAATTTCAACTGCCATTCACACCAGTGTTGGTCAGTGTTCTCCTGAAGGTGGACTTAAAAACATTAACATTAGCCACTGTGACCTTTAGCTGCCTAGAAGTTTCCTGGTTTCCTCTGTGACCTCACACACTGTTAGACACTCTTTGCCGAGGGTCCTGAATTTGCTCCATTTGTACAAAGACTGTCTGACTGTGGAGTCCAAACTCTTTCGAGATGGTTCTGTAACACTTCCGTTATCATTAGCCACTGTATCCTTTAGCTACTTAGAGCAATTTTGGAATGTTAGGAAAGTTGCGGAGTTCCTGCGCTGCTCGGGCTCCACTGCAGCTCTCTGTGTGTTTATTTTCTGTCTCTCCGGGTCTGGAGGACGTGGAGAACCGTTCTGCTGACGTCCTGAAGCTGTGAGTGAAATGCCTGCTGACCTTGTGGCCCCAGCTGTGTGTATGTGAAGACCGCAGCGGATCCTCGAAACTCCGGAAACTGCCAGCCGAGTGAAAGTTCTAGGAATAAAGTAAGCGGCTGCTTCAGTCCAGTGTTTAGTTCTCATCTAAATATAGCTGAGCAGTAATGATAGTGCTCTCAGAGGCAGCTCGTTTTTAAGATTCACTCAGAACAGAGTGATTCTCTGTGATCCAGTCAAAGGAATGATTATATTTATGTGCATATTTATATTGTAATTTTTGAGGGTTTTATGTCTTTTTATGGTCATATAATTAAATAAAGATGTGACAAAAATGCTGTTATGAAAAAAAAAGATTAATTAACTCTAGGATGTGCCTCTGCATCCCTACATAGTACATAATGTTATCACCAAGAAGGAGAGTCTGAACTGAATAAAAGTCTGAACTGAATGAAAGTCGGAACTGAAAGTGAGTCTGAACTGAAAGTGAGTCTGAACTGAAAGTGAGTCTGAACTGAATGAGAGTCTAAACTAAATGAGAGTCTAAACTGAATAAGAGTCCAAACTGAATGAGAGTCCTAACTGAATGAGGGTCTGAATTGAAAGTGAGTCTGAATTAAAAGTGAGTCTGAACTGAATAAGAGTCTGAACTGAATGAGAGTCTGAACTGAAAGTAAGTCTGAACTAAATGAGAGTCTGAACTGAAAGTGAGTCTGAACTAAATGAGAGTGTGAACTGAATGAGAGTCTGAACTAAAAATAAATCTCAGCTGAAAGTGAATCTGAACTGAATGATAGTCGGAACTGAATGTGAGTCTGAACTGAATGAGAGTCTAAATTGAAAGTGAGTTTAAACTGAAAGTGAGTCTGAACTGAATAAGAGTCTGAACTGAATGAGAGTCGGAACTAAAAGTAAGTCTCAACTGAATGAGAGTCTGAACTGTGAATCTGAACTAAATGAGAGTCTTAACTGAAAGTGAGTCTCTTGAGAAGAACAGAAGCTGTAATGAAGGTAAAGTGACACAACAAACACTGAATAATCTGAATAAGAGTTCAGTGTGGAGCCTGCTTTGTTGATTTCCAGTGGGAGAAACCAATTTCATAATTACAGTACTGTAGAACATTAAAAGTTCTAGATACGTTTCTGAGTGGACAGTGTAAGCAGGCTGCCGTTAGTTAGAATATAGAAATGTTTGTTTTGTATCTCAATGGCCTTATGATATAAAACTGGCACTGCGGCTGTTTGTTTTGCAGTCAGACTGAAGTGATGCTGGTCTGAAGACACGATGAGTCGTCTCAGACTGACAGCTTAACTGAGGCTGCTGTAATAAAGGCTGTTTATGATGCTGTAACGCAGGAGCTCAGCTGGAGTTCAGGGGGGTTTACGGCTCTCCTGCAGGCTCACTCAGCCTCAAATATCTGACCAGACTCGACAGGACCGGACTGTTCACAGCTCGCTCGGACATCATTTCTTAAATATTTGTCAGCTCATATTTCACATTTTCCTCTGGGAACAGATTCGGCCCTAAATGCACCCCTGCTTTAGTTTACCTGCCTGCTGTACCCCTCATCCCTACTTACATTACCTTAACCTGTTCTTGACCCAGCATGCTGGAGCCCAGCAGGAACGCTCCAGTGTGGGTCTGCACAGGCTTCAAGGTCTGACCCACCTGCTTCAACAACACCATGCCCACCTGCCTCTAATTATCTATGCTTATGTTCCTTGTCCACTATTGCCTGTATCAGCCCTCATTAGGTTCCACTGCTCATCCTGCCCAGCAACTCTGAGCTGGACCTCCATAGAAAGTTGGTAAACATCTGTGAGATGATCTACTTAAAGCATAGATCCAGTTAAATCTCTCCATCTCACTCCCTTAGATGCAGCTTCTAATCACGACAGCTATAGTGTATAACTGTAAAAGATGGAGATACGACTTAATTCACTTTTTTCTTTTTAATTTTTTTAAATGCGCACAACATTTGTGTAACTCTTTAATGTAACAGTGTAACTAGAGCTTTGCTGAAACTCTAATGTAACAGCACAGCTTTTATGTATGACTGTCATTCTTTAATGTAACAGTGTAACTTTAGTGTATAACTGTAACTCTTTAATGTAACAGTGTAACTTTAGTGTATTACTGTAACTATCGTAACAGTGCACCATTAATGTATTACTGTCACTATTTAATGTAACAGTGTAACTTTAGTGTATTACTGTAACTCTTTGATGTAACAGTGTAACTTTAGTGTATCATTGTAACTCTAATGTAACAGTGTAACTTTAGTTTATTACTTTAACTCTTTAATGTAACAGTGCAACTTTACTGCATTACTGTAACTCTTTAATGTAACCGTGTAACTTTAGTGTATTACTGTAACTCTTTAATGTAACAGTGTAACTTTAGTGTATAACTGTAACTCTTTAATGTAACAGTGTAACTTTAGTGTATTACTGTAACTATCGTAACAGTGCACCATTAATGTATTACTGTCACTATTTAATGTAACAGTGTAACTTTAGTGTATTACTGTAACTCTTTGATGTAACAGTGTAACTTTAGTGTATCATTGTAACTCTAATGTAACAGTGTAACTTTAGTTTATTACTTTAACTCTTTAATGTAACAGTGCAACTTTAATGCATTACTGTAACTCTTTAATGTAACCGTGTAACTTTAGTGTATTACTGTAACTCTTTAATGTAACCGTGTAACTTTAGTGTATTACTGTAACTCCTTAATGTAACAGTGCAACTTTAGTCTATTACTGTAACTCTTTAATGTAACAGTGCACCATTAGTGTATTACTGTAACTTTTTAATGTAACAGTGCAACTTTAGTCTATTACTCTAACTCTTTAATGTAACAGTGCAACTTTAGTCTATTACTGTAACTCTTTAATGTAACAGTGCAACTTTAGTGCATTACTGTAACTCTTTAATGTAACCATGTAACTTTAGTGTATTACTGTAACTCTTTAATGTAACAGTGCAACTTTAGTCTATTACTGTAACTCTTTAATGTAACAGTGCACCATTAGTGTATTACTGTAACTCTTTAATGTAACAGTGCAACTTTAGTCTATTACTGTAACTCTTTAATGTAACAATGTAACTTTAGTTTATTGCTGTAACTCTAATGTAACAGTATAACTAGTGTATTACTGTAACTCTAATGTAACAGTTTAACTGTTGAATAAACTAATGTAACGTAACAGCACAACTGTTTAGTAAACAATATAATTTCTCACTGTAATTGGAACATTTCATTGCAACAATATTGTTTAACTGTTCTATTAACAAAGTAACTCTTCAAAGTATTTTATCTATTAATAGTGTAATCGTTTGCTGTTAACGTTAACTCTTTAGTGTGTCTGAAATTCCTAGGTAAAGAACCTTTGTGTGCTGGTACTGAACAGATGAGCTACTCAATGTTTTCTTCTACTCTGTGTTCAGTGAGATGTATGTTTTCCATTCAGCACTGCACTGCTGGTCTGCTGAATGGCTTGTTTTAATAACGCTGCAGTAGGTGGCCTGCATTCCTCGGTGGATTTGTAGAATTGTGGTGTGAAGAAAACAGAGATTAATAATGACCCCCGTACCAGGAGGGTCTCCCATGCACACACTCTCTATAGAAACCTTCAGACTGTATAAAGACTATATATACACTGAAAAAGACCTTCACTCAATGAGCTCCTGAGCTGTTTAGGGTGGAACAGTGATGAATAATTACTGCTAATTAATTACTAAAACTATAATGTAGTGATGTTAGGAGTGTCGAATGGTATGTATGGAGCATTTGACTTAAGTATTTAAAAACAATGACATATTAGATTCTATTTAAACCTGAGACATTAATAGAGACAGTAATTGTAACAGGGAAGCAGGTGAGAGAGGTAGACACATGTGCAAGCGTTGTGAATTGAAATTTGCAGTGGAACAGTGGGACAAGAGGGCAGGAGGGCAGAGCAAGCAACCAAAACAAACAGAAGCACATGGAACATGACACAGGAGTGTTAACAGAGGCAGAGAATAGACAAAATGGGACGCATAACAAGAAAGTAATAAATCAAATACACTATATAGCAAAAAGTATTCACTCGCCCATCCAAATAATTCAATTCAGGTGTTCCAATCACCTTGGAGGGAATGACAGCAACTCATAAAATGACAGAATGGGGTCAACGGATACTGAGGAACATAGTGCACAGAGGTCACCAACTTTCTGCTGATCACTACAGACCTCCAAAGTTCATGTGGTCTTCAGATCAGCTCAAGAACAGAGCGTAGAGAGCTTCATGGAATGGGTCTCCATGGCCGTTGGGTCTCTATGGCAGTGTAAAGCATGCTGCCACTGGACTCTAGAGCATTGGAGACGTGTTCTTTGGAGAGACCAATCACGCTTCTTCGTCTGACAATCTGATGGACGAGTCTGGGTTTGGTGGTTGCCAGGAGAACAGTACTTGTCTGACTGTGTTGTGCTGAGTGTAAAGTTTGGTGGAGGGGGGATTATGGTGTGGGGTTGTTTTTCAGGAGGTGGGCTCGGACCCAGTGAAAGGAGCACTTAATGCTTCAGCAGACCAAGAGATTCTGGAGAATTTTATGCTCCCAACTTTGTGGGAACTGTTTGGGGACGGCCCCTTCCTGTTCCAACATGACTTCCCACCAGTGCACAAAGCAGCTCCATAAAGACATAGAGTCGCTGTAGAATCACTTAGAGCTGAAGGATTTTAGTCTAAAGTTCAAGTTTTCGTGTCGTGTGACCTGCACACCTCTTTACTTCTCTCTCTATTGTAACACTGTGATTAATCACAGGATGCGTTCCTACTGTAATAGATCTCTGATATCTAGCGCACAAAAACACTGCAGCCTTGGATAGAGCGACCTTTGGAAACCAGCCGAGGGAGAGATGGACATGGATGACCTGGTCTAGCCTTGACACGTACATGGAACAAGTCAAGTCAAACCTCCACACGGATTAGATGGGATGAGAGGTTAAAGACGGATCAGCAGGAAAATAATGAACAACGCGTTCATAACGGTTTCACATGCCAAAGCTTCTAGAGGCGGACGCCTGGTTCCATTCACCAGCACTGTGAACAGTTCTGACTGCATCTAGAACAGAGAGCTTCACACAGAACCCACTCTGAATTAACTTAATGTTTTAATTATGTGGAAATTTGGTGGAACTACCCTTTGTAACACAGACCTGGGAAGACAGACTGGGCAGAACCAAACGTTCTCCGAGCTGATTGGTGAAGTGACAGATTGAGGACACGCTGTATGTTAGCAGTTCTTCCTCCGCTCTGTGCTGAGGGTCCCAAACCGTTTGACCTCTCGCGCTGTTACCCACAATCTCCTGCTCCAAGACCTCCTGCATGGATCCCCAGTGATCCAACATCTCCAGAAAGATGTTGTTCTAGCTTTTCCTCGTTTGACTCCAGAGAAGCTCAGTGTGGTAATGTGAAGATGTGGAAAACAGACCTCTCTCCTGTCCTGAGGAGAACTTTCCATGTTTGCCTCTCGTGTCTGCTCGGACGGCTGCGGCTCCTCCGCCTGTTTACTGTTCTCCTGTCAGTTTTTCACATGAGAATTATTTATTCAGCAGATCATCCACAAAGATTTACAGATTCAGTCAGACTTTGGTGATTATACTGGATATTTATGGTTTCCATCAAAATATATCTAAATCTTTGAGGGACACATTGACGAAAACCCAGATACTGCTACCTTGCAACATATATATAACAAATTTAGAATTCAATGCAATTCACTCAGAGTTCCATCAGCTTTAACATTGTTTAATGAGTTGGGAACTATAAGTAGAATTTTTTACATTCCTGCTCAATACAGGACTTTAGCAATGATTATCTTATTTCCAATAGGAGGCAGATCTGGACTGCAGGACTGAGTTTACAGCTACCCTGCTGCACCTGCAGAATGAGGCCTATTACTGGAAAAACTGGAAACTTCCCTGGAAAAAGACTTCATCTTGATAACAGCATACATCTCAAACCAGTATAACACCAGAATAATAATAATAATAATAATAATAATAATAATAATAATCCTTATTTATAAAGCACTTTTCACTTTTCTTTCTGAAATAATGACAGCCCTGCTGTCCTGCTGAACACTGTTGGAGGACTGACCAGCAGGGGCTCCTCATCATCTATCCCCAACTAACTCTCCTGTTCATTCATGCCAACTTTAACACCCTCAATTACATCACTGCGCCATCCAGATGTACCAGCATTGAGACAGAATGGGACTGTTTCAACTAATGCCCACTTTTCATGAAGACTTAGTCAGAGACTGCCTCTACCTGTGCAGGTTCAGAAGCTTTGACATCCAGACCTCAGAGGTTCTCTCAGCTTTTCTTCTGAACTTGTCCTAATAAATTGTAAGTACTGTTTGACCAAAAGGAGGACGGGTCTCCCCTTGTGAGTCTCAGTTTCACCCAAGGTTTCTTCCTCCAGTCTGAGGAGTTTTACCTTGACACTGTAGTCTCTGGCTTGCTCACAGGGGGATGCATGTTGTAACTGCATGTTTTCAAACTTTTGTAAAGCTGCTTTGTGACAACATCATTGTAAATAAACGCAACACAAATAAACTTGAATTGAATTGAATCACTCCAGTGGCAGCTCAAAGTGCTTTACATCATTAATAACATAAACTTAATTAACCAAGGATAAAAGTTCAGGTTTATACATATAAGAAGATGTAGAGTATAAGGAAGCACTGAGTTACAGAGAGATGTGTATTAATAAATTAATAGTATGTAGGTGGAGCTTATTTACACGGAGGGTCCTTTTATTTGGTCTATGTTGCTTCCGTGTGGTGATCACTAGCTCACTGTAAACCAGCCAATCAGAGCCAAGCTCATCAAAATATTCATGAGCTCAACAACAAAGTGGGAAAAGAGTGTAAATGGGTGTAGAACCGAATCTGGGTAAACAAAGACATATATACCATAAGTAGAACATCTTAACCATTTAATACTAAATAAATACTGAATACATACTTATGCAGTAGTTTTCATAGGTTATGATACAGCACACTAACATATGATAGCAGCCTAATCAGCATTAGCTGGCTATCTGACTAAGCAGGTAAACAACAGGTTGAAGTTAAATGAACTCTAATGCAAGTTTGAAGGCTCTATAGTTGTGAGACTTTCACAACTGTTTCAGTCAGGCTTCCTTCCAGTGAGCTACAGCCACGCTAGGAGACACTTGTTGCGCTGAAGTAGTTAGCGGTGGAACTGGGTTCAGAATTAAAGCTGCTGCTCCATCGCGGCGGTCAGATCTCTCTCTGGTTTATTGTGTACATGCCATGAATCTGCCCACAACATGCTACGTTCATAGCCGCGGTACACAGAAAATGATACGGTGCGGAAATTAACGAGGGTTAAACGCGGAAAACACAACACTGGCTCAGATGTAATTTGTCGAAGGAGAGTGTTCAGTGTGTAATGTTTCCCAGCTGCGCCGGCTAATGGCTGTGTGGGTCGGCCGCGTGGTTTCTCTCTGCTGAAAGCTGTGGTCCCTCGGGAAATCCGACCGAGCCATCATGCACGACGGCCTGTAGCTCATACACAGCGTGGAGAAAGCGGAGGGGCTGCAGGGGGCTGTTTGATGCTGCAGGATGACGGATGAAGCTATTGTCTCACTCGGAAAAGAGAAAAACTTCAAAGCTAATGCTGTCGTTGTTCTAAAGGCCTACGTTATTAAAGTGCTCTGATGTTTTTCACTTCCTACCAAATCTTCCCGTCAAATGTAGCCAGTGAGCTAAAACATGTGACTAACAAAGATGTAATTTTATACTTTGCCTCATTTAAAAAACACAAATCAAGTAAATTAGTAATTACAGATTAGTGTTTTAAGACTGACGCCTAATGATGCAGTTAGTGCAATGCTAATTGGTGCTAATAATAATGCTAATAACCATTTTAAATTATAGATGTGCAGGTTTTATCAGTTATGGTTTTATCAGTTATATGGTTATATCTGTTATATGTAATATGAGATTTGATGAGTTTTTAATTTTGGAAAGTGAAGGAATTTCAGCAGTCGGGCAGGTTAGGGATCAGGTTTTGGGATCCCCAGGACACGACTGAAGTGCCCTTAAGCAAGACACTTAACCTCCTACACCTCCCCAGGCACTGTGTGTTCACTAGTGTGTGTATGGTGGACTTTCACTGCCCATAATGTGCATGTTCTCTATTATGTGTGTTTCAGTGGCCATAAGTGTGTATGTTCACTATTGTGTGTGTATATATGCGAGTTTGTTTCACTGCCCCCAAGTGTGTATGTTCACTAGTGTGTGTGTGTGTGTGGATGTGGATGTGGATGTTTCACTGCCTACTAGTGTATATGTTCACTAGCGTGTGTGTGTGTGCGTGTATGTGTGTGTGTATGTGGGTGGTTCACTGCCCCCTAGTGTGTAAGTTCATTAGTGTGTGTGTGTGGGTGTTTCACTGCCCCCTAGTGTGTGTATTTGTGTGTTTGTGTGTGTATGTGGGTGATTCACTGCCCACTAGTGTGTATGTTCACTAGTGTGCGTGTGTGTGTGTGTGTTTGTGGGGAGGGTGATACACTGCCCACTAGTGTGTATGTTCACTAGTGTGCATGTGTGTGTGTGTTTGTGGGGAGGGTGATACACTGCCCACTAGTGTGTGTGTTTACTAGTGTGTTCGGGTTGCATTTCTGCATATTTGGATTTATTTACCTTCAGCTGCTTCCAGTAAGTGTTGCTTTGCGACCAAAACAATCAGCTGTCAGTTTTTGTCTGAACTGATGTAGAACACATTGATTTGATCAGAGTCTTTTAAAAAAGCAGGTCTTTATATAAAAGTGGCCTCTTTTATTATAATAGTTGACCTGATTTTAATAAATAAGGAAGAAAAACTTGCAAATGTATGATTTATGATATGACTTGGGAAAGTTGAACTTAGTGAACTGCAGTTCCATGTTTCCCAGTGTGTTATTCTCAGAGTGACGTGTGTAGTTTAGTGTATGTGATGTAGTATTAACTGTAAATCAAACGCATGTAACTGAGAGGAGTCATGCTCAGTATCGTTCTAATATACTAACAAGCTCATAATATCAGATATATTAGATGAATATTAAATATAGTAGATACATATTAGATATATTAGATAAATATTAGATATATTGAGCATATTTAAGATGTTTAACTCTTTTTTTCACAGAAGAAGGTCATCGGTCCAATGAGTTCAGATTCTTTGTAAATTGTGTGGACGGCTGGAAACAGAGGCAGTGTGTTCTTGGGATGCCATTGGAGAACGCTTGATGCTCATGTTCATGCAGACGTCAGTCTGACATGCTCCACTTTGGCGAGCCCCTTCGCAGTGGTGGTCTTCCCTGATGGGATAAGGGATCATTCTATCTGCCAAACACTGAATGGTTTAAGGAAGACCCTGACCTGGATCTTGTGCTGGAACAACAAGTCAGTGGCAGCTCCACCGCACAACTTACAGAACCTCTGCTGGTCATGTTTTGGTGCAAAACATCATAAGGTAACTTCAGAGGTCCTGCAGGGTCCATTCCAGTTTTGGTGGCACATAGAGAACCAACAGCTTGCTAGTCAGATGCCACTGACCTCCACTTCCTGAACCCTTGCAGATGTTATTGCTCCATTTCTCCACCTCAGATATGCATTCATGCGTCTTCTGCCTGTGTTGTGGTTTTTAATAACCATGTTTAAATCTGAAAGACGCTCATACCCAGCTGTGAACACTGTGGACCCAACCAGCCCCGTATCTACTGTCCTCAGACAGTCTTCGCCCAAAGTAGTTCTGCTGACGTTAGGCTTATGACACTGACCTCAGCAGAGTAAATAACTCTGAGTTCAGGCCTGTCCTACCACGGGGGGCTTTCAGTGCAGCGCAGGGGGGCGAGAGTGAAAGTTTAATGGGTAAAAGAGTTAAGAAAGCAAGAGGCCTGGAAGAAAGCTTTCCTTTGTGTGCTCTGGAGAACGCTTGGCCTCCACCAATCACTCGGCTCTGCCTCCAGACCGCAGGGTCCTCTGGGAAACGGCACTGTAACTCCAGACAAGCCAAACACGCTCGACTTCTGTTTCCAGTTTGGGGCTGAGGTGAAGCCCCCCATCCCCCATGAAGAAACCCTTTGTTTGACAAGCATCTTTCTCAGAAACAGAGGCTTTTCTGGCTGTTCACATTAGCGTCTACACAGCCGCTCGCTTCTGATGCCTTTCATTACAGGCCGCTCGGGAGCTTTGAAGAGCACCGGCGGCGACACAGACGAGATAGCACACGTATTCACCCCAGTTGTCACTCTCTGGGGGGGTTGGGTGTGTTCCCAAACAGACTAAAAAATGGTATTCATACCAGAAAATGAAGAAACTTTCACTCTTGCTCTTGATTAAATGAGGAATGCTCCAAAACAGTTTGGCGATCTTCTGGTTCCACTGACTCACATTGAAAGTAAAGAAGGTTTTCGCTCCCTCCTGTAAAGGAAATGAAAAGGCTCTGAAAAGCTAGGGGTCCTCAAGCCTTCGGTGGGCAGCAGTGATGTTTACATTGGTCCAAGTTAAACTTGTGGGGGGAATGTGTGTCAATCATGGGCGAAAACATTTCACTGTCCGCAGAAAATCAATCATCTGTGGGCAGCGTGGGGCAGAACGAGTGCCCAAATTCCACCAAGCCAGAGGAAACCTGACACAATTACTCTGCAGCTCCAAATTTTACTTCCAGAGATTTAAAATAAGCTCAACTTTCAATATTTTCCCATCTTATTAACAGGGGCTGCACTCCACAACACTCACCCAATCAGGACCTCTATTTGTTTTGAGTACAGAAATAAGGCCTACGAAGGAGACCTCTCTGCGCAGTTAAAGCTTTTCCAATAAAATACAAGGCAGACGTACCTAAACTCTTAAAAACAGAAGTTCATTCAGTGGCGCTAATAATAAACTTCTTTTAAATCCAAAAATAGATCAATCAGATTTCAGTTTACTGTGTATGTCATTAACAATGAAATACTAAATGCAGTAAAACTTAAATACTCATAAAAAAGTAATGCTTATACTGACCAGCACTCAGTGTATTTGGTATTTTCTGGTCTCCCAGTGTCTGTGTGGAGTCTGTACAGACTCCCAGTGTCTATAGTAAGGTAACTCAGTGTCTGTGTGGAGTATGTATGGTCTCCCAGTGTCTGTGTGGAGTCTGTACAGACTCCCAGTGTCTATAGTAAGGTAACTCAGTGTCTGTGTGGAGTTTGTATGGTCTCCCAGTGTCTGTGTGGAGTTTGTGGAGTTTGTATGGTCTCTCAGTGTCTGTGTGGAGTTTGTGGAGTTTGTATGGTCTCTCAGTGTCTGTGTGGAGTTTGTGTAGTTGGTATGGCCTCTCAGTGTCTGTGTGGAGTTTGTGTAGTTGGTATGGGCTCTCAGTGTCTGTGTGGAGTTTGTGGAGTTTGTATGGGCTCTCAGTGTCTGTGTGGAGTTTGTGTAGTTGGTATGGCCTCTCAGTGTCTGTGTGGAGTTTGTGTAGTTGGTATGGGCTCTCAGTGTCTGTGTGGAGTTTGTGGAGTTTGTATGGTCTCTCAGTGTCTGTGTGGAGTTTGTGTAGTTGGTATGGCCTCTCAGTGTCTGTGTAGAGTTTGTGTAGTTGGTATGGGCTCTCAGTGTCTGTGTGGAGTTTGTGGAGTTTGTATGGTCTCTCAGTGTCTGTGTGGAGTTTGTATGGGCTCTCAGTGTCTGTGTGGAGTTTGTGGAGTTTGTACAATCTCCCAGTGTCTGTGTGGAGTTTGTATCGTCTCCCAGTGTCTGTGTGGGGTTTGTACGGCCTCCCAGTGTCTGTGTGGAGTTTGTACAATCTCCCAGTGTCTGTGTGGAGTTTGTATCATCTCCCAGTGTCTGTGTGGAGTTTGTATGGCCTCCCAGTGTCTGTGTGGAGTTTGTACAATCTCCCAGTGTCTGTGTGGAGTTTGTATCATCTCCCAGTGTCTGTGTGGAGTTTGTATGGCCTCCCAGTGTCTGTGTGGAGTTTGTATGGTCTCCCAGTGTCTGTGTGGAGTTTGTATGGGCTCTCAGTGTCTGTGTGGAGTTTGTGTAGTTGGTATGGCCTCTCAGTGTCTGTGTAGAGTTTGTGGAGTTTGTATGGTCTCTCAGTGTCTGTGTGGAGTTTGTGTAGTTGGTATGGCCTCTCAGTGTCTGTGTAGAGTTTGTGTAGTTGGTATGGGCTCTCAGTGTCTGTGTGGAGTTTGTGGAGTTTGTATGGTCTCTCAGTGTCTGTGTGGAGTTTGTATGGGCTCTCAGTGTCTGTGTGGAGTTTGTGGAGTTTGTACAATCTCCCAGTGTCTGTGTGGAGTTTGTATCGTCTCCCAGTGTCTGTGTGGAGTTTGTACGGCCTCCCAGTGTCTGTGTGGAGTTTGTACAATCTCCCAGTGTCTGTGTGGAGTTTGTATCATCTCCCAGTGTCTGTGTGGAGTTTGTATGGCCTCCCAGTGTCTGTGTGGAGTTTGTACAATCTCCCAGTGTCTGTGTGGAGTTTGTATCATCTCCCAGTGTCTGTGTGGAGTTTGTATGGCCTCCCAGTGTCTGTGTGGAGTTTGTATGGTCTCCCAGTGTCTGTGTGG
Source organism: Megaleporinus macrocephalus (assembly GCA_021613375.1). Lineage (NCBI taxonomy): Eukaryota > Metazoa > Chordata > Actinopteri > Characiformes > Anostomidae > Megaleporinus > Megaleporinus macrocephalus. Next base: position 17,637,702 of record CM038712.1, read on the forward strand.
AGTTTGTGAGCTCTCCGGGTGCCTGTGTGGAGTTTGTATGGTCTCCCAGTGTCTGTGTGGAGTTTGTACAGTCTCCCAGTGTCTGTGTGGAGTTTGTATCGTCTCCCAGTGTCTGTGTGGAGTTTGTATCGTCTCCCAGTGTCTGTGTAGAGTTTGTACGGCCTCCCAGTGTCTGTGTGGAGTTTGTATCGTCTCCCAGTGTCGGTGTGGAGTTTGTATGGCCTCCCAGTGTCTGTGTGGAGTTTGTATCGTCTCCCAGTGTCGGTGTGGAGTTTGTGTGCTCTCCATGTGCCTGTGTGGAGTTTGTGTGCTCTATAGGTGTCTGTGTGGAGTTTGTGTGCTTTATAGGTGTCTGTGTGGAGTTTGTGTGCTCTATAGGTGTCTGTGTGGAGTTTGTGTGCTCTATAGGTGTCTGTGTGGAGTTTGTGTGCTCTCTGGGTGTCTGTGTGGAGTCTGTACGATCTCTGACTTAAACTGACCCTCAAATGTGCAACATTAACAACAAGTTGTCTGTTATTTTACCAGCGTGTCTGCATATTTCACTGACGTTTGCTTAAATATGCAGACTTTTGGGGCTTGAGTCTCTGCTCTTCTGAGGTTCCTTCCTTTGGTTCCTCAGCAACTAAGACAATCCCATGATGTAACACAAGCTAAACTTTTTTCCAGCATGGCAGACACAAGCGGAGCTCCGAGCAGTAATGTCAATTTCCAGCCGTAAGTGATCAGCAGCAGTGCTCATCTTCTTAAACGTGGACGTCTGACTGCAGTGCCTTAAAACTCACTGGGTTTTGACCATATATACTTGAATATAATTAACAGGGTGTGGCTGAAATATCTGAACTCAAAAACTAGGAGGGGTGTCCGCATACTTTTGGCCATATGGTGCAGCTGATTTATTTCTCTCTAAATTACTTTACAGTGATTTTAAATGGCTGAACATGAAACACAGCAGTGATGAACAGGTCTGGCGATCGTGTCATTACTCTCTTTGACAGTCCGTGTACACTGATTAATGCTAAGCGGAACTGTGCACTATGTGCCAGCGCGGTCGTGAGAGATTGCAGCTGAGAACTTCCTCAACTGGCATGTTTTTGGCATAAAGACCTGAGCAAAAACACACAACTAGCCAAGACACACACACACACACACACAGCAGAGAGAAGCATAATGCTTATTTCTTTATATGAATATTCATTATTAAAATTTCATCTGTAAGTGCTCATTACAGATTGTATTTTATTCCACTTTATTTTTTTAAAATGCTGGCAGAATTAAATTATTAAGCTGTAAACAATATAATTCCCACTGGTTTGGTATGAAATGCTCTGTTCTTAAGAACCTTACAGAGAACTGTTTACAGTAATGGTGAATGGAACCAGACGGCCATTAAATCTCACCTTTACGTCAGACTAAAGTTTGCTGCTGACCACAGAGACAAAGAAAAAGGCTTCTGGAGGACAGATGAGTCAGATGAGAAAAACATTCAATTGTTTGGTCCCCAGAGTAACAGTGAGGCTTTGTAACCCCAAGAACACTGTACCAGCTGTGAAGCGTGGTGGTGGTAGTGTCATGCTCTGAGTCTGTGTTGCTACCAGTGGAAGTGGATGGAATAATGTGAATAGAGCTGGAATCAAGTTGGACACATCTGTGTGGTCCAACAGGACAATGACCCCAAACACACATTAAAACAAATACAGCAAACTAACTTTAAGCTGCCTGGAGTGACCTTCCTGACCTCAACCCTATCCAAACTCTGTGGAAAGGTCTAGTTTATTTGTGTAGACCTTTTTACAGCCATGCTGTCACAAAGCAGCTTTACAGAAGTTTGAAAATATGAAGTCACAACAGGGATCCTCCGGTGAGCAAGCCAGAGGCGATAGTGGCAAGGAAAACTCCGAAAGAAACTTTGGTAGGAAGCAAGAGTCACTAATTCAAAAATAGAACTGTGAGACTCTGAAGTCTGGTTGGTAAAAGCTTTAGAAAATGTACAGTTAGAGGTAGTCTTTGTGGAAAGTGGGAGTAAGGCTAAAACAGTCCCATCATATTTTGCTGGTACATCTGGAGGACATAGTGATGCAGTCGAGGGTGTAGCAGTTGTCATGAATGAAGAGGAGGGCTGGTTGGTGTCAGGTAAGGAGAAGGCCAAGATGGTCAGTTTAGTCTTCCACCAGTGTTCAGCAGGACAGGAGGACAGTCATTATCTCAGGAAGAGTAAAGAGACAAAGCTAACTCAAATTCTGCCAGGAGCTTGTTGATGACTCCCAAAATCATCTGGTCATAGTGCAACCTGCCGAGAGATATCAGATGTGTTGTATGTATATCGTTGAGCCTGTATGTAGTTTTGAGCCAAAAAGTCAAACTTGTGCACCAAATTCTTGTTGTATTATATTCGAAGTGTTTGTTGCTCAATCATTAAAAAAACTCCTGATGTCCTCAGTGCCGTTCCAGTTCTTGGTTCTGAGGGGTTTAAAACAGGGCCAAATTTCTCTGCCAGGAAAAGAATTCTGGCTGGACTCGGCTCATCCGCAGCAACACTAAACACACTCCCATTAGCTGTGATCTGCGCTGGTGACATCATTCAGCGTTCCCTTTTCCTCATCGCTGAGGGAGGCACCCCTAATGGACAGAGCGTAAGGGGTTTACGTTACGGCGCCAGCGTTCTCTGTTAAACTACGCTGTTTGTGTGCAGCTGTTCCACTGCCTGCCCTGCTCCAGGTTCTGAGCTCACAGCACGCTCAGCGTTAAAGATTCTCTTCATCAGACTGAGTTTACAGGGACTCTCTGGAGCCATTAGGAGCCAAAAAACAATTCTCCCTTATTCTAAAAAACAGTTAATTATTATATCTCTGCGGTTCAAGTATCTCCAACACAGTAACTTTGCAGGAGAGGCCCAAAACAGTCTTTACTATTAATGTAAGTCAATGGGACCAGAATGTTTTCCTAGCTATAATATTAATAATAAAAATAATAATAATAATAATAATTGTCAGAAATGGAGATACATTAATTGTGCATTCATTCATGATAAAAAGTAGGTGAGAAATTATAATCACATAATAGATCATATGGAAAAAATAATGTACATATTTAAAAAAAGATATCTAGATATGGAAAATATATACATATATATTTTGATTATGTATATATTAAATATGGATAAAGTAAATATAAGTAATACATAAACCAGTAAATATTATATGCTTTAATGCACTTATTTAATTCCTAAACAATTGCCATAGGTTATCTACTTGCTAGCTTTATAGCTAGAATTATGTATATTCATGACTGTGTAAAAGCCTTTATCTGATCAATAAGTGTATGTTCACCAGTAAGAAAACCAGATATCATTAGATGTACATAATCATACATACAATACAAAGTAAATACAAAGCTGAAGCGTCAGAGCCGCTATTAGTTTCTTAAGCTGTGACGTCCTTTATGTCCAGTTTGTTGTTTTGTTATAAATTATGGGGTTTTATTGGGTGTTTCTTAAAATGAATCCACATCTTTATGTTTTCAGGCTTGTCAGTCAAACAAAGGAAGTCAAAGCTAGTTAGCTATAAAGCTAAGGTGGAGATAGCTGGCTAATGCTGGCTATCTTTGTTTTAGCTGGGCAGCACATAAAAACATGAAGATGTGTGTTTTTAATAAGAAACTCCCTAAAACCACATAGTTTGTCAAGAAGATCCACAAAGACGGAGTTTATCTCTTTGCATTAGGGTCATTAGGGTCCAGTGGTTTCTTCATTGGTGTAAGAGTTATAGTCACAGAAGCCGCTTCCTGTTCTCTCTCTCAGCACAAGGAAAGTTCTAGAATCGGAACTGAGGAGTTTTTGGGAACACAGAACTGCAGCTGCTAAACAGACAGAACCTCAGCAGCTCAGCAGAGACTCAACCGAAACTCAGTGTAGATTCAGTAGGGATTTAGTACTGACTCAATAGAGACTCCATGTGGAACTCAGTAAAGACCCAGTAGAGACTCCGTAGAGTCTCAGTGGAGACTCAGTGGAGATTTAGACTGAATGTGCTAACAAGCAGAGCTGAAAGAATTTACGCACTTTTTAACCCACAGTGGAGTCTAAATACACAAGGAAGCCACTGTGAGAAGGTTTACAGGGTCTGCAGGACGTTTGGACCTGAAAATGGTCCAATTTAAGCTGGACGCACAAACTTATCTTCCCAATATTCATTCATCCCAATTGGAAACAATAGGATTTAAAGACAATCTTAGTAGTATGGTGCTAACCATGCACCCATAATGCACAATAAACACAAACAAAACCCACATTTCAGAACAGCTGCTACTGATTTCAGCTACGCACTTTCATCCATTTCTCTACAACCAGCAGGTCAAACCATTTGAGGAACAACGCTGTATTTCAACCACAAACGTGTCTTCACTTCATTATCCGGACTCACGTTACACGTTACCAGTGATTCAGCCACAGTGATGAATGTGAGAGTCACGGCAATGCTCTCATCTGCGGTGAGATAATCTGCGGGAAAGCGATCAAACGCGGTCATGCCCAGAGTCCATCATCAACTACCTCACTTCCTCGTCCTTCTCTGTGGACCAGCAGCGAAAACTGACCTGTGGAGAGTAAACAGAATCAGCGCCATAATCCAGACCAGCAGACATCAGCCTGGAAGAGTCCATGGCTGAATTAGCGGACTATCAACAGAGAGCTAAAGAGGAGCTGGAGTCTAGTTTACTGACTGGCAGAATGAAAGTGTATCTTTAGGGATCACTAGAAATGTTGCTGTTCAGCTGCTGGGACTGAATAACAAAGGACGTTCTGATTTCTTTGAAGTGTCTTTGAATGTTGTGTTTGAACAAAAAACCCAAAACAAATTGACTGCAAAGTATAAAGAGAACCTAAATCAATACAGACACAAAGAAAAACAAGCAGGAAAACAAAACACTGAGCAATGACAAGGTGAACTACAAGGGGTATAAATACACAGTGAACAAATGAGAAACTCCTTGGGCTACCGCGAGGGCAGGGCTACAGGCTGCACACAGTTGTCAATGAGGCAGTTAAGGGGAGGAAACACTGACCAAAAAACAACAACAACAACAAATGAAGAAAAACAAAGAAAGAAACCAAGAACAACAGGAACAGATGGGATAGTGACTCAGTTTGGTGTGAGATGGTTCAGATGTTGTTTACAGGGGTGGTGATGGGAGCTAGGGAACACAACGTCTCATGAGCTGAGCTGATACTATGATTGGTCAGAGACAAATCTTACAGTAAATATTATCTGAACACTTTCACACTAAAACACTCTGAATCTCACTGTGTACACCTCAAATACTCCAATATAGAGAAAATTTTAAATATTGGTGGAATTCCCCTGTAACTTTAAAAGCTGTGGTCATCACTGTTTCACACTGGGCTTATAAAATGTCCAGTGTGTGTAAACAGAGCTTTGAGTGGTCAGTGGAGCAGAAGGCTGCAGAGCTCTGAAGAGAGAGTGGAGTCAGTGGGAGAGAAGCAGCAGGAGTGTAATGTATCAGAGCTGAGCTGAGTTGAGTTTACCTGAGCTGAGTTTAACTGAGCATTACAGTTGGGGAGGGTTGTGGATCCAACCACAGAGCATAAGCTAAAGTGGTGTGAAAAATAAAAGGCAATCAAACAAAGGAAACGCTGTTCTGGGCATAAACAAACAGAAGTTTTAATAACAGAAAATAAACTGAACTCAGAACGGGCTGAGCAGAACCAGAACCACTCAGCATCTCTTTCTTACTGGACTACTCTTTTCCTTTCTTTTGCTAGACAGAGAGATCAGAACAAACACAGAGCTGCTCTTATTCCCCCATTAGACCCAGATCTACTCATGCATAGCTCAGTACATCCCACTCTGCCTTTCAGACGGCTATACAAATATTATAATATAATATACTCGCACATCATTATACTTCTAAATACGGAGTATCACAATAAATTTATGACTATACAGGATTAATACAACCTGGGTTTATTTCAATTTCTTTATAACACAGGATACTATAACCTGGGATTATTGCCATTTCCTATAACACAGGATACTACACCCTGGGATTATTTCTGTGGTTTTAATAATTTTGGATTAATATAACCTGGGATTATTTTTACAGTTAATTTTATAGTACAGGATTAATATAACGTGAGATTATTTTTATGTTATATTTCTGGCCTGCTTTATAGGCCTGGTTTTAAGTGTTTGTGCTGCGGGAATGTCACTTTGAGGGTTTGAAGCTGAAATGAAGATTTAAAGCAGGCAGAAGAAGAGAAAGTGCAGCACTAGCAGGAGGTGGACGGACAAAGGACATTTAAAGAATTATATATTCTGTTACTCCCTCCAAACCCAGAGTCCAGTCCAGTCTGTCATCTGTTAACAGTTACAGCTGCTTACCTTGAGACGAACGGAGCTCTGAAAGAAGACACAAGACTAAACACTGAGGAGAACAAAATAAACGTGTTCTTCTATGTATCTAGAACCGGTTCATAGCACAGCGGAGAAGATCCTTCAGCACAGCGGCTACTGCTGTTAAATCAGGGTCAACAGTGGACAGACAGGCGCGTCCAAAGAGGCCTTGATATCCATATATCTTTAATAAAAACATCAGGATTAAGACACAGCAGTGCTGCGGGACACAGGACACCGCCCACAGGACACTGTTGTCTGGATAGTTTAGGTTGGTGGATGATTCTCTGTCCAGCAGTGACACTGAGGTGTTTAAACACTCCAGCAGCACTGCTGTGTCTGATCCACTCGCATCAGCACCACACACATTAACACACTACCACTACCACCTCAGTGTTACTGCAGTGCTGAACATACCTGAATGTACCAGAATGTACCTGCCGCTCCATATAAGGTGGAAAAAGGAGAACTGGTGAATAAGAAGCTGACCTGATGGTGCTGGTGGTCAGTAGGAGTGAGTATTGTAGTGTGTACAGGTGATCTGGGGGTGTACAGGTGATCTCTGAACTCACTGCCTCCGTCTCCTTCACTCTGTTCATCACACACTGCCTCCATCTCCTTTACTCTGTTCTTCACACACTGCCTCGATGTCCTCCACTCTGTTCTTCACACACTGCCTCCATCTCCTTTACTCTGTTCTTCACACACTGCCTCCATCTCCTCCACTATGTTCTTCACACACTGCCTCCATCTCCTCCACTCAGTTCTATACATACTGCCTCCATCTCCTCCACTATGTTCTTCACCTCTATCTCCTCCACTCTGTTCTTCACACACTGCCTCCATCTCTTTCACTCTGTTCTTCACACACTGCCTCCATCTCCTCCACTCAGTTCCTCACATACTGCCTCCATCTCCTCCACTCTGTTCTATACATACTGCCTCCATCTCCTCCACTCTGTTCTTCACACACTGCCTCCATCTCTTTCACTCTGTTCTTCACACACTGCCTCCATCTCCTCCACTCAGTTCTTCACATACTGCCTCCATCTCCTCCACTCAGTTCTATACATACTGCCTCCATCTCCTCCACTCAGTTCTATACATACTGCCTCCATCTCCTTCACTTTGTTCTTCACCTCTATCTCCTCCACTCTGTTCTTCACACACTGCCTCCATCTCCTCCACTCAGTTCTATACATACTGCCTCCATCTCCTCCACTATGTTCTTCACCTCTATCTCCTCCACTCTGTTCTTCACACACTGCCTCCATCTCCTCCACTCTGTTCTTCACATACTGCCTCCATCTCCTCCACTTAGTTCTATACATACTGCCTCCATCTCCTCCACTCAGTTCTATACATACTGCCTCCATCTCCTTCACTATGTTCTTCACCTCTATCTCCTCCACCCTGTTCTTCACACACTGCCTCCTTCTCTTTCACTCTGTTCTTCACACACTGCCTCCATCTCCTCCACTCAGTTCTTCACATACTGCCTCCATCTCCTCCACTCAGTTCTATACATACTGCCTCCATCTCCTTCACTATGTTCTTCACCTCTATCTCCTCCACTCTGTTCTTCACACAGTGCCTCCTTCTCTTTCACTCTGTTCTTCACACACTGCCTCCATCTCCTCCACTCAGTTCTTCACATACTGCCTCCATCTCCTCCACTCAGTTCTATACATACTGCCTCCATCTCCTCCACTCAGTTCTATACATACTGCCTCCATCTCCTTCACTATGTTCTTCACCTCTATCTCCTCCACTCTGTTCTTCACACAGTGCCTCCTTCTCTTTCACTGTGTTCTTCACACACTGCCTCCATCTCCTCCACTCAGTTCTATACATACTGCCTCCATCTCCTCCACTATGTTCTTCACCTCTATCTCCTCCACTCTGTTCTTCACACACTGCCTCCTTCTCTTTCACTCTGTTCTTCACACACTGCCTCCATCTCCTCCACTCAGTTCTTCACATACTGCCTCCATCTCCTCCACTGTTCCTCACCTCCATCTCCTCCACTCTGTTCTTCACACACTGCCTCCATCTCCTCCACTCAGTTCTTCACATACTGCCTCCATCTCCTCCACTGTTCCTCACCTCCATCTCCTCCACTCTGTTCTTCACACACTGCCTCCATCTCCTCCACTTTGTTCCTCACCTCTATGTCCTCCACTCTATTCTTCACCTCCATCTCCTCCACTTTGTTTTTCACACACTGCCTCCATCTCCTCCACTCTGTTCTTTACATGTTGCCTCCTTCTCTTCCACTCAGTTCTATACATACTGCCTCCATCTCCTCCACTCAGTTCTATACATACTGCCTCCATCTCCTCCACTATGTTTTTCACCTCTATCTCCTCCACTCTGTTCTTCACACACTGCCTCCTTCTCTTTCACTCTGTTCTTCACACACTGCCTCCATCTCCTCCACTTAGTTCTTCACATACTGCCTCCATCTCCTCCACTTAGTTCTATACATACTGCCTCCATCTCCTCCACTCAGTTCTATACATACTGCCTCCATCTCCTTCACTTTGTTCTTCACCTCTATCTCCTCCACTCTGTTCTTCACACACTGCCTCCTTCTCTTTCACTCTGTTCTTCACACACTGCCTCCATCTCCTCCACTCAGTTCTTCACATACTGCCTCCATCTCCTCCACTCAGTTCTATACATACTGCCTCCATCTCCTCCACTCAGTTCTATACATACTGCCTCCATCTCCTTCACTATGTTCTTCACCTCTATCTCCTCCACTCTGTTCTTCACACAGTGCCTCCTTCTCTTTCACTCTGTTCTTCACACACTGCCTTCATCTCCTCCACTCAGTTCTATACATACTGCCTCCATCTCCTCCACTATGTTCTTCACCTCTATCTCTTCCACTCTGTTCTTCACACACTGCCTCCTTCTCTTTCACTCTGTTCTTCACACACTGCCTCCATCTCCTCCACTCAGTTCTTCACATACTGCCTCCATCTCCTCCACTTTGTTCCTGACCTCTATGTCCTCCACTCTATTCTTCACCTCCATCTCCTCCACTTTGTTTTTCACACACTGCCTCCATCTCCTCCACTCTGTTCTTCACATGTTGCCTCCTTCTCTTCCACTCTGTTCTTCACACACTGCCTCCATCTCCTCCACTGTTCCTCACCTCTATCTCCTCCACTCTGTTCCTCACCTCCATCTCCTCCACTCTATTCTTCATCTCCATCTCCTCCACTTTGTTTTTCACACACTGCCTCCATCTTCTCCACTCAGTTCTTCACATACTGCCTCCATCTCCTCCACTCTGTTCCTCACCTCCGTCTCCTCCACTCTATTCTTCACCTCCATCTCCTCCACTTTGTTCCTCACCTCCGTCTCCTCCACTCTATTCTTCACCTCCATCTCCTCCACTTTGTTTTCCACACACTGCCTCCATCTCCTCCACTCAGTTCTTCACATACTGCCTCCATCTCCTCCACTCTGTTCCTCACCTCTATCTCCTCCACTCTGTTCCTCACCTCCGTCTCCTCCACTCTATTCTTCTCCTCCACTTTGTTTTTCACACACTGCCTCCATCTCCTCCACTCCGTTCTTCACATACCGCCTCCATCTCCTCCACTGTGTTCTTCACACTCTGCCTCCATCTGGATTTGCTATATTGTCAGAATGTCGTAGGTGAGAACTAATTATTACTGACTGATAGACACAACGGCTGCATCTGAAATCTCCTACTTTGTAACACTGACCTGCTTTTTTATCACGTATCCTGAATCCGTACTCAGATGGTGTTGAGCTGTAACTCGGAGAAGATGAACCAGGCGGAAGTAGTGATCTATTCCCAATGAGACTGAATATTCCGGAGTTGGAACGGCGTCAATATCATGAAAACTGCAGGTCAGCACACAGACATCTGGCAGGGAAATAAGAAAACATACACAAATAATATACCAACACATAACAACAGACTACATCACGATCAATAATAAACAAGATATTAAACTCTAATTTTCTGCCAGCGTGCCCTTTAGCCTTTCTCATTAGTCTACTTAGACTGACTGACTGACTGAAGCTAAAGAGAAGCCCAATAAACCCAGCAGGAAGCACAGTGAACGTTTCCATTCATCCACATACCAGGCGTGCAGAGCTTCCGGCCCCCAGCCGGACCCCAGCTTCATAAAACCAGCAGCCGTTTGATCCAGACATGCGGTACAGCTGACTGAGAGCTTTTGGTCACAGGGATCTGAAGCTACGCTGTAATTAAAGTCTCTGGGGTTCTGGGGTTATGACCATTCAGGCCAGTAGCAGCACGTTAGGCAGGTGGACGAGTCACAGCAAACCCACTCTTCTACATGTTAAACACATCTACAGCTCTTTAATCTGCACTGAGGAGCACAAGGGACAGGACCAGCCTCCACAGGACAGCCTAGTCAGCCTGGTCACTCAAGTCCAAGTTCAATCCTCATCTATTTTTAAAATTTGATTCACTTGGAATGATGAAAAAAACCCATAACGGATCAATTCATTAATAGAGCAATAGATATATAGATACAATAATATTAAATTTGTTTCATCTATTTAATATCTAACAGAAGACCCAGGACACCAGGGAAAATTTCTTCTCCCTTGCTTTTTACTTATTTGTTTGTCTGTCTGTTGTCATAGAAAGAAGAGTCCTTGTTGAAATGTTCTACTGTAGAACTGATTTATCAGCAGCTCCGTATATAAAACTGAAACACTACCAGCATTAAAACTTCAAGCCTGAAGCCTCATTACACCTTAAATAGTGCAGCAGTTATTATTATAACATCTCAGGTACCAGAATCTACCTGCAGCACCACTTGAGGTGGAACAGGAATCTGAAGAATGTTCTTATTAAAGAATAATGAGGATGTTTGATGGTGTAAATTAGTTTATCAGGGAGTCAGTAGTGATTATCTGAACTGAATGAACTTTAAAAACATGATAAAACATTAAACATAAAACAGAGTTACTGTGCTGTACTAATGCTATGTTTGCACTGGGTTGAACCGCTCAATGGGTATAATAAATATCTAGGGGAAAGTTTGAGAACCCACATTTTGACCAAAGGAAGAGAGAACTTATTATTTAACGCCAAAAAAACAAGAGAAACAGTAATGGAGGGAGAATCTTCACCTTTACAGATCAGGGCTTCAGTAGGTTGCGATACACAATCTCACCACTAGGGGTTACACACTGCTCCTTTAATGACTCCAACAGTTTTTTTCTGTAATAAATAGAAAAATAGATTAAAAAATAATTAAACAAAAATAATAAATAAAAAAAAAAAGTCAGATATGTAGTAGCATTTTCTCCTGAAGGTCTAACCAGGACACAGGCTGCGTTTCAGCTTCAGCCCAAAGTTCTACAGACTAGTGTTGTGTTTTATTGAACAGTTTGTCTGGATTACAAATAAATATCACATCAAATAAATAAATAAACCTCCAAACTATCGATCAGCACAGCTTCCATACTCTACTCCTCTGAAGATCCTCAGCTGAAAGCCCCCCACTCTCCCTCCGAGCTGTTTCCAGCCTGGCTGGAGTAAGCACGCTGCTCCTAATCGGGAACAAAAGCTTATCTGGTTTTATCAGCTAGTTTGGGCTGCGGGCCAGGCCGAGTACACAGCCCGCGGCCCTGAGGGAGCTGATCGCTTCCAGATGGTGCTCTTGAGCTTCGGCCTTCAGCTTCCAGCTCCAGCTTCAGCGAGGGCTGTCTGTGAGCGGCTCGGCAGCGGGAGCAGGAGGAGTTTTAAAGTTAGGTTGAGAAATAGAATTTTTTATATTTTTAGAGTATTTAGTTGTTTAACAGGGAAAAAGGTTGGACTGAAAGCTTCCCCATATTTTAACCGACCCCCGAGAGCGGTTAGTTATAAAGCACCCGTAACATGAATGTGGACCGTCTGAATCTTTAATGATTTTAAATGTTTGTTGCTGATTAATCCACAAGAGAGTAAAATGTGTTGCAGTGGAGCTCCATGCAGGAGAAGGAAGCTCTTCAGTAGAAAAGCCTCTTGCTGTCACACCTTGCTGTGTAGTTTAATGCCAGGTCCAGCCAAAATCTCCAGTTCCCAGAAGCCCTCAGCCATGTTTAAACCAGCCCAAATTTGGCAGAAAAACCTCAAACCTGGCAACCTCAATTGTGACCCTACATAACCTCTTCTGGTTTTCCTGATTATAACACAGAGAACTGAAATCACTACAGTCCAAACAGGGTGGAAAAGGAAGGGCGGCAGTTTTACAACCCCTCCCCCAAATGGAGCCCTGGATATGATTAAACATTAGCACAGCATCAGGCATCCAACAACCAAATACGCTCCTTCCAGAAACCCAAATACCTGATTTTCCTATAGCATTATCACTACAGAAGCTTTTTCTCTAGAGAGAATATAGAATATTACAGCACTTCTGCACTTGAGGGCTTAATGTATACATAAGAAGTTATATAACATGTTATAAGGACATACTACTGCATGTGAATTACTCCCTTAAACACATACACAAGTGCACACAACTAAATACATATTTAGCACATCACTGCTTAGATTTAAACACAAATTATGCTTATAAAATTATAGAATTATGTTTCTAAAGCCTACAAGTGAGTTTCTGTTCTACACTGAAAGGCTATTATAGGAAAGAATTGTTCAAGGAATTGTACCCTTTTTTTTAAAAACCTTGTGCATAATCCTGTTATTCTGATATGAACAGAGTGATGGTGTTTACAGTGGTGATGATGTTTACAGTGGTGGTGATGCTTTTTATAGTGATGGTGATGTATTTGCAGTGGTGGTGATGGTGTTCATAGTGGTGGTGGTGATGTTTACAGTGGTGGTGGTGATGTTTACAGTGGTGGTGGTGGTGTTTACAGTGGTGGTAATGGTGTTTACAGTGGTGATGATGGTGTTTACAGTGGTGGTGATTTTGTTTACAGTGGTGGCGTTGATGGTGTTTATAGTGGTGGTGATTTTGTTTACAGTGGTGGCGATGATGGTGTTTATAGTGGTGGTGATTTTGTTTACAGTGGTGGCGATGATGGTGTTTACAGTGGCGGTGATTTTGTTTACAGTGGTGGCAATGATGGTGTTTATAGTGGTGGTGATGTATTTGCAGTGGTGGTGATGGTGTTTATAGTGGTAGTGGTGATGTTTACAGTGGTGGTGGTGGTGTTTACAGTGGTCGTGGTGGTGTTTATAGTGATTGTGATGATGTTTATAGTGATGGTGATGTATTTGCAGTGGTGGTGATGGTGTTCATAGTGGTGGTGGTAATGTTTACAGTGGTGGTGGTGGTGTTTACAGTGGTGGTGATGCTGTTTACAGTGGTGGTGATGCTGTTTATAGTGGTGGTGATGTTTACAGTGGTGGTGATGGTGTTTATAGTGGTGGTGATAATGTTTATAGTGATGGTGATGTATTTGCAGTGGTGGTGATGGTGTTCATAGTGGTGGTGATGATGTTTACAGTGGTGGTGGTGGTGTTTACAGTGGTGGTGATGATGTTTATAGTGGTGGTGATGGTGTTTATAGTGGTGGTGATGATGTTTATAATGATGGTAGTGTTTAAAGTGATGGTGATGTTTACAGTGGTGGTGATGCTGTTTACAGTGGAGGTGATGATGTTTATAGTGGTGGTGATGATGTTTATAGTGGTGGTGATGACATTTACAGTGTTGGTGATAGTGTTTATAGTGGTGGTGATGATGTTTATAGTGATGGTGATGTATTTGCAGTGGTGATGGTGTTTATAGTGGTGGTGATGATGTCTACAGTGGTGGTGGTGATGTTTATAGTTATGGTGATGTATTTGCAGTGGTGGTGATGGTGCTTATAGTGGTGGTGATGGCGTTTACAGTGGTGATGATGTTTACAGTGGTGATGATGTTTACAGTGGTGGTGATGCTTTTTATAGTGATGGTGATGTATTTGCAGTGGTGGTGATGGTGTTCATAGTGGTGGTGGTGATGTTTACAGTGGTGGTGGTGATGTTTACAGTGGTGGTGGTGGTGTTTACAGTGGTGGTAATGGTGTTTACAGTGGTGATGATGGTGTTTACAGTGGTGGTGATTTTGTTTACAGTGGTGGCGTTGATGGTGTTTATAGTGGTGGTGATTTTGTTTACAGTGGTGGCGATGATAGTGTTTACAGTGATGGTGATTTTGTTTACAGTGGTGGCGATGATGGTGTTTATAGTGGTGGTGATTTCGTTTACAGTGGTGGCGATGATGGTGTTTACAGTGGTGGTGATTTTGTTTACAGTGGTGGCGATGATGGTGTTTATAGTGGTGGTGATGTATTTGCAGTGGTGGTGATGGTGTTTATAGTGGTAGTGGTGATGTTTACAGTGGTGGTGGTGGTGTTTACAGTGGTCGTGGTGGTGTTTATAGTGATTGTGATGATGTTTATAGTGATGGTGATGTATTTGCAGTGGTGGTGATGGTGTTCATAATGGTGGTGATGATGTTTACAGTGGTGGTGGTGGTGTTTACAGTGGTGGTGATGCTGTTTACAGTGGTGGTGATGCTGTTTATAGTGGTGGTGATGATGTTTACAGTGTTGGTGATAGTGTTTATAGTGGTGGTGATGATGTTTATAGTGTTGGTGATAGTGTTTATAGTGGTGGTGATGATGTTTATAGTGATGGTGATGTATTTGCAGTGGTGGTGATGGTGTTTATAGTGATGGTGATGTATTTGCAGTGGTGGTGATGGTGTTTATAGTGGTGGTGAAGTATTTGCAGTGGTGGTGATGGTGTTTATAGTGGTGGTGATGATGTTTATAGTGGTGGTAGTGTTTAAAGTGAAGGTGATGTTTACAGTGGTGGTGATGCTGTTTACAGTGGTGATGATGATGTTTATAGTGGTGGTGGTGGTGGTGTTTACAGTGGTGGTGATGGTGTTTATAGTGGTGGTGATGATGTTTATAGTGATGGTGATGTATTTTCAGTGGTGGTGATGGTGTTTATAGTGATGGTGATGTATTTGCAGTGGTGGTGATGGTGTTTATAGTGATGGTCATGATGTTTACAGTGTTGGTGATAGTGTTTATAGTGGTGGTGATGATGTTTATAGTGATGGTGATGTATTTGCAGTGGTGATGGTGTTTACAGTGGTAGTGATGATGTTTAGAGTGGTGATGGTGATGTTTATAGTGATGGTGATGTATTTGCAGTGGTGGTGATGGTGCTTATAGTGGTCGTGATGGCGTTTACAGTGGTGATGATGTTTACAGTGGTGGTGATGCTGTTTATAGTGATGGTGATGTATTTGCAGTGGTGGTGATGGTGTTCATAGTGGTGGTGGTGATGTTTACAGTGGTGGTGATGTTTACAGTGGTGGTGGTGATGTTTACAGTGGTGTTGGTGGTGTTTATAGTGGTGGTGATGATGTTTACAGTGGTGGTGATGGTGTTTATAGTGGTGGTGATGATGTTTATAGTGATGGTTATGTATTTGCAGTGGTGGTGATGGTGTTTATAGTGGTGGTGATGATGTTTACAGTGGTGGTGGTGGTGTTTACAGTGGTGGTGATGATGTTTATAGTGGTGGTGATGATGTTTATAGTGGTGGTGATGACGTTTTCAGCGGTGGTGATGGTGTTTATAGTGGTGGTAATGATTTTAATAGTGATGGTGATGTATTTGCAGTGGTGGTGATGGTGTTTATAGTGGTGGTGATGATGTTTACAGTGGTGGTGATGTTTACAGTGGTGATGATGTTTACAGAGGTGATGATGGTGTTTTTAGTGGTGGTGATATTTACAGTGGCGGTGGTGTTTACAGTGGTGGTGATGGTATTTATAGTGGTGGTGATGATGTTTACAATGGTGGTGATGTTTACAGTGGTAGTGATGTTTACAGTGGTGGTGATGTTTACAATGGTGATGGTGTTTACAGTGGTGGTGTTGTTTACAGTGGTGGTGATGTTGTTTACAGTGGCGGTGATGATGTTTACAGTGGTGGTGATGATGTTTACAGTGGTGGTGATAGTAACCAGGGGTCTCTATGTCTACGACACAAATTTACACATTGTATTTACTATTAAACCCGTCAACATACACGCGTCCTCTGAGTTTATATGGATGTTGATGGTAAAATGTGGTAAATCTGAAAATACTAGGTTTTCTTTGGGGACTATTTTAACCTCACAGCATTCTACATGTATCCCTCCACCATGAATGGAGTTTAAGACTGTAATAACTTTTTGTAAGGGAGCTTTTAGAGGTGAACGTCTGGTTCCATTCACCACCACTGTGAACAGTTCTGACTGTATCTAGAAGAGAGGTTTTCACACAGAACCACTCACTTAAAGCACAACCTGCCACTCCTGTAAAATAATAATACACTAAAGCTAATGGTTGATTTTTCATAAAGGTTTGCAAAAGCTGCTTTACTCAGCATGTTTTAATTCTTGCCATGTTGAAGTTATCAGTGGAGTTGGATTATATGGATATATTACAGACGCAGCAGCAAATAGAAGTTAAGATGAAAAGAATCCTTTTTTTTTTAAATCAAAGTATTTAATTTGGAGCTCAACAGATTTAAGGACAAAATAAGAAACCTGAAAAGATTGCGCTTGTTAAGAACTCTCTTCTCACTAATAAACAGCGTCGGACTGTTAAACACAGGCTGAGCGTGCCAGCAGTTTAGTCCTGCCGTGAAACGGAGAGGCCTGTAAAGTGGAACAGATCCATCCCGGCTGGACGGGGCTTTGGGTTCAGTGTGTTTGGGAATCCTCCTCACAATCCGCTGCATAAACACTCCGCTCTGTAGCAGCGTTGGGTTTCAGGGCCTTAATGTAATCTTCTCCTTCCCCTTCCAAACAGTCGCCGCTAATTCATTCAGGATGTCTGCAGATTCAGCTCCACCTGTAAGGGCCACTCAAGCGGCACCACATAATTAAAACGCTGTTATAACCAGTTAATCAATTTCTGCTCACTGGTATCTGATATCTTCTCCTTTTCCTGTTCTTATGAGCGACTTCCACACTGGACGCGGATACGCTGGCTTTTCCGAGTTAACTCGATCCGTTTAATGACACGAGGTGTTAAGTGCCTTTACGCTACTGTCTCCACCGCATGGATAATACAAAGCCTGTTATGGTTACTAGTAAAGTATGGATGCTAGATTAACTGGACCTGGACTGAAATGATGAATCGTGATTAATCACATTATTCGTTTAGTCAGGATTTATTTACACTGAAGGGATTGTCAGCAGATTAGAGCAGCACATCCCGGTACTTTCCTCATGCTCCACCCCTTTTTAGGTGAAAGTAGTTCTTTGACGCCCATCCCAGCGTCATCGGACGAAGGCAGGGTACACCATGGACAGGTTGCCGGTGCATCATATGGCCAACACACACTTAAACACACACTCACACCTACGGGCAGTTTAGAGTGAGTGATCAACCTAACATACATGTGTTTGGACTGTAGGAGGAAACCAGAGTACCCGGAGGAAACCCACTCAAGTTCCTGTGAGAAGACAATGCTGAACACTACACCACCGTGCTGACCACAAGATCACCATGCAGACCACTACACCACCGTGTTGACCACTACACCACTGTACTGACCACTAGACCACCGTGTTTACCACTACAACACTGTGCCATATATATATATATATATATATATATATATATATATATATATATATATATATATATATATATATATATATATATATATATATATATATATATATATATATATAATTTATATAATTAAGCTTTATTGATTGCCTAATATATGCACACATACATCACAGCATTTCATGAGGAAAAGTTGGTGAAAATTCCTTAAAGGAGAACAGGAAGACTCTGAGCTGTAAGCTGTACACAGTCTGGCACAGGGGTATCTGTGAGCCTGTGCTTATCAGTTTCAAATTTGATTGGTTTCTAAAATCACATCTTTGAAATTGACCGTCCATGATGTTATTGCGAGTGATCAGATGAGATTTTGCGTCCAGACATCACCATTCGATCAGCATGAGCTGCTGTGGAACTACAGAGCAAATCCCAGCTATTCCACCACTTTGGATTTAACATTGTCACTGCTTGTTAAGTTACCATGCAAAAAATTCTGATCTTAGTGTCCAGGCTGAGACCCATCTGTAGAAATCTGATTGGAATCAAATATAAAACCACCTTAAAATCTGTTTTTTGCTGTCAAGACCATTAAAAATCTATCAGATTTGGGCTGATAGTGTGAACAAGGTGTGAGTACTGAAGTGTATGCATGCCACGACTGCTGTTTCATGTTTTTTTCTATATTTCAAGCTAATGAAATATAAAGTGATGTTACTGTACATGAATGTTTGGAGAATAGATAAACAGTGAGTGGCCGATGCTGTGCGATGCTACATCATTACACTTCATAATTCTACAAATATATGTATTTTGTCCAAAAGTGCTCAAACTTCCATATAGACATATACTACTGAATACAGGAACCAGTAGGTTTAGTAGGTTGCACAAGATTTGTTATTAAACCGTAAACATATTATGTTAAGTGTAATGCTACAGGAGAGTCAGCATTTCAAGAGCATTTCATATCTCTAAAGCACCCAAGCAAGCGCCAGCCTGCCAGCCTGCTACCCACCTTCAAACCGTTTCAGGGTTTAAAGTCAGAAGAGCTAGAAAAATCTGGACTTCCATTTGTTCCATGAATGCAGGAATAAATCTGGTGTATGTGGTGATTCACGCCTTCAGGTATCTGTGAGATCTGTGATGTACTACAGATGTTATGATGCTGTTGGCAATTTTTTGCAAGTTTATTCTCCCAAATTTTTTATTTCATTGCGATGATTAACATCCCAGTCT
This sequence comes from Megaleporinus macrocephalus, assembly GCA_021613375.1. Lineage (NCBI taxonomy): Eukaryota > Metazoa > Chordata > Actinopteri > Characiformes > Anostomidae > Megaleporinus > Megaleporinus macrocephalus. The sequence continues at coordinate 17,656,942 of CM038712.1, forward strand.
GTTTGCAGTCCATAAGTTCCTGACTCTTCTGGAGCACAGCAAATATTTTCCATTATTTTGGCCCCCTTTCTGGAATAAATCTTGTCCAAAACACTCAAAACATCCACAACTGCACGGTCTCAGTTTCTCCAGCCATAGATAAACCACACCACATATTCAGATTTCACCTGCAACACAGCCAACACAGTCTGAAGAAGCACAACTTTAAATCAACTTACTGCCCACTGTGTGTTTCCACTAACTGGCCACTTTATTAGAAACACCTACCTTGTGCTTTTACTAACTGGCCACTTTATTAGAAAAACCCACCTTGTGCTTCCACGAACTGGCCACTTTATTAGAAACACCCATTTTGTGCTTTTATTAACTGGCCACTTTATTAGTAACACCCACCTTTTACTTCCACTAACTGGCCACTTTATTAGTAACACCTACCTTTTACTTCCACTAACTGGCCACTTTATTAGAAACACCCACCTTTTACTTCCACTAACTGGCCACTTTATTAGAAAACACCCACCTTTTACTTCCACTAACTGGCCACTTTATTAGAAACACCCACCTTTTACTTCCACTAACTGGCCACTTTATTAAACACTAACTCTGTACTTCTGCAGTTTGAATGTTTGAAGTATTTTAAATCCTTCATGATAAGAGCTCTTTGATCTCTGACCACCGCATTATTTTGATGTTCTCCAGTCAGTAAAGTGTTGTACAGGTATGAACTCTGAAGCTGAGATAAAGTCCATAAACTGTTCTGAACTGCGGTCTCAGGATCAGCCCGGTGTTTAAGGAGTATCTCTGTTTAATAGACTGTAATTCGTGGACCGTGTCCAGATGGCCAGTATATCTCCTTGACGTTCACCACGCTGTGACTGGTTTGTGTGGGAAAAGGATCTGAGCCAGATTCTCTGTCCTGCCTGTATCACTGGCAGTGAGCTGGATGTTTAGACTGGACAGATTCCCTGCGTTACCCTGACAGACTTTATTTACGTTACAGAGTTAAGATAGTGAGGGCTATGGCTCTGAGCACTGAGCTAATGTACACTAGCGCTGCATTATGCGTGTGGTGTTTCAGTAAACTGCTCCATAAACCTGTTTATTTAAAGGATCAGAAACGTTAAACACAGGTGAGCTGTTTCTGTACGTGCGTCGGTCTGCTGGAGCACAAGGTCAGTCTCCAGTTCCATTTCTCATTTCATTAAACTGTAGGAGGTGCTAGCAGCTATAGCTCCTCTGCACTTATTTTGGAGTTCATAGGAACGCACATGTGGGAGAACTGTGTGTCTGTCTGTCTGCCTGTCTGCCTGTCTGTCTGTCTGTCTGTCTGTCTGTCTGTCTGTCTGTCTGTCTGTCTGCCTGTCTGTCTGTCTGTCTGTCTGTCTGTCTGTCTGTCTGTCTGTCTGCCTGTCTGTCTGTCTGTCTGTCTGGAGGGAGAGAGGGAGTTAAATCAGTGTCCCCAGAACTTGAACCTGAAATCATGTTTTGGAAAAAAAGGTGTGTAAAATTTGGTGTTATTGAAAAAATAATTCAGTTACAACAATTTTTGGTTGTGAAAATTCAGGTCATAAAAATCCAGGGAACATCCAGGGTGCTCGGGAATAGCAAACAAGCACAGATGTAATCGAACTTGCATCGGGCCAATAACAAAACACACACACACACACACACACACAAACACACACACACACACACACACACACACACATATATATATAATCTCTGATATGAAATTTGTGGTGCAAAGTTTGGAACAAAGTACCATCACTACATTTTCTATCTATCTATCTATCTATCTATCTATCTATCTATCTATCTATCTATCTATCCATCCATCCATCCATCCATCTATCTGCCTGCCTGCCTGCCTGCTGTTTACAGAGCTACATGCTCTAAGTGTGTTATCAGCCCAAATGAACAGAATTCCTATTCTGGTCCAGCATCTTCTCTGTCAGCGCGCCACAGTGTTCAGGGTGTGTTCTGTGGAGACATGACTTTATATCATGGAACGCAAATCCAGTTCATACTCTTCACTGTGATGATAATCTGCACCGGTGTGACGGAGCACAGCAAGTATTTATCTGTTATCACAGCTATTGTTGTATGTGTTAACAGCAGTGATGGGTTTAGGAAGAGCTGCGGTGATCAGTCAGTACGCTGCTCTGCTCCAAGAATGTGACACACTTAGCATATCAGGCTCTGCGCCATCTGGGCTCGTCTATTAGGAGCTGAAGCACAGGAGCTGACAGAGCCGAGCCAGAAACACGGACTGTCTCTTCTCACGCAGGATTAAACTGAGCTGGAATCATCCAGAATTCCACCACCCTCTAGATAACTAGAAGAAAAATGTTTCACCCACCTATGGCCAAAAGTATGTGGTCAGTTGACCATCACAACTATATGTGCTTGTTGGACGTCACACTCCAGAACCATGTGCATTAATATGAAGTTGGCTCTGCTCTTTCAACAAGATTTTCAAGTGTGTCGTTGGGAATTTGTGTGAATTCAGGGGAATTTGTGAGGTCAGATCTCACAATCCACATTCCAGTTCAACCCAGAGGTGTTCAGTGGGGTTGAGGGGGTCAGGACTGGTGTCCCTCCACACCAAACTCCTCAGTCTAGTTATTTACGGAGCTGTACAGGCACATAATCATGCTGCAACAGGAAAGCGAGTCACTCCAAACTGCTGATATAAGAACAGAACTGTGTAAAATGTCTTTGTTACTGTAGCATTAACATCACTCTTCACTGGAACTGAGGTTCTGAACCCAAATCCTAAAACCCTCCAGCAGTTTATCAGCTCCACTGACCATATAGGAGGTACATTTACAGACTGTAGTTCATCTGATTCTCTATATACTTTATTACTCTGTTCTTTAATAGTCAGGACCCCACAGGACCACCACAGAGCAGGTACTATAAGGGAGATGGGTCATTTCTTAACACTGCAGTGACACTGACGTGGTGGTGTGTTAGTGTGTGTTGTGCTGGTCTGAGTGGATCAGACACAGCAGTGCTGCTGGAGTGTTTAAACACTTCAGTGTCACTGCTGGACTGAGAATCGTCCACCAACCAAAACTATCCAGACAGCAGTGTCCTGTGGGCGGTGTCCTGTGTCCACTGATAAAGGACTAGAGAACACAAAGTGTGCAGCAGCAGATGAGCTACTGTCTCTGACTTTACATCTACAAGGTGGACCAGCAAGTAGTAGGTGTGTCTAATAGAGTGGACAGTGAGTGGACACAGTGTTTAAACACTCTAGCAGCACTGCCCCCACCCACCACGTTCCAGTTATGTCCCCGAGACCTTGATGGCCTCGGCACTAACCTGAGCCTGTTCACATTCCCAGCTGTCATCAGTCAGAGCTAACAGTGTTAGCATGCCATACGTGCTAGCATTCCTGAAAGAGAAGACTGAGTGCTCCACACACAAGACATGGCTTTTTCAAAGCCGCATGCTCAAAGCTACCGCACTCAGCAGCTCTCGCACTGGCGTCTGCTGAGGAGGACAGCAGGCCACTGAATTAGCCGCGCAGCGCCAGAGCTATTAGCATCTGTCCTGCAGGAAACGGTCAGGCTTTCATTCTGGACAGAGAGAGATGTTGGTCTGTGGTTTAGGTTTCTCAGATTCGTCTGTTTTAAAAGGACAGACCGTTCGGGTTAAGTATGTAGCATTTCGCTAAAAGAAAACAACAGCTCATGATGAGCTAACAGGACACATGAACATGGAGGAGGAAGAAAGGAAATCCTGACCACAATCCAGTCACTCTGCCCATCACAAACCTCACTATTATACAGCCTTCCAGCCAGTGCTGAGAAAACTGCTTAAACTGAATATAAGTTGTTATTAATCTGAATTCATTATTTTAAATGCAAACACTAATTTGAGGAGAACTGTGGAGCAACTATATTGTTATAGATTTTTTGCTTTCTGATGGATCTTCGCAGCATAACTCCTCCCACAAAATATCAGCACAGTTCCAACTCCAGATTGTAACAATGGATTTTCTCCAGAATTTTCTCCCATAGAGAATGAATAGGATAGAAGAGTGCACGCCAATCTACTGAACTGCTCAACCGACAGACACCGTTACACATACACTGACTCAGGACAGACCCCCGGACACGACTGCAGTGACGACCTGCACTCATCTGTTTGTCGTCTTTTTTTTCTATCCCTCTTTTTTCCCCCAGTAGAGTCCCAGTAGCCTCCAAACTACTCACTCAGCAGAGATCCCCAAACTCTTATCCACAGATCCCATACTGACCCACACTCCTCTGTTTGTCGTTTATTCATTCCTCATTCCTCTCATAGGATCCCATTTATTTGCGGTAACACCCAAACTTCAGGGTTTCATTAAACCTACAGTCTTCAAACTGTCTCTACTCACTCAGAACAGATCCCCAAGCATTAATCCACAGACATGACCTGCACTCCTCTATTTGTTGTTTATTCATCCCTAGTTCCTCCCATACATTCCCATTAATTTTCAGCTAAACCCAAACTTCAAGGTTTCATTTAACTTACAGCCTCCAAACTGCCTGTACTCACTCAGAGTCCCAAACACTAATCCACTGATTTACTGACCCAAACTCATCTATTTGTCATTCATACGCAACCATTTTGTCGTTCATGCGCAACCACTTTTCTAGTTTATTCACAAGCATGCGCCAGTCGTGGATAACTCTGAAATCCTTTATAAATTATTGGAGGAGCCTGTTAGTCTGTTAGATATCCACTAAGCTGTTCACTATAGCTCTTGTTAAACTTAATTGAACTCTTTCCCAACATATCTGTTGTCGGCTATTTGCAGTATATGTGCTCTTGTGATCCTGCTGGTGTGGGTTTTTGTTTTTTCAGAGAAATATTTATAGACAATCCATAACTTAAAAAGTTTTTCTTATTTTCTGGAAAAGTAACCTGGATTTTCTGGAAAATCAAGTGTAAATATCAAAAGGAGGCCAGGTGTCCGCAGGCTGTGCATATTCCCTCCATACAGAGTTAAAAAGACGACGCAGGTCGTATCAGTCCTGACTTAACGAGTTCAGTTCGGCTGAGTAAACACTGTGTATGAATACAGCCTTGCTCCCAAAGAAAGGCCCGGAATGTTATTGTAGTACCTCAAATAAGTGACCCTGGATGCTTTTAATATCTTCTGACGGGAGTGAAGGATGATTAATGTGCCCCGATTTTTGCTTCGACGGCTCCGTTCAGTAATTAGCTGAAGCTCTTGTTATTTTTTAAAGCTCCTCAGACGTATGAAGAGAATCAGACAGAGCGTCTGTACCGTGAAAATAAAGTATCTGGATCCAACAAATACTGCATTCCTAAACTCGCTCCAGCGCTAACATTGAAAAGGTCAGCAGTGCAGATTTAATAAACCAGAGTATTTTTAGCGCTTTTGACTCATTACTGTTTTATGTAGGCATGAACAGCAGAGCAGCACACCGTAGAACACGTTAGAGCATTCAGTCCGAGATATTCACTGACCTTCTTTCAAATGCTTGGTCACTATAACAGAAGTGCTAAATTTAATCCATCAGCCAAGACCTGTTTAGCACTGGAGCTCCACCAGTTAGCATGGTGCTAACAGCAGTTGTCACGCAAACCGTGTGGAGATGTTTAATAGTCTTCAATAAATGTAATTATATGGTTTCTTACTTCATCTGACTCATTGTTTTCTATAAACATGGACGTTAATATACACTACATGGACAAAAGTATTGGGACGCTTACTGGAGCTTGTATAGAATCACATTCAAAATCCATAGGCATTAATATGGAGTTGGATGAGTTTACACTCTTCTGGGAAGAGATTTGTGAAGAGTCTGTGGGAATTTTTGCCCCTGAAGAGTATTGGTGTGGTCAGACACTGATGTTGGACAAGAAGCTCACAATCTCCATTCTAGTTCATCCTAAAGGTGTTGGATGTGGGCCAATGAAGTTCTTTCACACCAAAACTCACCCAACCAGCCTGTATGGAGCTGTTCAGTCATGCTGGACCAGAGAAGATCTTCCATAAATTGTTCCTACAAAGTTGTCCAAAATGTCTGAAGCATTAAGATTTTCCCTTCACTGGAACTGAGGGTCTTCAGCCCACCCCTGAAAAACATGGGGGCTTTATATCCCTGTAGCTCACATTTGGCACTTACCTTAGCCTCATGTGACCTTTGGCCACTCCAGAGCATCCTGTTCTATTGCCCAGTGCTGTCCTGTGAAGATTATAAACGGTGAGTGGCCTGAATTCACACATGAGAAAGACTGTCCGGATACTTTTGTCAGAAAGTATAAAAATGAACTCATCTGAACTCATCAAGGCCTCTATCTCTGTGGTCAGTGCTGTTGTCTGGACAGGACAGGACATGTAAGCGGAGGTCGTGAAGGCGCCTGGTCGCGCCCACAGTTCACTGCCAGCCGCTCTGAACTCTGTTACTGTAGGCCTTCAGCGCAATCGCTACACAAAGAGCCACTACACAATCACAGCACTCACTCTGTCTTGCAGTGACACACACAACAGCACACTGACACACACAACAGCACACTAATCTACACAACAGCACACTAATCTACACAACAGTACACTGAAACACACAAGAGCACACTAATCTACACAATAGCACACTGACACACACAACAGCACACTGATCTACACAACAGCACACTGACACACACAACAGCACACTGACACACACAACAGCACACTGACAAACACAACAGTACACTGACACACACAACAGCACACTGAGCTACACAACAGTACACTGACACACACAACAGCACACTGACACACACAACAGCACACTGATCTACACAACAGCACACTAACCCACACAACAGCACACTGACACGCACAACAGCACACTGACCCACAAAACAGCACAGACACACATAACAGCACACTGACCCACACAACAGCACACTGATCTACACAACAGCACACTGACACACACAACAGCACACTGACACACATAACAGCACACTGACCCACACAACAGCACAGTGATCTACACAACAGCACACTGACCCACACAACAGCACAATGATCTACACAACAGCACACTGACCCACACAACAGCACACTGATCTACACAACAGCACACTGACACACACAACAGCACACTGACACACATAACAGCACACTGACCCACACAACAGCACACTAACCTACACAACAGCACACTGATCTACACAACAGCACACTGACACACACAACAGCACACTGATCTACACAACAGCACACTGACACACATAAAATCACACTGACACACACAACAGCACACTGATCTACACAACAGCACACTGATCTACACAACAGCACACTGACACACACAACAGCACACTGATCTACACAACAGCACACTGACACACATAACAGCACACTGACCCACACAACAGCACACTGATCTACACAACAGCACACTGACACACATAAAATCACACTGACACACACAACAGCACACCGACCCACACAACAGCACGTTGATCTACACAACAGCACACTGACACACATAACAGCACACTGACACACAACAGCACACTGATCTACACAACAGCACACTGACACACATAACAGCACACCGACCCACACAACAGCACACTGATCTACACAACAGCACACTGACCCACACAACAGCACACTGATCTACACAACAGCGCACTGACACACATAACAGCACACTGACCTACACAACAGCACACTGATCCACACAACAGCACACTGACACACACAACAACACACTGACACACACAACAGCACACTGATCTACACAACAGCACACTGATCTACACAACAGCACACTGACCCACACAACAGCACACTGACACACACAACAGCACACTGACCCACACAACAGCACATTGACACACACAACAGCACACTGATCTACACAACAGCACACTGACACACATAAAAGCACACTGACACACACAACAGCACACCGACCCACACAATAGCACACTGATCTACACAACAGCACACTGACCCACACAACAGCACGTTGATCTACACAACAGCACACTGATCTACACAACAGCACACTGACACACATAACAGCACACTGACACACAACAGCACACTGATCTACACAACAGCACACTGACACACATAACAGCACACTGACACACATAACAGCACACCGACCCACACAACAGCACACTGATCTACACAACAGCACACTGACCTACACAACAGCACACTGATCTACACAACAGCACACTGACACACACAACAACACACTGACACACATAACAGCACACTAACCTACACAACAGCACACTGACACACACAACAGCACACTGACACACATGACAGCACACCGACCCACACAACAGCACACTGACCTACACAACAGCACACTGACACACACAACAGCACACTGACACACATAACAGCACACTGACCCACACAACAGCACACTGACACAAACAACAGCACACTGACACACACAACAGCACACTGGTCTACACAACAGCACACTGACCCACACAACAGCACACTGATCTACACAACAGCACACTGATCTACACAACAGCACACTGACCCACACAACAGCACACTGATCTACACAACAGCGCACTGACACACATAACAGCACACTGACTTACACAACAGCACACTGATCTACACAACAGCACACTGACACACACAACAACACACTGACACACATAACAGCACACTAACCTACACAACAGCACACTGACACACACAACAGCACACTGACACACATAACAGCACACTAACCTACACAACAGCACACTGATCTACACAGATCTACACAACAGCACACTGACCCACACAACAGCACACTGATCTACACAACAGCACACTGATCTACACAACGGCACACTGACACACATAACAGCACACTGACACACATAACAGCACACTGACCCACACAACAGCACACTGATCTACACAACAGCACACTGACCCACACAACAGCACACTGATCTACACAACAGCACACTGACACACATAACAGCACACTGACCTACACAACAGCACACTGATCTACACAACAGCACACTGACACACACAACAGCACACTGATCTACACAACAGCACACTGACACACACAACAGCACACTGACACACATAACAGCACACTGACACACACAACAGCACACTGACACACACAACAGCACACTGACCTACACAACAGCACACTGATCTACACAACAGCACACTGACACACACAACAGCACACTGACACACATAACAGCACACTGACCTACACAACAGCACACTGACCCACACAACAGCACACTGATCTACACAACAGCACACTGACACACATAACAGCACACTGACCTACACAACAGCACACTGATCTACACAACAGCACACTGACACACACAACAGCACACTAACCTACACAACAGCACACTGATCTACACAACAGCACACTGACACACATAACAGCACACTGACACACAACAGCACACTGACACACACAACAGCACACTGACACACACAACAGCACACTAACCTACACAACAGCACACTCTGAAAATACACAACAGCACACTGACACTACTGTCTCTAATAGTGTCTAAGGAGTGGACAGTGAGTGGACACAGTGTTTAAACACTCCAGCAGCAATGCTGTGTCTAAACCACTCACACCAGCACAACACACACCACTAACACACCACCACCACGTCAGTGTCACTGCAGTGCTGAGAATGATCCAGCTCCCTATTAGTATCTGCTCTGTGGTGGTCTTGTGGGGGTCCTGATCATTAAAGAACAGAGTAACAAAGTATACAGAGAATCAGATGAAGTACAGTCTGTAAGTGTAGCTCCTATATGGTCAGTGGAGCTGATACAGTGGACAGTGAGTGAACATATATATATATAATGTTTGTGTGGGGTGATCCTATTTGTTGTCTTGATTAAAATCAAGGATCATATTAATAGTATTAATTTTCTTTAAAAAGCTTCAGATCAGAGATGTTCGTGTACTGATATACAAGGAGGCTGTTAGTGGGTCAGAGTGACAGGAAACAGCTTATTCACTGGAAGCAATACTCAGCACTCGTTCATCCCCAGAGAACGCAGAAGTGTAAAGTCATCCGGAGAGGAAGCGCATGACTCAGCGCTTTGATCCACTCTCTAAAGCCTCCGCGGGGGCTCTGAGTTTGATTTCTGTAAACTTATTCCTCCTCAGTGACTCATTCACAGGCCTGTTCCGAGTAACAACCAAAACTACACCAATCCTCTCCAGAAGCCCAACACAGGCCCAGCGCTTTCACAACACTGGAGTTCTCCAGCATGGTCCTGGAGGCCCGCTGTCCTGCACATGTCACTGCTTTTCCTGTATTAACACACCCACTTTAACCCAGTAATCTGAATTCATGAGCTGATTAGTTTGATCAGGGGTGCTGTGAGCAGATAAAACACCAAAACTGACAGTGGGTAGGCAGTGGGGTCCAGAGCAGACGAGGACATGCAGGCAGATTTGGAACGAACGGCATGTGCTATAAAAATGGACAGGACTGTCTAAGCAACTCGAGAAGCTCCAGGAGAACTTCCTAAAAGGGAATCCAGAACTAATGCTCTCTGTTTTCAGCAGGATTTGGACTTGCTGCATCATGCTGTTGTTCCAAAAAGAGGCCCGTATCACAGAAAACCCGATTCCACTCACTGTTCTGACATAAACTGTGGTTTATTTTCAGACGAGTCTCAAGGGCTCTTTGGAGAGATGCCATAGAAAAACCGCTTCCCCTAAATGACCTTTCACTGCCCAAGGAATAAACAACCTTAAGAAAGTTTAAAGGGCCCATATCCTGGGAAAACAACTCCCTGTTCCGAGACACTGATGTAGTATTTAACCGTCTGTCAATACTTCATCTCCAAGTAAACAAGACTGTGGAAAACAGCCTGCTGTGAAAATGTCGTGTTTGTGATGTCACAAAACCAAGAACATAAGAACATTTACATCTGCATGTTTGGTGGTGAGGTGGCATGGTGGTGCAGCGGGTAGTTAGGGCTGCCTCACAGCAGGAAGGGTCTAGGTTTGATATATATATATATATATATAAATATAACCCTAACAATTCCTAGAAAATAAATGTAATTGAAGAATCTAGGAACCTTCCCTTAATTAGTAATCCATCACTTCCTGCTTCCCTGGGGTTTAAATATGATGTGACACAAAGGCCTATTTCTCTTATACACTTCAACATGGAAAAGATGAAAGAACACACCACTCAAATAAGGCAGATGTATGTCGACCTTTATAAGACAGACAACAGATACAAAACTGTAGCCACTCGCCTACACCTGCCCATATCTCACCTATACTTGCCCATATCTCCAGTCAGAGGAACCATCAAGAAGTTAAAAACAACTGGAACAGTGGCAGACAAGCCTGGGCAAGGATGCAGGTTCATCTCGCCACCACGCGCAGTGAGGAGGACGGTGAGAGAAGTAAACAGTTCTCCAAAACTAACTGTTAGAGAACTGCTTTAAAGAGTAGTATCTTGGGGTCACAATATCTCCATAACAACTATCAGGTGCTATCTACATGCCAACAAGCTGTTTGGGAAGCATGCACGGAAAAAGCCTTTTCTCACTTCCAAACCTAAACATAAACATCTGGAGTTTGCAAAGCGGTACTGGGACTTCAACTGGGACTGTGTGCTTTGGTCAGATGAGACCAAGATTCACTCTGAGTGGGTCTGGCTTAACACAAAAGATGAGTATGTGGAAAAGCACTTCATGTCCACAGTGAGGTGTGGGGGAGGATTGGCGATGCTGTGGGCCTGTTTCTCTTCCAAAGGCCCCGGGAACCTTGTTAGGGTGCTTGGCATGATAAACTCTTTGAAATACCAGGACATTTTAAATTAAGATCTGGTGGCCTCTGCCCAAAAGATGAAGATGGGTCATCACTGGATCTTTCAGCAAGATAATGACCCTAAACATGTGGCCAAAAATGGTTCACCAGACACAAAATCAAGCTCCTCCCATGGCCGAAGACAAGAATGCATAGGAGCGAACCCAGGACTCCGGCCCATATAGAGAGGCTGTGTGAAGAGGAATTTACTGAAGAACTACTGCAGTGATCAGTTTAGTTTGTATGACTCCAACTGATGCTTAGTGATGAGTGGCGACTCATTTTTACGCAACCACGTGGGAAGGTGTATCTACTGACTAACTATAATTAAATTGTGTTTTATTTAAAAAATACCATCCCTTGTTCATGTCACTACTGAAACCCAAAGGGGTGAAGCATTATTTTAGCCACGCCCCTACATTTCAGAGCAGGAATTAAGCTGCACCCCTGTCCCTCATGGCCACATGGTGAGCACTGTTTGTGTCCCAAACAAGTTTAAAAATCAGTGTGTAACATAAAGAACGATCACCACCAAAACACAGATTTTGAATGTTTGTGTGTTTTAATGACAAATATAATGGTTTTATGTGTGTGTAGCTCCTTAAAGCTGTGTTTGCTGGTCATGCACTGGCTAGTGTTTTTAAGTTCTGCTCAAAGTTCGCCAAAATTGTTATTACTGACATGGTCACTGCTGAAAGCTTCTTTTGGTGGTATGTGAAATTATTGGTTCTAACAATGTAAACGTAATTAAGGTAAAAGGTCGCTCAACACTAAAAGATTTAGCCCAGAATGTGTTTCAGCTCTGACTCTGAACCAGTACAGTAGAGTAAATCCCAGTCTGAGGCTGGTTTTGGTCCTGAGTTTGGACCCGTCTGTCACACAGCTGGGATACAGCCACGCAATCCGTGTTATTCCGTGTTATTATATTGGATTTAATATAAAAATAGGCAGGAAGATTCTGCTGAGCACTGGGACTGTAAGTGCAGCGGATTGGAATCAACTCCGCTACATATTCCCTGGATAAATATGAAAAATACAACCACATGGAGGACATTATGGCCAGGCCCTCCGTCCCCCTCCCACCTCTACGACCCTCCACACTGCTGCTGGTTCCTCTTACAGTGAGTGTAGCAAAATTCAATTAAAATCCAACGTCCTGGAGACGGTCAGATACTCCAAGACACAGGAGAAACACAGAGAGTGAGAGAAGAAGAGGTCAGCAAGGTTCCTACAGTGTCTGGAGGGACAATAACATGCTTATGTATGAAATCTGATCAATGATAGTGCATATAATTGGCCTTCTGTGGGTTAATACGCGTGCAGTCACTGCTTAGTGTGAACACAGACGTACTTTCTTTGTCAGATCTAAAGGGGACGTTGTTTTTTACATGCTGGAATTCTTCCTGTCTCCCTCGTGAGCTCAGTTTAAAGATGTAATGTCTTATTAAAAGAAATACGTGGCACTATTATATGAAAAGACATAAGTCCATTTGCATTCTGTTTAAATTTAAAATTTTCTTTTAGGGAACCTTTATTATGCAGACGAGATGATACCTAGGAATATTGATTGAAAATCAAAGGATTAAGATATAAAACAAATAAAAAATCTAATTTAATTGAACAAAAAAATTTGTTAATAAATAAATACAAATAATAAGAATAAATAAAAAGATAGTAAAATTTCAGAAACAATCGATAAGAAGTAAATAATAATAATAATAATAATAATAATGAATATGCAGTTGGCGGCACGGTGGTGTAGTGGTTAGCACAGTGGTGTAGTGGTCTGCATGGTAGTGTAGTGGTCAGCATGGTCGCCTCACAGCAAGATGATCTGGGTTGGATTCCCGGTCCGGGCTGTTCTGTGTGGAGTGTGCGTGTTCTCCCCGTGCTTGAGTGTGTTTCCTCCGGGTACTCCGGTTTCCTCCCACAGTCCAAACACATGCATGTTAGGTTTATCACTCACTCTAAACTGCCCGTAGGTGTGAGTGTGTGTTGGCCATGTGATGGACTGGTGACCTGTCCATGGTGTATGATGTATGACCCGATGACAGTGAAGGTGGGGGGATGATGGTGATGATCACAAGAATTGCAATTTTAAGAACCATAAAATCCAGCAACAGCTTCTTCGAAAGGTCAAGAAATTCAAACAAAGTTCTAAAAATAAAGCTAAAGTTTGTAAGAGGCTGAACAGCGCTCTGTTTTAAAGAGCTCGTCGGTCCTGCATGTGGGAACTGGGCCGAGGGCGTTAGGAGGTGATGCTAAAAGCTGGAGCGGGAAAGTGGACGAGTTGCCTTTTATATGCATCCAGAAAAGAGCTCGGAGCTGCGGCTGGTCAGTTGGTGAGCGCTGTGTACTGATGATTATAATATGATGATGTGAAGATGGTCAGCAGGCGGTTCCCAGGCCAGACAGTAATAAGCACAAAGTTAGAAACATTTGGGAAAAGAGTGATTTGGTAGGAGAAACACTCTGCTGTGTCATGGAAGACTGAAAACTCCCTACTTTTTTCTACACACAGAGCCTCATTTAGTCCAGATCTCAGTTCCAAACTGGGACTTTGTGAAGAAAACAGTGATAAATAAACTTAGTTTGACCTGCACTAATCAAAACATATACATATCTATATATCATCACTGTCTAGTAAAAAAACAAGCATCTCCAAAACGACAGCTTCACAGGGGAGAACAAAAACTTTACTATCAGCGAAAGTCAATATAAAGAGGTTTTATATACATATACAACATGAACACCCTCCATGTCCTAGTATCTCCACTCACTGTCCACTGTATCAGCTCCACTGACCATATAGGAGCTACACTTACAGACTGTAGTTCATCTGATTCTCTGTATACTTTATTACTCTGTTCTTTAATGATCAGGACCCCCACAGGACCACCACAGAGCAGGTACTATTAGGGAAGTGGATCATTCTCAGCACCGCAGTGACACTGATGTGGTGGTGGTGTGTTAGTGTATGTTGTGCTGGTATAAGTGGATCAAACACAGCAGTGCTGCTGGAGTGTTTAAACCAAGGGCGAATGAACCCTCTGAACATTACATACTGCACTACTGAAAGCACTTCTAACAATGGTGTCCTTTTATTTATTCATTAATTATTTATTTTTATTTTTTTATTTTTGTTCGTATTTAGTGTAGTAGCAGTCTGCAGTTTGGGGCGTGGCCAGAGAATAATGTAAATTTATGTTTTAGAGTGCTTTCTGACTAAAGTTAATATAAATGTTACCTAACCCAAACCCTCCTAGTCTGTTACCATAACAACACATTATATTAATGCCGTTTTTTTGCAGTATATATGGTCATCGTTGCTGTTCATTGCTCTCATCACTGACCTCGCGTTTAACGCTGGCGCGAGCTACCCGGCACTCCAGCCAGACGAGAGCTCGGGTTAGTGAAGCTGCTGACTGCAGGATATATCTGAACAGGCATTTCAACACAAGCCTTAACAGTAAAGGACCCAGACCACCTAAAAACCGGAGCCCGTTGCTAACAACAAACACAGCGCAAGAATCATGAAGGCTGCCAAAACGTGCTTTCAAAATAAAAGTGTTTTTAAAACAGTTTCTGCTTTTCTGTGGTTTAATTTTGGGTGGGACAAATCTACCTGTTTCTGATATTGGGTGGGACATGTCCCCCCCATCCCCCAGGTTTCTACGCCAATGGTTTAAACACTGTGTCCACTCACTGTCCACTCTATTAGACACTCTTACTACTTGCTGGTCCACCATGTAGATGTAAAGTCAGAGACAGTAGCTCATCTGCTGCTGCACAGTTTGTGTTCTCTAGTTCTTCATCAGTAGGACTAGAGAACACAGGACACTGGACACCGCCCTCAGGACACAGTTGTCTGAATAGTTTTGGTTGGTGGATTCTCAGTCCAGCAGTGACACTGATTTGTTCAAACACTCCTGCAGCACTGCTGTGTCTGATCCACTGACACCAGCAACACGCGCATGAACACACCAGTCAGTGTGACTGTAGTGCTGGGAATGAGTTCATAGATCAGATACTAAACGTGGATATCTGCAGTTTCCTGAAGACTACAATAAAAGTCCTGTGTGGTTAGAGTGCCAGTATAATACTCTGTAATCCTATACAGATTGAAGTCTGTTCCTCTTATTTTCACATTATGATGCTCTAACTGTGCTCTATGGAGTCGCCCAGCGTCTCAGCAAGGTTCACCTACGTAGGATATAAGTGTGGGAGATTCTGGGGTCCGTATCCGGTTCCGTGGCGGCGAGCAGTCCAATCCAGGGCTCATTGGGAAGAGCTCTACTGTGTAGTTTGGTCTTACCACATGTTTTTAAGTTGGCTTGCAGTCAAACATTCCCTTCTTCTGCAGATCTGTTCAAGATGATTTCATCACATCACTGTCCACAAACAGTCTGAACCCATAACGTCCGAGTGGAGAGTAGCAGAAGCATTCTTCTTTGGGGCAGTCGTAGGCTGGACTTTAGGGAACCAGCCTTGTGACCGGATACCATGAACCTACAGGACGCGACTGAAGTACCCTTGAGAAAGACAACAAACCCCTGACTGCTCCCCGGACGCTGTGGTAGTGCTGCCCACCGCTCCGGGCAAGTGTGCTTAGTGTGTGTGTTCACTTGTGTGTGTGTATATGTGAATGTTTCACTGCCCCCTAGTGTGTCTGTTCATTAGTGTGTGTGTATATGTAAGTATTTCACTGACTCCTAGTGTGTGTGTTCACTAGTGTGTGTGTGTATATGTGGGTGTTTCACTGCCTCCTAGTGTGTGTGTTTACTAGTGTGTGTTTATGTGTGTGTTTTACTGCTCCCAAGTGTGTCTGTTCACTAGTGTGTTTGTATGTGTTTGTTTCACTGCCCCCTAGTGTGTCTGTTCACAAGTGCGTGTGTATGTGGGTGTTTCACTGCCCCCAAGTGTGTCTGTTCACGTGTGTGTGTTTACTAGTGTGTGTGTATATGTAAGTGTTTCACTGCCCCCTAGTGTGTGTTCATTAGTATGTGTGTGTATGTGAGTGTTTCACTGCCCCCTAGTGTGTGTGTGCATGTGAGTGTTTCACTGCCCCCTAGTGTGTGTGTTCACTTGTGTGTGTATATATGTGAGTGTTTCACTGCCCCCTAGTGTGTGTGTGCATTAATGTGGGTGTGTATGTATGTGGGTGTTTCCCTTAACTCTAGTGTGTGTGTTCACTAGTGTGTGTGTGTATATGTGAGTGTTTCACTGCATGGATGGGTTAAATGTGTAGATCTTGAATTAAGTATTAATCTATCAGTCAAACCGCCCTGTACATGTGGAAGAGTTTGCTTACCTACGACGATGAAAATCCGTCAGAGGAAGCAGTTCAACTCCACGAATATAACAAACTATTAAAACTATTGCAGTAGTTACTGTGGGAGTTTTCTCTCCCACCCTCACTACTTGGATGACTCAGAGCTCAGAGAATGTAATCGACTGTCTGCAGACCCCCAACAACAGGGCGTGTGGCTTATTTCACTGTAAAGTTTCTGCGGAGGCCAAAACTAAATCTGTCACACCCCTGGGTGGCCAGCCGTGCTCACGCTAAAGCAGGCCAATCCAAACAGCCAGCCGGGCCGCGGGTCATCTTTCAGCTACCTTAAATCACCCTAAGCTCGTCTCTTCTCTCTCCAGAACTCGCTTCACTGGCCGGCGTCACGGTGATAAAATATATATTTAGCAATATTAACAATACCACATCATACACACTCACACAATAAGTCACATTTATGGCAGCAGCTCTGGAAAAGGACAATGGACACCAAGCAGGCCGGATTATGTTCCTCCCTCTGCAGCTGCACACCCGCATCTCTGGAGTTACGGAGCAGATTCTAATGTCTCCACTACAGACACAGTGGAAAAGATTCTCCGTTAGCCACACAGTGCACTGTAATTATAAAGACACGGTAAAAATCTGAACAATATAATACGTTTTCTTTGGGGACTATTTTAACCTCATAGCGTCCTGCATGTGTCCCTCCACCATGAATGGCGTTTAAGACTGAAATCTTCTATCATCAATCAACTATCATGAACAGCGTCTCAGACATCAGACAGTGTATTTATAACCATCTACTGTAATAACTTTCTGTGAGGAAGTTTTTAGAGGTGGACGTCTGGTTCCATTCACCACCATTGTGAACAGTTTTGACTTTATCTAGAACAGAGAGTTTCACACAGAACACACTCTGAATGTCTTTTTTTTTACATTTTGACCACTTAGTTAAGACTTAAAATTAGATTTGAATGTTTAAATTAAGGTTTAGTTACAGGTCTATGAAAGTCTTATTGGTGTAGCAGCTGCTTCTGTTAATCCTGCATGAAGTGAAGTGTAAACATGAAGAAGCAGCGTTTCGTTACTTTGCTGCTCTTAAAGGGAGCCAGAGAACATTAGAAGAACCCCCGGAACCGAGTAACCCCTTAACAACCACCTGAAATCCATCTCAGATGCCACAACAACCGCTCAGCAACAACCATCTAGGATCCTATAGAAACTACCTATTAACACCCTTACAAAAACAAGGAGTATCATAGTATCACCCTAGAAATCCTTTGGGAAACACCTTGGCATCCATCCATACCATAACAACTGCCTGGCAACCACTGAGCAGCCACCTGTGATACCATAGCAACCTTTTAGCAACACCCTAGCATCCTTCTGGGATACCATGGCAATGACCTGACAACAACCTGGGAAACCATAGCAGTCCACTGGGAACCACCTGTGAGACTATAGTAACTGCCTGGTAATCTCCTAGGATACTACAGCAATTGCCTAACAGCAACTTAGCATCTATCTGGAATACCATAGCAACTGCCTGGCAACCACCAGGAATACCATAGCAACCACCTCACAGTCAGCTAGAATTCCATAGAAAACACCTGGCAACCAGCTAGAATACCATAGCAACCACCTGGCAATAGCTTAGCATCCATCTGAAATACCAAAGCAACCACTTACCAACATGTTAACAAGTGTAAGCAGCACTATAAAGCTAGTAAACGCTAAACATCTGGGGGCTAATAGTGACCCTGTGCGTGTCCTGCACAGCAAGAACCGTCCATGTGAATCACCCACAGGTCATCCACAAGCACTGTGTTCACTTTTATCCACTCACACTCACTCACTGTGGTAGACGAGCTAAGCCACATGCCTTTCTTATTATTTCTCATCATTTCTTATCACTACTTACAACGCAGAGCAGAGGCCTCCATTGATCCACTCAGAGAGCTATGACAAATTGAATATCCTCCAAACAGCGGATTCATCATTAAGACTTTCGCGTATTGTTCAGGATCTTCTACAGGTTTAAGGGTTAATGTATGACATGTGGCGACAGAGGACAAACCACCAGCTCTCCAGCTCATCTCCTTTACAGGGAACCAAACCCTCGAAGGTTTTGATTTATAGAGCGAACTTATAATCATCTCAAACACACATGCCCTGTTTAGACACAGCGTCCTATGAAAAATACAGGGCTCGGATTTGAGAGCTGGACAGCATGAACACAATCTTCTCATTGCTTTCTACAGCTGCACAGACGGGGCAGAAGGTTCAGCCCTGAGAGCCTCACATGTCATTCACGTTCAGCTGATCACAATTGAGAACACAGTTTTAATAACATTTGGTTTGTCATTAAGCAGCTACAGTACATTAAATATCATCCTGACAATCTCTGAAATGTGGTCAGCTAAACCAACAGCAGACAAACACTAAACCAGCATCAACAAGCTCAAGACCAGTGTGGACACAGGAGGAGAAACATGATGCTATTAGTTAATATTACTTTGTCCCGCCTGCTGGTGCACAGTGATGTCATCTGTACTCATGTCACTCCGCGAGCTTCCTGTATCATTACATTTAAGCCGAGACTGGACCCCCTCTCTACTTATGGCCAGTGGTCAAGAGTCCATCTGTACCTTCAGATCTTCAAGGGTCTAGTAGTACAGCTCGACTGGACCTGCCGTCCTTCAGGATATATGAAAGACCAGCTTCAGACTCCTCTCTGTCCTGGAGCCCGGATGGTGGACTGAACTTCACTGACTGTATGAACAGCAGAATCACTCACGGCCTTCAAACTCAGACAGAAGATCTTCTCTGAGTGAACCAACCACTTATGAGCACAAATCTGAAGTGTTATTAATATGAATCATATTGCTTTGCTTCTCCTTTTAATCATGTATAATCTAGGTATCAGTACTGGTTGGGTTTTAGAAGGTATTGCTCGTATGCTGTATTCAAATTATTATTCTTCTCTCCAGGTATCAGCACTGGTTCTGGTTCTGGCAGTGTTTGAGCTGAAAGGTAGTTTGGGCTAGAAAGGTAGTTTTCATTAATAATGAGCTGTTTAACATCTCTAGCCAACATACCAGCTGAAGAAATTCGTAGAAACTTTAAAAAGTTTTCAATGATGTCCAATAGTTATTCATGGAATTCTTTCTATGTTTTACTGGTTTATCAGCTGTCCAGGAACTGATTTTTTTTTGACTTCCTAATGGCATCTAGGATGTTGTAGGTCAGGCAACATCCTAGGGCAGATTGTTCAGTAATTATTTCTTTGTTGTTACAGTGCATATCATTAATTAGGTATGTCAACAGCAGCTGCATGATTTTACTCATCATTCAATAAGAGAAGTGACAACAGTCGGTTGAAAACAAGAGACATAAAGTTGGGGTGGTGCTCTATTGTGGCGATGTGAAGACACTGATCTAGGTGTGCACTGGAGAGTCCGTTTCTGTCCAGGCTATTGATAATGTTCATTGAAGAAAATTATGTCTCACAGATATAGGTGGAGGGAAATACTGTGAGTAGCAGTAGGGACAGCAAACAAAGCAGCTCCTCTTGAAAAGCTTCCTCATTAGGTGTCAATGGTGAGCGACATGAAGTCTGTTTTCTTCAGACGAGAGATCAGGGCACACAAGCAGTCCTCCGCTAAAACCTCCACTCTTCTCCCTGCAGTATTATCCAATAACAGTACTCGATTGAACAAGTCTACAACAGTTTTCTTCGTTTTTCGTCGAGGCTCAAAACTTCCACCATATCAGTTGCACACGTCTTTATCAACACAGCCTCTGAGAAAGGTTGTTTAGCTGTTGTGTAAAAGGTTGTGTAAGTTCCACGATACACACAGAGATGCAGTGTTGTTTTCTTGCGTAGATGTTTTCTTGTGGATGGTAGTATCAGAATGGTTGTAGGCAGCCATTAAAATCTTTTGTCTTCGACTCTGATTTTGCTGGGAAGTTGTCATTGAAGTGGCTGTGGCGTATTTTAAAGTGCTGCTTTATGTTCGCCACCTTGCATACGGTTACAGCTTGAGAGCATAGTAAGCAAGCTGGCTTAGCGTTGGCACGGTCTGTCAAAATTAAACAAAACTTGTTGGTCCAGATGGAACTGAACTGTCTATTTTTGTTATCAGCTGGCTGTGTTTTTGTACAAGCAGGACTTACATATGCTGTGTCCTAGAGGTAGCTTGTCAACCATTGGCTATGCTGCTCTGCTCTCGTATTTTAGTTGTAAGGTAAATACGCAAACATAGGTGTTTGGCAGTGGGCCAACAGTTTGAGGCCACCTATTGCGAAACACTGCTGTAGGTTAACCAGCCCGCTAGCTGCTGTGTTAGCTTCTTGCAGTTGTACACAAGTTACCACACTGTCGCCGACCATGATGTCTGCACTTTACAAGTTACCTGATCTAACATGTCCCGCTGGAGGTTCTCGTTGCAGGTTTCCACTGCTTCGGCTAAAACAACATAAACAGCAATGAGCAGAGTATTTAGAGCTTATCCAAACGTTCCAGCTAAAAGGAGAAACAATCCTTACAGCAGTTTCAGCTTGTTTCAGCCGACAGCAAGCAGAGGAAAAACAGGCTTGTGGTGTCCAATGGTCAGTAATGAAGTTCTAGGTTTTCCTGGTTTAACAGATGTGCCGGAACTGATTCCAGTGGTTTCCTAATGGAACCTAAAAGTGTTGTGAGTGCTCTCTTATGGTAAGCAGTGAGCCAATTCCTACTAGAAAGAAAAACCATCAGGCTTAATGTCAAAGGTCCACCTGTCCGTCGTTTGATCAGACTGTAGATGTGAGCTGACCTCATCATACTCTGGCATACTGCTGGTCATGCTGGTCACCGGCAAAGCCAGTTGTGTTTTGAATGATGGTAAGCTGTTCAACCAGACTATGCTGACTGACAAGCAAAACCACTCCTGGACCAGCACTAGACCAGCTTAAACCAGTTTAGACTGGCGTTGGATCAGTGTTTTGTCATAGTGGATCTTCTGGACCAGCTTTGGTCACTTCTACTTCACAAGGCCAGTAAAAACGTCCAGGCTTTAGGTCAGTCGTTCTGGCAGCTTCACCTCCTCCTCTGATAAAACACCATCATTTCTTCATGAACCCTTTGATGACATTGTGGGAGCAGTTGGTCACCCTGGGCTGAGGAGCAGAAGCTGGAGGAAGGGCTGGTGTAGAAATGCTAAAAATAAGTGCGGTAGACGGACGGGAGGCGCTGCAGAGAGAACAGAGCCGGCTTTGTGAGAGAGGAGAGCGTCAGCGTGCCAGACCTACTGTAACTGTACAGTGAGCTCATTCCACGCACGTCCTGCTGGAAACACCGCTGAGCAGCTCACAGACTGTAAAGAACAGAAACCCCATACAGTGTTTAGCTGTTACATCATAACACCTGCTGGAGGTTCCAAGTCTACCTATCTATCTATCTATCTATCTATCTATCTATCAGTCTGTCGGTCTGTCTCTCTAACTATCTATCTAAGGTGCAGGAGGCGAAGGAGAGAAATGAAGATCGGATCAGTTTCAAGATAGCGTTTCCAGCAGCGCAGCAGCAGAGAGGCACGCTAAACGCTGACAGATGTAATGTTACTGAGCGTTAGTAAAGAAAAGCATTGCAAGTGGAGGAATAATGTCCAGTCAGCACAAACCCACTGCCCTTCACATACCTGCACACAGAAACTGAGAGAACTTTATTTATTTATCGTCTTATTTATACACACCTCATTCAGCAGCACAGACATATACACACATGGAATCTCGTGATGTCACCAGTTCAGCCAACAGCACTTTATCCCCGCCCCTTCTGTTCCAGCTGAAGTGCTGTGGGGTGTTATTCCTGCAGACAGTCTGTGTGGGAGTTATCAGAGTGGAAGTTTAACGTGCTGGTTGTGGCTGTGAGGAAGCAAATGAGCCTAAAGGATTCCGACAGCAACTGGACAGCAATGTCACTGATCAAAACAGATAATGATGGAGGGAGACATAATGATGGAGTGATGCCTGGTAGAGTGATGATGGAGGGATACATGATAATGGAGTGAAGAAGAAGTGATGCATGATGACGGAGTGATACTTGATGGTGGAGCAATGGATGATGATAAAGTGATGCACGATGATGGAATGATGTGTAAGGATGTAATGACGTCATGAGACAGAATAAAAGTGATGCTGGATGACAGAGTTCTTATCTGCAGAAACACCTTCAGTCTTAGTAGCTGCTTCTGCTTCTTACCATCTGAATAATCCCAAACACACTCAGTGATGTTGAGGTTCTGGAGTCTGGGGTGGTCAGTCGATTTAGTGATGTTGAGGTTCTGAAGTCTGGGGTGGTCAGTCCATTCAGTGGTGTTAAGGGTTCTGGTCTCTGGGGCGGTCAGTCTATTCAGTGGTGTTGAGGTTCTGGACTCTGGGGTGGTCAGTCCATTCAGTGGTGTTGAGGTTCTGGACTCGGGGGTGGTCAGTCCATTCAGTGGTGTTGAGGTTCAGTCCGTTGTTCTAACAACAGCAGCAGCTTCTTTGTTTGATGTGTCTCAGTGAGGAGCTTCTTGAATGTAATACACAGTCATGGTTTCTGTGTTGAGGCTGTGGCTGTGAGCTAGTCTGCTGTTTACATGTAATTGGCTGTGGATGAAGATGTGATGCTGTGCTGGAGGATGTGGAGCACAGGACTGGATGAATATTAGCTTGTTAGCACGAACAGCGTAGCGTGAGTGGCGTGGCTACGCTTATTTTCTCTTTCCTGGTTTGGTTGTTGTTTCTCGCTGTTCACTGAAAGTAAGCTGACCACACGTGGGTCCAGTTTAGTCACTGTGAAGGACACAGTTATAACATGACGAGCGAGCGGTGAGATAAAGATCAGAGTAACTCAGCAGAGCAAAACATTCTGACTCGCACGCTGGCACTGGTCATCTCTTTGAAGTGCCGGTCAGTGCTAATGTGTAAGAGCCGCACTTTCAGGCTCCGTCTGTATGTTTATCTGTAGTAAGTGTTCTCAGCTGGAAGGCGTGTTCTCTCTCTTTCTCTCTCTCTCTCTCTCTCTCTCTCCCTTTCTCTCTCCCCCTCTCTCACTCCCTCTTTCTCTCTCTCCCTCTCTTTCTCTCCCTCTCTCTCTCTCTCTTTCCCTCTCTTTCTCTCCCTCTCTCCCTATCTTTGTCTCCCTCCCTGTCTATCCCCACTGTCTCTCTCTCTATCTCTTTCTCTCTCTCTGTCTATCCCTCCCTCTCTGATTTTCTCTCTCTGTCTCTCTCTCTCTTTCTTTCTCTGGTTCTCTCTTCCTCTCTACCTCTCTCTCTCAATCATCCTCTATTGCTCTTTGTCTACCCCCCCTCTCTCTTTCTCTCTCTCTCTCTCTCTCTATCCCGGTCTCTCTCTTTCTCTCTCTCTCTCTCTCTCTCTCTCTCACTCACTCTGTATTGCTCTTTGTCTATCCCTGTCTCTCTTTCTTTCTCTCTCCCTCTCTTTCTCCCTCCCCCTCTCTCTATATCTCTCTCTCTCTCTCTCTCTCTGTCTCTCTCTCTGTCTCTCTCTCCCTCTCTCTCTCTATCTCTGTCTTTCTTTCTGTCACTCTCTCTGTCTATCCCTCTCTCTCTCTTTCTCTCTTTCTGCTCTTTCCGTCTCTATCTCCCTTTCTTTCTCTGTCTCTCCCTGTGTCTCTCTTTCTCTCTCTATCTCTCTCTATTTATCTCTCTCCTAAGACAAGAATAAAAAGAAAGAATGAGAGACAGTCTGTGTATGAAGGGCAGGAGTTTGGGCATCACAGCCTCCTCTCGCTCTCACATCAGCGAGACTCCGTCCATCCAGGAGGTCACGCTCATTCTTATGGATAAACTTGAAAATAAGATTGTTCTGATTTATGCCTGGAAGAGAAAGGTCAGCACTTCTTCTACGCCTTTCTGGCCGCCTGCCCATCTGGCCTTAGTGACCAGGCTCAGTTTCAAAGAGCAGCTGATGGATGGTGGAATGCCGCGTGCTGAGATACAGATGGGTCAGTGTGGTCTTGGCCCGAGGATGAACCTGCTGGTTCCTTTACCTGTTTAGGAGCTTCGGCCCAGTGAAGAGGTCATACAGATCTAAACAGCGTCATTATTCTTCAGGCCAGAGCCTCTGGGTCGTCTGACCGCTGCCTGAGAGCAGCTGCTGAATAAGAAGCGCTGCAGAGACTCCGATAATTCAGCACCGTTTACTGAGTAGCTGAGTTTCTGTATAATATTCAGTGATGTTTTTACTTTTTTGCACAATAAAATATATTCTATTTAATTAATGATATAAATTATTGTTATTAAAGGGACATCCAAGACTAATAAACCATATCCTACATAAATAGCTTTACTTAAACTATAAACTGGATATCAGAACACAGTGTTCTTCCTAAACATGACATATTCCTGAGTGAAAGCGACTCCTCAAGAGGAATATAATAGTGGTTGGGATTTTATTCTTTAGGGTTTGATTGGATTGTGAAAAGCAGGCGTTCCAGAATAAACTCAGACTTTAACAAAAGACAGAATCCATCTGTTTTAATTATATATATGTTGGCATCTAAGCTGATAGTGTAAAAGTGTGTATCTGATCAATAAGTGTATGCTCACCATTAAGAACAGCAGATATGATTAGATCAGATACAACGTAGAATGAATATCATATTATGAAAGAAGTAGATCATATCAAGCTCCAGTTTAAAGAAACAAGTGTAGATCCAGATTTCTTCTGGACGCCCTAGACATTGTAAGAATGTATTCAGTTTTTATTATTCCAGTAATATATAAGCTGATCTGGTCTGAGGGGGCGCATTTAATTATGGACCGTGCTGTTAAATCACCCCACCCACTCATTGACACTGACTTTATTATCAAAGCTAGTGGTTTATGGTCATGTGCTTAAACCCCAGATGGGGCCACGAACATCTCAGTGACTCCAGTCTGCGCCGCTTTGTGGGGGTGTAGCCTCGGTTCGACATCTGGATCCAGAAGAGTTTCACTGGAGAGGTGAGCTGAGCGAGAAGGAATGATGCATGACGATTGAGTGATTTATGATGGAGTGATGTATGATAATGGAGAGATGCATGATGATGGAGCTATGCATGATAAATAAGTGATGCATAATGATGGAGTGATATATGATGAAATGATAATGCAGTAATGCATGATGATTGTGTGAGGCATGATGATTAAGTGATGCATGATGATTGAGTGATGCATGATGAATGAGTGAGATATGATGATGGAGTGATGCATGATGATTGAGTGACGCATAATGATGGAAAGATGTATGACGATTGAGTGATGCATTATAAATGAGTGATGCATGATGATTGAGTGATTCAAGATAAATGAGTGATGCATGACGACAGAGTGATGCATGATGATTGAGTGATAAATGATAAAGTGATGCATGATAATGGAGTGATGCATGATAAATTAGTGATGTATCATGATTGAGTGATATATGATGAAATGATGCAGGATAATGGAATGACGCAAGATGATGGAGGGATGCATGATGGAGTGAGGCATGAAGATTGAGTAATGCATGGCGATTAAGTGATGCATGATGATTGAGTGATGTATGGTGATTGAGTGATGTATGATGAAGCGGTGTATGAGGAAGTGATGCATGATGATTGAGTGATGTATGATGATGGAGCGATGTATGATGGAGTGATGCATGATGAAGTGACGCATGATAATAATTCCTTATGAAGCCATTAATCATATTAGTCATCAATCAAATTAGTCATAATCAAAATAGTTATATAAGTATATGTGTTTATATAGAAATTCTTACAGTGTGAATTCAATATGATGCTTCCCAATAAATATGAATTTGTAGTTTGACCCTTTGACCCATCTGATGGTCAGTTACATAGGGCTGAACTGGACATATCATGGTGGCATTTGGGCAGACGGTGACTGTCCAAACTCTCCAAAGGAAGTGGCCGTCCGGGCTGCAGCCACTCACGTGATATTTTTTGCCGCCTCGAATCATTCCAGAGAGTTTTGAGAGCCGGGGTGAACGAGGACAGCGGGATTCGGCCGTCACTGTGTGGTTTACTGCAGTTTACTGTGGTTTACTAAGCTTTCCCGAACCCAGTGGACCGCTCCTCGTTATGACCCCGCCTCGGGTCACCCCTCCCTGAGTATTTGTCATTTTTACATTTTTCTTTCCCACAACATGTTTGACTCGGACTGCACGGCGGCTCACATCATGAGACTGACGCAGAAACACTATCCAAGTGTGGAAATATGCAGGAGTGCACATGCGTCCAGGGAAAACCCCTTTGGTGTTTTGTGAAAGCAGAGCGGGATTAGCTTGGAGAATCCTCTCATTGTTACGTGAATTATCATCCGCATACTTCAGCATTACAGAAAATCCTGAAACAAGACCAAAGAGATGTTTATCTGATCTTAACATGCTCGCTCACATCTCTGATTTACAGTCTTATTAGGCGCCGTCATTCCTAAACGCTCCTCTCAAAACTGCTCCTTTGTTAAATTGTGACCTCTTTTAAGGTCAGGCAGTAAAAAAAACCTCCCCCCCTCATTCCTAATGTAGTCAGTTAACTGAGACATGTTTGGCATCTGAAGTCCGCTTCTTCAGTTTCAGCCCTGGAGTTACAAAGTTTACAAACTAGAAATGTATTCAAGCATGAAAATAGTTAATAGTAAGCGAGTCTGTTTTCGGTGTCTGTGTGGAGTCTGTACAATCTCCTAGTGTATGTGTGGAGTTTGCAAGGTCTCCCAGTGTCTGTGTGGAGTCTGTATGACCTCCCAGTGTCTGTGTGGAGTCTGTATGGTCTTCCAGTGTCTGTGTGGAGTCTGTATGATCTCCCAGTGTCTGTGTGGAGTCTGTATGGTCTTCCAGTGTCTGTGTTGAGTCTGTATGGTCTTCCAGTGTCTGTGTGGAGTCTGTATGGCCTTCCAGTGTCTGTGTGGAGTTTGTTTGGCCTTCCAGTGTCTGTGTGGAGTTTGTTTGGTCTCTCAGTATCTGTGTGGAGTTTGTATGGTCTCTCAGTATCTGTGTGGAGTTTGTATGGTCTCCCAATGCCTATGTGGAATTTCATGTTGGCTGATGGGGTTAAAAGACCTGACTGACCCCTGTAAACACAGTCTCAAGTATTTATTAGTTCAGTTTTTTGAGATGGTCTGCAAATTGACTAAACAAGTTTGTTTCCTGGTTTCAGTAAAGATGCTGTAAGACACTATTGTTGAGTCTTTGTTTGGTTTATAGCTTCCCAGTGTCATCAGTTCTGTTAAAGACAACAGGGCAGAGCTTTACTGTCTGGAAGTGGACCTTCTCACCTCTCAGTCTCTTCTTAACTGCACTGTCTACAAAAGGCATTGTCCAAAATCAGCGTCCTGGAAAGATGTATCTTAGTGAGCATAGACACCGATGAGAAACTCCTGAAGAGGAAGTGAAACTCAGAAGATTATGTTGACTCTGTTTCTGGTGGCCTGTCCCTGGCAAAGACCCTTAAAAACAGACAAAAAAGTCCTAAGAAGGACCTGCAGCACAGCAGATGGGCAGATGTCTCATGTTTTACTTGTTTGGGCCTAGTTAAAAAATACACTGTTAAACTCCACCAGAAGCTAGCAAATGTCCAGTGAGTCCACAACATCACCACAAATGTATGTTCAGGACTTGCAGTAACAGAGTGGTCAAACGTGTGGTGAGGTTAAGGCACTTGAATCGTACTAGCAGGTAATTGTAAGCATAGGACATACATAGATGCCATGTTGTCTGTTGTTCTGCATGTAAGCCAATGCATTGAGAAGTCTGCCATATTGGAGAAGTCAAGATCTGCTTTTAAACAAATACGCATGTACTGAGATGTGATGAGTTCTCACGATTAAATTGACCATAACTTCTTTAATACGAAATTAATTAATCTAGCTGGGCTGCATTGAAGCTCTCATTAGTATTCTTGTTTCATGACTGTGATGGTGCTGATTGGCTGTGCAGAGCGGCAGGACACAATAATGACATTAAAGACAGAGTTTAACTCAGAACTCTTCAAACACTACAAACACAATCACATCCATAAGGAAATCTATCAGCGTATGAGCCACTTCTAAACATACTGTACACACAGTAAGAAGGCAAGTTTCCTGTTCGCAGCTTCTTGTTCAAAACTTCCCATTCCACCTTCAGGTGCTGATCTTACGTGAATATACGGATTAAGGGCGCTGTAGTGCAGGGCAGCCGTGAAACCCACTACACTATACTATACTGAACTGATACTGAACAACTGCCCATCCGGTGCGGTCTGATGCTGAACAACTGCCCATCCTGTGCAGTCTGATGCTGAACAACTGCCCATCCTGTGCGGTCTGGTGATGCTGCTTCATCCGCTGTGACCAGTTGCCCCTGTCTGCCTGCATTCTGGACCAGTTTACCCACCATGGAGCTTCTGCTGCCAAGTGTTTTGTGGAAAGCTTTGTTTGCATGACGCTGACCATCCTGAAGATGCTGCTCATTTACTTATCACAGATGTTTCTTCTCCTGCCTCACAAACGCTGAGCTGGTCCTTACTGATACTCTGACGGGACTCAATATTGTATATAATTATAAATCCGACTCTCTGTGTGTTGCTCTTGTACTTATTTTACCATCCAGTGTGGACCAGAGGCGGATGGTTCCCCCTTTTGAGTCTGGTTTCTCTCGAGGTTCTTCCTTTTATCTGAGGCAGTTTTTATTGCCACTGTTGCCCCTGGCAACACTCATTGGGGCTTGGGCCTGGATTTTCTGTAAAGCTGCTTTGTTACAACATCTGTTGTAAAAGGTGCATATACATAACTCTATAGACTAACAATTAGCACCTAAAACATCACTTAAACTGTGTGGAGATGTTCAGTATCTCCTAAATACTGGATTATGTGGTTGCTGATATCTGTAAACAAAACAACACATTAGATGTTTTGTCTGTTCCTTTAACTGCACTCTGTCTGAGCGCGCTCACTAAACAGGACTGTCCGGCTAGATCATCTGTTCGGTCTCTGGCAGCTGCATTAAATGTTAGCAAACGCGAATCCAAACTGTTTTGATCATCTGAGAGACCACCAGCACACACACTGCTTTGTTTTTATACAATGTCAGGACACAAAAAAAACACTGTTTCCAAAACTGCAGCTCCAGTAAATTTGTTTTCCTAGCAACCACCTGGAAGACCTGCTAGACCCACCAACACTGCCCACATCAGATAAACAGCACTTTTGTCTTATTGAGAGAGAACACCAAGCTCGACCTTTAGATCTAAGAACACCCACAGGTGTATATCCTTTCACTGTGAGATGACTGTGGGGTCAGAAAGGATGTGTAGCTGAACCGTGGCCAGACCTCAACATCCAGGGCTGTAGCATTCCAGGTGGGTGATAAGGTGTTGCTAGGACATTGCTATGGTATCGTAAGTGGTTGCTAAGTTGTTGTTTCTAGGATGTAACTTTTGTAGCCCAGGTGGTTGCTATAGGTGATAAGGTCATGGCTATAGAATCCTTGTTGGTTGCCAAGGTGTTCCTTGATTTTTGCTACGGTATCCCAGGTGATTTCTAAGATGTTGAGTCTTTAGAATTCTAGGTAGTTGCCAAGGTTTTGCTATGCTATTATTATGGTATCCTAAGTGACTGCCAATTTGTTGCTAGGCTGATGAAATGGTATCCCAAGTAATTGCTAAGATGTTGTTAGGCTGTCTATGATATCCTGTGATTGTTGTAATTGTTAAGATGTTGACTATGTATTATTTATATTAAAGTATAAATATTAATAATAAAAGGCTCTTTAAGTTTTTTTTTTCTTTGGGTCTGAAACAAAATCTGAACATACTTATCCTAAAAATGCGCAAAACAAGTACACACACAAACACACACTGCTGTGAGCGCACCGCCGACTGTGTATAAACATGAAAGAGTTTTTTTTTTCGGTGAAAAATCCCCACCAGATGTTTTCTGCAGTCCACAGTGTGTCAAACAGGGAAGAGTTTACTTTAATAAAAAGTGCTGAGTCTGCACTTTACCCATCAGCCCCAGCGGCCTCATACAGGAAGACTACAATAACAAACACAGCCCGCACGCACAGCGCACACACACACACACACACACACACACACACACACACTTACATTCATAAATAACACAGAGAGAGATAACGTCCCAGTGAGAGTCAAACACACCTGAGTGATTTACACCTGCGGGCAGATTAGACTGTTTCAGTTAGTTATTAATCACAGGTCTGATTTATTAGTCTAAGTTATATCTGATATGTAAGAATGCACTAATGTAAATACTGTGTAGACGCTGACTGTAGAGATTTAGATTGTGTGTGATTGTTCGGGGGAATATGGGGGAAAGTTTATAGACATTCAACTTCATTGTTTGTCTCTAGAATATTAAATAAATTAAGAGCAGAAAAAAAAGTGTACATACAATAATAAAACACAACAACACCAGCTTTTAATACACCAGGTATCTGAATAACTACTAAAACTACAGTACAAAATTATTAGTACTACAATATTAATAAGTACTACAACTTCGATACTAAATTATTAATATTACAATATTAATAACTACTACAACTACAGTACTAAATTATTAGTACTACAATATTAATAATCACTACAACTACGATACTAAATTATTAATACTACAATATTAATAACTACTACAACTACAGTACTAAATTATTACTACTACAATATTAATAATTGATACAGCTACAATACTAAATTATTAATTCTACAATATTAATAATTACTACAATTACAAAACTAAAATATTAGTACTACAACATTAATAATTACTAAAACTACAATACTAAATTATTAATTCTACAATATTAATAATTACTACAACTACAATGTTAAAGTATCAATACTACAATATTAACAATTACTACAACTACAATGTTAAAGTATCAATACTACAATATTAACAATTACAACAACTACAATGTTAAGGTATCAGTACTACAATAATAATTGCTACAACTAAAATGTTAAAGTATCAATACTACAATATTAACAATTACTACAACTACAATGTTAAAGTATCAATACTACAATATTAACAATTACAACAACTACAATGTTAAGGTATCAGTACTACAATAATAATTACTACAACTACAATGTTAAAGTATCAATACTACAATATTAACAATTACTACAACTACAATGTTAAGGTATCAGTACTGCAATAATAATTACTACAACTACAATGTTAAAGTATCAATACTACAATATTAACAATTACTACAACTACAATGTTAAGGTATCAGTACTACAATAATAATTACTACAACTACAATGTTAAAGTATCAATACTACAATATTAACAATTACTACAACTACAATGTTAAGGTATCAGTACTACAATAATAATTACTACAACTACAATGTTAAAGTATCAATACTACAATATTAACAATTACTACAACTACAATGTTAAGGTATCAGTACTACAATAATAATTACTACAACTACAATGTTAAAGTATCAATACTACAATATTAACAATTACTACAACTACAATGTTAAAGTATCTATACTACAATATTAATAATTACTACAACTACAATGTTAAGGTATCGGTACTACAATAATAATTACTACAACTACAATGTTAAAGTATCAATACTACAATATTAACAATTACTACAACTACAATGTTAAAGTATCTATACTACAATATTAACAATTACTACAACTACAATGTTAAGGTATCAGTACTACAATAATAATTACTACAACTAAAATGCCAAAGTATCAATACTACAATATTAATAATTACTACAACTACAGTACTAAAGTATTAGTACTACAACATTAATAATTACTACAACTACAATACCAAATTATTAAAACTAAAATATTATTAATTACTACACCTAGAATTAGCCATGTTTTATAGAGTCTATTATAAAAATTCCATGAAATTCCATGAAGAACAAATGAATGTGTCTTGTGATCTGATGGTCCTTATATATGAGGAAGCAGATTAGACTGTATGTGTAGGACTACTAGACAAATATATATCATATGAAACTGTTTCTGTGGGTTATGTATGATTTTCTCAATTATGTTAACAATCTTCCTCAGCCTGGTCTTCTCCTTAGCTCCAAGGATTCTGTGCCAGGTATGTATATCATCACTGTCCACACTAGCAACCAGCCACACTCTGAATATTCTCTATTTTTACATTCTCTACAGTCATACTGCTGAGCAGAACTTACTTTCTCTCTTCACTCTTTCTGAGGTAATGAGCGCCTGCCCATCCTGCTGAATGCTGTTGGAAGACTGACCATTAGGGCCTCCTCCTTACCTATCACCAACCAGCTCTCCTGTTCATTCGTGCCATCCAGATGTAGCAGCATTAAGATATGAAGTGAGTGTTTAAGTTTATTCCCACTTTTCATAAAGACTCGGTCAGAGGCCGCCTCTACAGTTTCTAAAAGCTTTTGCAATTCAGTCTTCTAACAGAGATTCTCTTAGTTCTACTTTAAATGTATCTTAATAACCTGTAAGTACTGTTTGACCAGAGGAGGATGGGTCGCCGTTTGTGAGTCTTGATTTCTCCCAAGGTTTCTTCCTCCAGTCCGAGGGGGATTTTCTTGCCTCCATTGCCTCTGGCTCATTCACTGGGGGATACATGTTGTAACTGCATGTTCTCAAACTTCTCTAAAGCTGCTTCGTCACAACATTGTTGTAAAAAGCGCTGACGTATCTCTATTTTTGTCAATTGTTACGCAGCTTTTAGAATGACAAAGTCAGAGTAGCCTGTCAGTCTGCTGTCAGATGGGACGTCCAAATACTTATAATCCTGCATGATTTATTCCGTCTGGTATAAATCTTCACTTCGTTATGCAGAGTGGGAAGCAGTCGCCACTGGTTACCATCTCACACAGATTTCTATGTAGAGATTGTGAAGAAAAAGTGTCTCAGAATGATAAAAATCACACAATAGCCTATTTCCTTTATCGAACGCTCCAGTTTACTGCAGTTCTGTTTGCTTTGTGAAACGTTTCCTGGGTGACCTCATCAGCGGCACTGAGAGTTTCTGGACCCAATGATGGGAAATTTGATTCACTCCACAGATTCTTCCAAACTGTCCAATTAAACAAACTGAGCGTGATTACATGATTAGTGGTGCGAGAAATAGTCCCAAACTGTATATTTATAGCGCAGAATGGTTTGTGTGTACAAAGTTTACAATTTTGAGTGTCCCTTCTGTCCTCCGTGCCCTGACAATGGTTCTTTAATATATTCACATTGTACTAAAATACATTCATTTTTTTATGGGCATATATGCGGCTGAAACAGGAAGCCTAGTGCATCCTAAATTTATCAACATTAACATTTTAATATAACATTATAGTCATTATGGCTTTTAGAAGAATAAGGGTTTTTGGGGAGGTGGGCTAGTACACTGTAGACCCCTGTGGTGTGACCTCAGCCTTTGTCCCTAATGGCATTTTTCCCTCAGATTACTTTTACTTTTATACTTTAAGTAGTTTTTAAAAGCGGTACTTTTACACTTTTACTGGAGTAAAAAGCTTGAGTTGATACTTTAACTTAAACATCTCCCATTTTAGTGTATAGGAGTGTTTATTGAGGGTGTTTATGGACCAATGTCTCCTATTTTAGTGTATATGAATGTTTATTGGGGGTGTTTGGTGTTTATGGACTAATATCTCCTATTCTAGTTTATATGAGTGTTTATTGAGGGTGTTTATTGATTTATATCTCCTACTCTAGTGTATAGGTGTGTTTTTTAAGGGGGGTTAATGGCTGTAGTCGCTGATTTTGAACTGGGGAGTAAAAAGTTGAGTAATTTTATTACACAGAATCTTTAATATATAAATTAATAATGTTACATCAGGAGGTTTTCTTGGAATCACTGTTTCATTCAGTAAATTGATTACACGCTGTGCGTAAATGAGCGAAACAGGAAGTAGATATGCTCAAATCAAATCAGAGCCACAAATCCTCACATTGTGCTGCTCTTATCCGTGTGGAAATGCATTTTGGGAAAAGAAGAAAAGTGATAGGATCTGCCGCACAATAGTGTCGAGTTCAGCCAGAAGTGCAGCGCTCTCTCTCTCCCGCTCCTCCTTCTTTTCCTTCTCTCTCAGCCGTGCTGCCCTGCAGCGGCCCCAGCCAGGGCCACTTTCCTGGGGGATGAAATTTAACCCCCCTGCACACACATGCACTCCCCCACCTTTTCCATCCAGCTCTCCCCCCCCCTTCCCAGTTCTAGAATGATCTCAGCGTTTTGGACAGAAGCGTGTTTTCTCTATATGAACCCCTTTACCCCTTCGCTCACTCCCTCTCTTCTCATCTATCCAGAAGCTCCTGGGCCCCTGCTTAAATAAGGGCCGCTCTCCAGGGCCCCTCACTCTCCTCATCCATACAGCCACAGGCACGGAAACCACGGCCTGTTTCTTCTCTCCTGGGTAAATAATTACTGCACTGACCCCAAACTGGACTGCAGCCAATTACAAGGGGCGCATCAACTTACAGGCTTAAATAATATCACCAACGTATATGAGTTTATGGACTAATATTTCCTATTCTAGTATATAGGAGTGTTTATTGGGGGTGTTTATAGACTAGTATCTCCTATTCTAGTGTATAGAAGTATTTATTAAGGGTGTTTATGGACTAATATCTTCTATTCTAGTGTATAGGAGTATTTATTGAGGGGGTTTATGGGCTAATATCTCATATTCTAGTGTATAGGAGTGTATATTTAGATTGTTTATCGTATAGTTGACTGGGCCTCACTGGATTTTTTTTTTTTAAGTCAATCACATTAAGTATGTACTAACCAGTGGAGTTTGTAACCTGTAGGCCTCTGTCAGTCACATACTGCAGAGCTGAAAGCTGTTTGCAGTGATTTTGGCTCAGTTTCTTACAGTTTTGGCTTTTTGCCCCTCTTAGCCATGCCAGAGCCTCAGACACATAGTGGATAGTGGACTTCTAGCAGAGTAGAAACCCAGAAGCTGGCTGAGCTGGAGAAAACTCTTCTCCAGATGTTTGTGTGTCTGAGCACTCTACTAAATGGCCCCTCACCTCAGATCCATCACAGAGCAGTGTGTTCATCCTATCTCGCTGAAAAAGTGAGGAGTGACACAAAAAAAGAGTGTAGCTAAATAAAGAAGGCCTGCTTTGTACTGACTCAACTCTCCATGGGCAACATCATGGTAAACTGGGAGTTCATACAGCCCATATATGGTTTGGAGGTTTGAAGTCCGCAGTTATTGGTCAGCAGAGTTGACCCCGCTCTGCAGGGTTAGCTGCTTAATTATATACACCTGTGTCAATGGGACTGAAATAAAAAGTTTAATGATTTAGAGGTGTGTCCCAATACTGTCCATATAGTGGATTTTAGGTGACTACAAAGGTGTTTACTATGAAAGTGGTTGCTATTATATCTCAGGTAGTACAAACTTTGTACCAGCTTTATCTTGCCTCAACATGCTTGGAGGAGAATGCTAATCATGCGCTTGTACCACACAGCCAGCTGAGTCATCTGCAAAGCAGATTCTTTACTTACCACAAGAGTAACCACACAATATAGCTCATCTCAGTTAATACTGCAGCTAATCCCACAAACTGCCTATTTCTCCACGCAGTGTTTAAATACATCAACTGCCGGTAAATAAAGACAAAGAGCTACATAACGTAGGCTGTACGCTCTGTTTATAGCTATGCTAACTTACTTTAGCCCATGTTTACAGATAATAGTAAGTCAGAAACCACATTATTAAGTCTATTAGAGATACTAAACATCTCCACATGGTTGGGGGTTAAGCGTGTGATGATTTAGACCTGCAGTTAGCACCATGCTAATAATTAGCTACGTTAGCCTTATAGTTCCCGAACAGATATATAGAGGCAAACGTCCGACACCAAACTGCTGCTGAACTGTCGCTGTGATGGCAGTTTTCCTGAGACTGAGACTGAGATTGAGCAGACTGCAGGCGTACATCCATTCAGCTGAAAGAAACTCGGATCAGAGGCTGTTTTCGATTAACAAAGTCCTGAAGGTGATTTCAGAGCTCTTTAAACTTCCCATTCGTCATCGTACTGACAACGAGCCTCACACGGGAACGTGTTGCTCACCCACACACGCCACCGCAATTATCAGGGCCTTCATTTGTGCTTTTCTGAGCTGTAGACTGAAGCTGTAATTGTGATGTGAGCCTGTTCAAATAAGCGACGGTGAAAAGCGCAGCTCAGGACTCGAAATGCAGCCTAAGTGTTCCACATACACATAGTTGCATGGAAGACTTTGGGTGTCAGTGCATTGTCAAATCACAGAATTCAAGGATTTTGAAGTAGAAATATAAAAAAATTGTTAAAAATACACTTTTTTCTGTGGATGTTGGTTAATACGTGGTAACATAATGTTTACAACAGTAGTTGTAAGGGTGGAGGAGACGGGAGGAGTGGATACAATTGCAGATTTATTTTATTTAAGTTCAAAGTAGCAAAATAACAAGACCAAACGGAGACACTACTGTACTGATACTGATACTGTACTGTACTGAATGTTTCACCCCTGAACTCACATTCGACACGAGTGGTCAGCTTATCAGTGAGCGGCCAGTGGCTGGAAACAACTGACCTACAGAGTCCAGTTCTGGAGTTTCTGAAAACTGCTCTCCACATTATGTCTACAAAACCCCAGTTAAATCTTTCCTCTCACTTGTTTCTAAACACGGTAACTGCACAACTTCATTTGCATTTATTCATCCAAAATTTCGTAAACATAACATAATTTTTAAATGGAAACCTGGTGAGTGCAACATTCTGACAGTCACTGCAGTCACTGCAGATCAGCTAGTGTTAAATGTAAATATCTAATGTGTAGTAAAATATCCAGACTATTATACGTGAGCATACATTATACAGCAATTCATTTTGATCTCACAATCTGATCAGATAATGTTATAGTGATGTTATATTCGATATTAGTACGCTTGTTTACAGTAATGATGATCTCATAACAAGCTCAAGCCTTATTTCAGCTGTTCTTTGTTTTTCTTGCTGAGGAATGACCACTAAGTACGTAGACTGCTCTGAACTAACCAGAACGATATTTGTCTATTATTATGTTTACATCACTACTTTCACCATGGTCACTTTGTAAAAGGTTGCTTTTATGTTCTTTTTGGTTTGTTTGAAGTAATTGGAAGAGAAATTTCTATAGTGGTGTGCTTCAACATGCTTGCAAGAGAATGCTAATCACGGTTGTGCTTGCTGCTCTCTGAATGGACATGTGGGTTTCTCTATGAACGCTATTTTAATGATGCGACCGGTGAAAAACTAACAAAGTGTCCTCGATTTGACCCTTGCTCTCCACTCTTCATAGGACAGAGGAGGTTTGTTAGGGGAAGCGTGAAGGAAGCTCTGGGTGTAGAGCTAAAGGCCACCAGCACAAGCGGTCAGCACAGTGTGACATAAACAAGGGATGTAATTCTTTAAATACAGATTACTCATACAGGAAACTGATTTGGTGAAAAGGGTATGGAACAGGATTAATTGTGCATCTGTACGTCTATTAGTTTGTGTCATTTGAAAAACATAAGAAAAATATCAAATATTAATTAAATTCATAAATTATTAAAAACTTTTGCCATCAACCTCAGTGAATGAACCACATGTTGACTTCTCTTGGGAGCCCTAGACGCAAAATGTCCCCTTGTTAAATACCAGAGAAGCAATTAGTTTAAATTTGATATTTAAAAAAGACTCATTACCAAGCTTGTTTAGCTAGCTAATTAGCTCACATTGGATAATAGGCCAGGCTGTTTGCTGTACAATACGTGACCTTTGGTGACCTCAACCCTTTAAACCCTTTCATTACTGCTAGAAAAACCTGCATATGTTGTGTTTTGATGGTGGAATGCTGGTCAGCATGGCCGTGTTGGGTGACCAGCTGAACCAGCACCATGTTAGACCAGCACGGTTTTACCAGCAGGACATTTTAAAGAGCTGGGAGTTGGAGAATGTGTGCTGACTGTAAAGCAACTTGAGTAGCACTGTTAGCTACTGCGATACAGGGGCATAGTAGATAGGGGGCACCAAACACATTGTTAGAGTCCTAGTTAAGACTGGCAGCCTGAAAGCTTGTTTGAAGACAGGATGAAGTGTGTTTCGCTGTAAGGACAGTGATGAGCAGTTTTAACTTACACGGTTTTGTAGAAGACAGCAGAGAGGAAGCAACTCCCAAAGCCTCCGGCTGAGTTTAGCACGTCCTCTTTCTTCTTCCTCTGTTCGTGGTTGGTGTATATTTTTAAACCAAGGCCATGTTACACGCTAACCGTCTGGAGTGATGGGACAGGACTGCTGACACTGACCCATTTGTTCCCACAGTGCTGACCGCTGGGCTGGGCTGGACAGGAAGTCTTATGTATCAGCAGCTATTGTTCTCTGAAATCCTCCCGGCTGCTATCTTCCTCCTTATAACTGCTCACACACAGTGATGAGGTGCTGCAGATGTGAAGTGTCTGAGTGTGACATGTCTGATATTGATAACTGGAGCAGTTATGATTTCAGAACACTGTGATGACCTTCGGAAAATTTATAGAGTGAATCCCAGAACTGGGAACGGATCCCAGCTCTACCTCTCCCGCATTATTGTTTACATATATAAATATTTTATTTACTATCAAAACTAGCCAGTTCATTTTACTAAGTAAACATGAATAAAGCTGAAGTATATTTCCCAGGAAAAGTAGAAATAGTACATTTACAAGTTTACTAAAATTAGTATACTTACTACATACAGTATATTAATTTCAGAGTACTGGTAGTAAACTTGAAAATGTGCTATTGCAATACTTTTGGGACTAAATTAGTCACTTTCTAGTTAAGAAAGGTATAATTTGAGTATACTGTAGGTGTAAGAGTAGTAATCGCAGAGAACACAACTAGTTTACATCATTTGTACTGCAACTACATTAAAAGTGAACATATTAATTTATTCATTCATTCTTTCATATTCTAAGCTGCTTATCACACATACACACTCAAGCCTGGCGGGTGATTTAGTATCTCCAGCTCACCTGACTGCACGTGTTTGGAGCTCACACTGACACTGGGAGACCATGCAGACTCCACAAAGACACACACTAGTGAACATACACGTTAAGGGGCAGTGAAACACCTACAAACACACACTCACACTAGCGAACACACATGCTAGGGGGCAATGAAATACCCACATACATGCACAAACTTTCATAAACTTCTGTTTTGCTGGGCTTGTACAGTTTGATAATAAACCTAATCTGCAAGGGCCGTTCATTATTTATCACTGCGACTGTGTGTATATTCAGTTCATCACTGGTCAGACTGCCGCTGCTGGCTGTATTTACAGGACGTACAGTAGAATTCTGGCTTGTTTTTGCGTCCAGTGTGTTCCAGCTTTGCGAGATTAAGCCCTGACGCAGTGCGGTCTGGCAGAAATATGAGGAAAGTAGAATCTGCTCGTCCAAAAACTTTATTTCTGTGTTTTTAAATCAACAGCAGTGAGATCAGAGAGACCCCATCAGAGAAGCAGCCGCTGAAATCCCCTCTTTAACCACTCGCTGAACTACGCTCACCAGGAAATACAAACCCAGCCACTTCATAGAACGTCCACCTTTAGTTTCTGAGGGAACTTTCAGTGGGAGGTTCTCTGAAGAACTGGTTGTGTGATTGAAAGGTGTGAGTGTGAAGAACGCTTCTAGAGCATAATGTTCCAGTTAAAGGGTTTTCCTAGAACAGTAGGTTCCAGGAGTTGTGGAGAAAGTCCTGGTGGAGCAGCCAGGAGGAAGCGTCCTGATCTTCGGAGAGCTTCTTTATCATGAATCTGCATCTGTTTGGACAGCGCTGAGTGTTTCATGCTCACCGCAGCACAGAATGAACCAGAGGTGGAAAAGTTCAGTGAGAGTCCTCATGACAGCTTCTACTCTGGGTTTAGGTGAAAATGTGAAAGTATGGAACAAAAAAAGTTCCCCCTATAATTCAGTGTCTGTTCTGTAAACAGAATAATTCAGAGTCGATTTAGTGTGAAATTGATGTTTACAGTGGTGGTGATGGTGTTTACAGTGGTGATGATGGTGTTTACAGTTGTGGTGATGATGGTGTTTACAGTGGTGGTAATGTTTACCGCGGTGGTGATGGTGTTTACAGTGGTGGTGATGGTGTTTACAGTGGTGGTGATGTTTACCGTGGTGGTGATGGTGTTTACAGTGTTGATGATGGTGTTTACAGTGGTGGTGATGGTGTTTACAGTGGTGGTGATGTTTACCGTGGTGGTGATGATGTTTACAGTGGTGGTGATGGTGTTTACAGTGGTGGTGATGGTGTTTACAGTGGTGGTGATGTTTACCGTGGTGGTGATGGTGTTTACAGTGGTGATGATGGTGTTTACAGTGGTGGTGATGGTGTTTACAGTGGTGGTGATGTTTACCGTGGTGGTGATGGTGTTTACAGTGGTGGTGATGGTGTTTACAGTGGTGGTGATGTTTACCGTGGTGGTGATGGTTTTTACAGTGGTGATGATGGTGTTTACAGTGGTGATGATGGTGTTTATAGTGGTGGTGATGTTTACCGTGGTGGTGGTGGTGTTTACCGCAGTGGCGATGGTGTTTACAGTGGTGGTGATGGTGTTTACAGTGGTGGTGATGGTGTTTACCGCAGTGGCGATGGTGTTTACAGTGGTGATGATGGTGTTTACAGTGGTGATGATGGTGTTTACAGTGGTGATGATGGTGTTTATAGTGGTGGTGATGTTTACCATGGTGGTGATGGTGTTTACCGCAGTGGCGATGGTGTTTACAGTGGTGGTGATGGTGTTTACAGTGGTGGTGATGTTTACAGTGGTGGTGATCCCTCCACCATAAATGGAGTTTATGACTGAAATCTTCTCTAAACTATCATAAACCGCATCTTAAACTGATTATTTTTAAAGCAGCTCTCAAAGTAAGTTTGACTAACATGAAGTAAATAACCATTAGTAAACAAAAGTTGTTCCACCTCAAATGAGTTGAGCTGGAAATGTGATAGCAGATTAAGTTTATCTAATTGAACTACTGTAG
Organism: Megaleporinus macrocephalus; assembly: GCA_021613375.1. Taxonomy (NCBI): domain Eukaryota; kingdom Metazoa; phylum Chordata; class Actinopteri; order Characiformes; family Anostomidae; genus Megaleporinus; species Megaleporinus macrocephalus. Next base: position 17,699,157 of record CM038712.1, read on the forward strand.
ATAAAAAATGCTTCATCTTAAAAAAAGACTTTTAATTATGTAAATTTTTCCATCATTCAATTAAAGGTGCCGTATAGTATTCTGGAGAATGCTGAGACTGTTGCTATTTGAATTCATAAAACAAAATAAATACACACCTCCCCTCAGAGCCCCCTTTGGAGCTTCAGTTTCGTTTTTCAGTTCCACCTTAAACGGTGCAGCAGTTCCATGATGTCTTAGTCTACTTATCCATCTTTTTAAATGAATTTCCCCATTCCACCTTACAGTTTTTTACGACTGCTAACAAGTGTTTACCAATACTTAAGATACTTTTTCAAAACTCTAAATACAGCATCACATCTACCTCATACAAATAGCCAAGCAGTTCATTTCCTGTTCGAAAGCACATTTTCTTAACTGGATACCAACTCTGCATTTCCCAGCATACACTAAATCTGTTAAAACACAGCAAGCCTGCTTCAGTATCCAATCATCCCTTCATCCCTATCATCCCTAGCGCAGACTCTCTATTCAAGAGGAACATAAAGTCAATCACTGCACAACCACTGTCAAAACACTAACAGCTGGTGGCATTACAGACACAGTATTACATGTAATATTTTACAGCAAACAACAGACATTATAACATCTGTTGTTTTCTTATAAGTCAGTTCATTTGCACTGTAATCCACTACATTTGGACTTTTTACTCAAATATGTGCATTTTTGGAAACATACTTTCAGTGATATTACTGTAACATACTGTATGGAATGTAGAGTAGACAACAGAAGAGTGTGTGACAGTCTTGCAGTAAAGATTATATTTTATTAGAGACATGAAATTGTGACCTAACTTAAAAAAGAATGACTGTAATTATAAACATACTATAATTAGTCTTGGTCCCATATGTGTAAACATACACATATACAAAAACAGCCACACAAGAGGGAACAAACCACAGACAAAAAATGTTAATCTGAATGGTCTTCAGCATTTGGCCACATGTTTTCATCCACAGCACATGCACCTGAGAAAGAAACATTTGGCATACGTTATCCACCCCTATATATTTTCTATTACTTTGGTCTGATCTCTTTTGATTTCATTCCATGGTCTTCACTCAGGAGTCTTCCCCTTTGCCCAGAGGGAGGAAGATGCTGCTTCCTTTACAGTAAAGGAACAAAAATGCAACATATGTATTAGCGGTGGGACTGGTGGCCTGCACTTACTATAAGATATAGCATCAGTAGGAATACACATATATAAATATATAGTTTACCTGTTAGTTTGTTTAAAAGTCCAGATAATGGAAGCCGCAGGTGACCAGCTGAGGTTAGGCTGCACTCGTTCACCAGCCTCTCTCAGTGATAGAACATGGTTTATCACATGGTCTATGATGGTGGCTCTAATTTCATCAGTGACAGTTGTTTTTACCCTTTGTTGAATACTATCACGCTCTCCCTCTTCCTGGCCCAGCTATTCCTCTTCCCTGTCCAGACATGACTTTTCTTTTCTCTGTCATTCTCTCTGCTCCTGTGCCCACATGGACCAAACTCAGTCCAAACAAGTGCCTTTTTTATGTGTCAGTGTCACTGACAGCAACTGGCTGTGTCTCCAACTGGCACTAGAATCAGATGTGGTTGGTCTATTTCTGCACTTATATTTCAATGATCTGCACATTCAAAAAATGTGTATTTCAGTGATAGCTGTCCACTTGTTTTTTTGCAGAACTATGCATTTTATACTATACAAAGTTTTTGATATTTTAGGTTTTAAACGTTTGTTTTTGACATGCTGTGTGCAAGCGTTTGTAAATAAGACATGAAAGATCCAGAAACTGTTATTGAATTAGCTTGTATGTAAAAGAAAATGTAAGCATTTTAGAAACATGGTCAATGACTGCCTTTTATGCAAAAACAACATGAGTAGCATTAATGGTATAGCCCACAAAAGACTGATGTTGTGTTTATTGTATTTAGAGTTTTAAAAAAAAGTGACTGCAGATTAAACAAAAGGATGTTAGCAGTTGTAAAAAACTGCAAATGCAGCAGCCGTTATATTCTGGTTTCCTAATTGAATTTCTACATTTTAAATGTAACTGCTGCACCATTTAAGGTGGAACAGGCAAATGCAAATAGGAACTTCACCCTAGTCAGTTCTCTGAGGTCTCTCCACTGTTAAAACTTCTCACTGATGTTAACATGGCTCTTAACTCTGACCTCATCTAAGAACTCCTGTCTCAGTCTTTGTTCCTCAGATCTTCTCCTCTGTGGCTGTTTCTCTATCTCTTCTTTTTGACAATGGGTTCAGCATGTAACTCCTCCCCTTCCCCCTGTCCTGTGCACAAGCAGGAACTGTTGGTGGTTGGCTGGGACAGTGTTGTGTAGCTCTGCTTGAGTCATACCGGATTTATTTCCAGCGAGCACGCAGACCAGAGAGCTAGCAGCGCGTCAGGACGTATTCAGGAAGTGTATTTGTTTACTGTATCTTTAGGTTCAGGTCATTTTTTTCTCTCATGATCCCCATAATCAAGTTTTGAGGTGAACATGAGGTCCATGAACCCGTTTTGACCTCAGATATGAATCTCTGCTGTGCGTCCAGCGTTAGACAGAGAGGTGATGTGCTCTAATGAATGCAGTGAGTGCTTCCTGCGCTGGACCGGGACTCTTCTATCACGACATGTGCGAGAACACACGCTCAGAGCTGCTGAAGTGATAGAGTGCACAGCAGTAAATGTGTCACCAGTGCACTGTTTGCTCATTCAGCCGTTTCAGACATGCGGGATGAGACCAGAACAAATGGCCTGAGTCGGCCAAGTGAAGCCTCAGAGGCCTGCGGCGTGGTTTGGCTTTGATTGGGGGAATTTACATGTATCAGGTAGTGTCTAGACTGACCCTGCTCCCAAAACCTCAGAGCAGAAGAAATACCTTCATTTTTAAAATTCTCCAGATTCTCTCGTTTCCTATAGAAATCATTTTACTGAACTGGTTCAAAGTCAGAGCTGAAGCACATTTAGGGTGTTAACTAAAAGTCTTAAGCTTTGAGTGACTTTATACCGTAATGATGTTTATTAAAACTAGTGATGCTGTATTCTCATTACCAAAACTATTATAACACTACCTAACTTTACTAAATGTTTCAGCAGTGACTGGTTCGGGGTGACAGTTGAACAGCTGTACACATAAAATCAGCATATTTTTCATTACAACACAATCATGTTGAAAATCTGTGTTACGGAAGTGACAGGTCTGAATGGTACACACTGATTTTGGACACATTGACTTCAGAACAGTGCTAAAGTTTGGAAGTGTTCCGGACAGACACCTAAACCTAATCCTAACCCCAACACTGCTAAGAGCCAAGCTTCATTAAATACTATGGTAATTATTTAAATTTCTATATTTATTTGTGCAGGTTTTTCCAAATAAATGCAGACAAATGTAACATCAGCCCTTATTAAACTAACTATCTGTGGGTTTCTTTGTTGAGCTCAACAACTGCCCATACTTTGTGGTCTGATACTGAACAACTGCCCATCCTGTGTGGTCTGATACTGAACAACTGCCCATCCTGTGTGGTCTGATACTGAACAACTGTCCATCCTGTGCCTTCTGACACTGAACAACTGCCCATCCTGTGTGGTCTGATACTGAACAACTGCCCATCCTGTGCGGTCTCATGCTGAACAACTGCCCATCATGTGTGGTCTGATACTGAACAACTATCAGTGTGGACCAGAGGAGGCTGGTTCCTCTTGCTGGGTCTTGTTCCTCTCGAGGTTTAATCAGCCTCAATGAGTGAAATCAGGTGCCTGGCTACTAGCAGCTCATTTACATATAATTACCATGAACCACGCCCTAATTCATGCAGATGTTTCAGTCTGAAGCTGTTCACATGTGGAGCTCCTAATGAATGCACTACTCCCCCTACTGACCAAACCGTATCGTGATACAATTCTGACCAAAGGACAGAACAGAAAGAGAGATAAACAATACTTGGTGTTTGAAGGGAAAGTGATGTGGGGCAGTAGTAAACATGCTTCTGTCACTACAGTGTTTTCAGAGCAATAACCGATCCAGCGGGTTTACTAACATCTGCTTTCTGTTTATACTCTAATTTTACACACGGTCCCAGCACTTTTTCTGGAATTAAGGATTCTAAGAAGAATCTCCTTTCTATCTCCTGAATTATATTGAAGTAACACATTTTGCTCTGAAAGCTTTAACAGAATCGGAGGAAAGTAGTTGGCAAACGTGAAAACGATCACAAAAGCAAACATGAATCTGACACCTAACGCTTTACGGGTGAATGGCTCTGTCCATCTACAGGAAGTTATGTGTTTACTCGTCAGGACGTTCACCCAAACTAAGTACTCAGTATCGAGTAGCACTGCATAAGGAAGCAATTACGCTGGTCCTCTTAGTGCCCATTCAAAAGCCCAAGGTCAAACACAGGGAGAGGCCACCAAACTCAAAACAACCACAGACAGAACTACTGCATTTAATATCAGACAGTAGAGTATATCCACTAAACTACACCATAGTTTATATAAAACAACTCCCAATATCCCAATACCTACATTTAGAGTCATACATTCAACCTAATGAGAAACTGTAACTCAGTTTATATCCCAATACCTACATTCAGAGTTATACATTCAACCTAATCAGAAACTGTAACTCAGTTTATATACAATACCTACATTTAGAGTTATACATTCAACCTAATCAGAAACTGTAACTCAGTTTATATACAATACCTACATTTAGAGTTATACATTCAACCTAATGAGAAACTGTAACTCAGTTTATATCACAATACCTACATTTAGAGTTATACATTCAACCTAATCAGAAACTGTAACTCAGTTTATATACAATACCGACATTTAGAGTTATACATTCAACCTAATCAGAAACTGTAACTCAGTTTATATCACAATACCTACATTTAGAGTTATACATTCAACCTAATGAGAATCTATAGACTCAGTGTATATCACAATACCTACATTTAGAGTTATACATTCATCCTAATGAGAAACTGTAACTCAGTTTATATACAATACCTACATTTAGAGTTATACATTCAACCAAATGAGAAACTGTAGACTCAGTGTATATCACATTACCTACATTTAGAGTTATACATTCAACCTAATGAGAAACTGTAACTCAGTGTATATCACATTACCTACATTTAGAGTTATACATTCAACCTAATGAGAAACTGTAACTCAGTGTATATCACATTACCTACATTTAGAGATATACATTCAACCTAATGAGAAACTGTAACTCGGTGTATATCACATTACCTACATTTAGAGATATACATTCAACCTAATGAGAAACTGTAACTCAGTGTATATCACATTACCTACATTTAGAGTTATACATTCATCCTAATGAGGAACTGTAGAAGTGAGAGTTCTCAGGGTGAATCTGGCTCTCAGCCCGCCGTGACTGTATGATGTTCATCATTGCTGGCGCAACTTTAGGCCCCCTCCCCTCAGAGCTGCGAGCGGGGGGTTAAGTGGTCAGATGGCGTGTTTTTGCGGTCACTGTCGGGGCGGAGTCCGAGCAGCCTTATTGCCTCACCCGTCTGACATCATCTCAGGGAAATACACAGAGGGGCTGTTGTGAGCGAAGCACATGTGATAAACAGACTTATTAACGTCTCCAGAGAGAAATTACTAGCAAATCAGAACCTTTCATTTATTTTCATGTTTTGTCTACATCCTTTATTAACCCCAAGCTGCAGTCGCTGCTCCAGCACTGCTCCAGTCTATTTATTGAATGTGTTACTTTTACTTAATTTCAGTGTGAACTGACTGATATAAGTGGAAACAAAAATGAACTTAAAAGGCCGCTGTACAATATTGAGGAAGCTTCTAGTCTGTACAAACATTTTTACCCCGTAATGTTTATGTACACATTCTCTTCACAAGCTTCACAAATGTTTTTAACGTTGAGATGCTTGGAGTGTATTGGGGTGGTTTTCTATCGATTGTTGCTGATGTTGTTGTTGTCTTACTCTCGTGCTTTGTTCTACTAGAACCAGAGCCTGGAGTCTTCGGATTGCATTGCAGCAGGGGGCTCTCCAGTTATTTCAAGGCCGAAGGATAGCAAGATGGTTATTACAAGATGGACAGACCAGATCAAATCAGATTGGACCAGATCAGACCAGACTAGACCAGACCAGACAAGATTAGATTAGATCAGACCATGCCAGACAACTCCAGATCAGACCAGACCAGATCAGTCCAAACCAAACAAGATCAGATCAGACTAGATAAAATCAGATTAGACCAGGTCAGATCAGACCATACCACATTAGATCAGTCCAGACCATGCCAGACAACACTAGACCAGACTAGACCAAACCAGACAAGTTCAGTTCAAACCAGGATTAGATCACACCACAACATAATCTATGACTTCCGGTGTAGACGCAGACAGAGATGGCAGAGCCCAGGAGCCAGGTTTAGCAGTGAGCAAAAACACTACTCCAGTAAAGTGGACTGGAGGATTTTCCATGCACAGTTCAAACTGGTAGCCAGTGAGAGTGGTCTGATGAATAGGAAATCCTGCAGGTGACACATTGTTGGACCAATGATGCGTTAGCTTGTCTGCTACTGTCAGACCCTGATGAGAGAGAGTTGATGTGTCAGCAGCTGTATGATGCACAGATGTTATCAGTCCTGCGCTCAGAGCAGGTGCACAGTCAGAGTGGCCCAACGAGTGGTGTTACCTGTATTGTCCAATAGCAGTCTCCACACAGTGACCAGTAGGATAACACATGGCGTGATGGTGTTTTGAGGAAACAACAGGTGCCAAATGGATCGGGACAGTGCCACCTAGGTTTCAGAAGCGGCCATGTGGTGATAATGAAGCTACCAGATGTCCACTGCAGAAATAAACATGCCGTGATTCACTGTGCCAAGAACATTTTGCTTTTTTCATAGCTGTACAGAGTCACAGTGGTGGTGAATGGAACCAGACATCCACCTCTAAATGCTCCCTCACAGAAAGTTATTACAGTAGATGTTATAAACACACTGTCTGATGTCTGAGACGCTGTTTATGATAGTTTAGAGAAACTTAAACTCCATTCATGGTGTTTTTACAGTTTGCTATTAACATCCATACAAACTCAGAAAACACATGTAGCGTCAATTTGATAGTAAATACAATGTGTATATTTCTGTTGTAGACAAGGAGACCCCTGGTTCCCATCACCACCACTATAAACAGCATCACCATCACTGTAAACACCATCATCACCACTGTAAGCATCACCACAACCACTGTAAACACCATCACCACCACTGTAAACATCATCACCACAACCACTGTAAACACCATCACCACCACTATACACACCATCACCACCACCACCACTGTAAACATCACCACCACCATTGTAAACATCACACCTCCATAGTAAATATCATCACCACCAACACTGTAAAACACATCACCACCACTGTAAACATCATCACCGGTGTAAACAACATTACTACCACTGTAAACACCATCTGAAGCATTTCACACTAAACCACTGTGAAAAGGTGATAAATTTATAGAAATAAACTTGTCTTGGCCCATTGACTGTATATGGGGTAGAGAATGGGGGGCCGAGGGGGGACGGCGTGACTCCCCACAGTGAAGTTTCTAAAGGAAAAAAAAGTCTACGCTGAAGTAGCGCTAACGCATCAGAGCGCTGACTCGTGTTAACCTGGTTCAGTCGAGGTCACAGAGGAAAGAATGCGGTGCAGTCGTCAGGGGACACGAGCAGATGTGCGTCCGTGTGCAGCTACTCCAGCTAAGCTGCACACACAGGTCGCGCAGCACTGCCGCTGTTTGATTTTCTGTTTGACTCCGATAGTCCAACTGGTGGAAGTGAGCATTGTAGCGGATTTATCTCAGGCTAAATTCCTCAATGACTGTTGTCTTAGTAACTCTGACTCTGATGCTGCATTAATGATAAACAGAAGTGAACTCAATGTTTATCCAGCTTCAGCTGCACGACCTGGATCAAAAGTGACCTGACTAAGATTTTATTCTGTGTACATTTGTGTTGTAGACATAGTGACCCCTGGTTACAATCACCACCATGGTAAACACCATCTCCACTATTGTAAACATCATCACCACCACTGTAAACACCATCACCATATCTGTAAACACTATCATCACCACAGTAAACAACATCACCACCACTGTAAACATCACTACCACTGTAAACATCGCCACCCTTGCGGTAAACATCACCACCACTGTAAACATCGCCACACTTGCTGTAAACAAAACCACCACTGTAATCATCACCACCCATGTAAACATCATCATCACCACTGTAAACATCACCACCCTTGCTGTAAACATAACCACCACTGTAAACATCACCACCCATGTAAACATCATCATCACCACTGTAAACACCACCACCCTTGTTGTAAACAACATCACCACTACCGTAAACAACAACACCAATGTAAACATCATCATCACCACTGTAAACATCACCATCCTCTGTGTAAACATCATTACCACCAGTGTAAACATCATCACCACCACTGTAAACATCTTTGCAGTAAAATAATTTCATCATTCGACCTTCCATGAATTCCTTAGTTTACTATTTCTGATCATCACAAATCAGTTTTCGAGGGAGTATTATTAGCTAAATTCAGTATCAGTAGTTTTAGTCTCAATTTTAATTTTAGTGTTCAAGATCATGTTGAACACTGTGATAGTAGGTAAAGTGAGCTCAAAATACAAAATACAAAGTCAAACTAAAGCATAAATAATGAAGGTAATCATTGTTATTACTATGGAGACAGATGGCTGTGGCATCACTGGGAATTCATTTCATAACAACAAAACAAGCAAAACACAAAATCAACATTAATAATAGGTTTGAAAATGAAGATAAGTCAGTTTATTATCATTGTTAATTATAATTATGATTAATTATTTCTATAATATTCCTAAAACTCGGCTTTCTGTTTTAGCAGCATTAGCTTTAAGATTAAAGTAAACATCATTAATTCTAACCACTTTTCTCACTTCCCTCAAAACACGTCTGTGATGGGTTTCGTGGTCTGAGTATGTGGGAAGGACAGTAAAATAAGCTTCTCCAGTGTGAAGGAGACGTACATCCAGGGGCGTGTGGACGCCCCATCAGTCATTTTACATCTGTTACAAAGAGCCTCACATCCTGGAACGTCCTGCGTCGTCATCTTAACACCATATCAGTTGTAGGGGGGGAAAATGATGCAGCTCATCGTCACATGTTCATGCAGAAAACAATGCAAAGCACTGTGAGCCCACACTGACGCAGGACATCTATCCTCAGCTTTTCCATCACGAGTTACTCTGCATCCTCCGCAGCGTCTTCAGTCCTTAATACGGCCTCTCAGTGATCAACCTAACATGCATGTGTTTGGACTGTGGGAGGAAACCGGAGTACCCGGAGGAAACAGAACATGCAGACTACACACAGAACAGCCTGGACCGGGAATCCAACCCAGATCGTCTTGCTGTAAGGAGACAGTGCTAACCACTACACCACCGTGCTGACCACTACACCTCCGTGCTGACCACTACACCCCCGTGCTGACCACTACACCTCCGTGCCGCCCTTTTATTAGCCACTTTATAGTAATTAGTAGTAAGAGGTCAGATCATGATGAAATGGGGAAATAAGAAATTGTAACACAATAAGAAGTTTTAAAAATAGATTATTAAAATAAATATTTACTGATAAAAATTCAAATGATAGCATATATACCAGACTGTACTTCAGGGCTTTTTTAGTAAAAGCAACAGTTCTATTTAAAACCATGAACACATGAAGATCCATTTGGTTTAATGCACAGTCAAATGGTTCTTCAGATTAAAAATGGTTCTCTCACTGTTACAAGCTTGACAGAGTAACAATAGCAGAACCCGTTTCAGCGCTATATAGAATGCACAGTGTTTGTGGTTCTATATAGAACTGCTGCCTTTGCTAAAGAACCCTTAAAGGAACTTAAAGAATGTAGATGCTTTGAAACAGCAAAAAGTGCTACTGTTACTGGATCTGAGAATCTCTAATTTAGTTTTACTTTAGCAAATTGCAGCAAAATTCTGAATGTATGAACATAAAGCATGCTCAGACAAGCTCTCTGATTGGCCCGTGTGTGGTTTCTGGACAGGTTGAGCGACATGACTCCACAGATTCTCCAACAACAGTAAGAAGTCTGGACTGTGGGCTGCAGCCCTGATAACAGCCTGTTCGAGAGCTTCTCTCACTTTAGCTCTGAGTGGACAGAAATAATACCGCCTCAGATTGTTCCATGACTCAAAGAGAGATAGCAGAGAGAGAGAGAGAGAGAGAGAGAGAGAGAGAGAGAGAGAGATAGCAGAGAGAGAGAGAGACAGAGCAGAGAGAGTGTGTGCGAGAGAGAGAGAGAGAGATAGAAGAGAGAGAGCAGAGAGAGAGAGTGAGAGAGCAGAAAGAGAGCAGAGAGAGCAAAGAGAGGGAGAGAGAAAGACAGATAGAGAGAAAGAGAGGGAGTGTGAAGGAGCACAGAGAGAGAGTGAGAGAGCACAGAGAGAAAGAGAGAGGGAGCAGAGAAAGAGCAGAGAGAGAAAGAGAGAGAGAGCAGAGAGAGATCAGAGAGTGAAAGAGAGAGAGCAGAGAGAGAATGAGGGAGCAGAGAGAGAGAGTAAGGGAGCAGAGAGAGAGTGAGGGAGCAGAGAGAGAGTGAGGGAGCAGAGAGAGAAAGAGAGAGGGGGCAGAGAGAGAGCAGAGAGAGAAAGAGAGAGGGAGCAGAGAGAGAGCAGAGAGTGAAAGAGAGAGAGCAGAGAGAGAATGAGGGAGCAGAGAGAGAGCAGAGAGAGAATGAGGGAGCAGAGAGAGAGCAGAGAGAGAATGAGGGAGCAGAGAGAGAGCAGAGAGAGAAAGAGAGAGGGAGCAGAGAGAGAGCAGAGAGTGAAAGAGAGAGAGCAGAGAGAGAATGAGGGAGCAGAGAGAGAGCAGAGAGAGAAAGAGAGAGGGAGCAGAGAGAGAGCAGAGAGAGAATGAGGGAGCAGAGAGAGAGCAGAGAGAGAATGAGGGAGCAGAGAGAGAGTGAGGGAGCAGAGAGAGAGCAGAGAGAGAAAGAGAGAGAGCAGAGAGAGAAAGAGAGAGAGCAGAGAGAGAGTGCGGGAGCAGAGAGAGAGAGTGAGGGAGCAGAGAGAGAGAGTGAGGGAGCAGAGAGAGAGCAGAGAGAGAAAGAGAGAGGGAGCAGAGAAAGAGCAGAGAGAGAAAGAGAGAGAGCAGAGAGAGAGCAGAGAGTGAAAGAGAGAGAGCAGAGAGTGAAAGAGAGAGAGCAGAGAGAGAGAATGAGGGAGCAGAGAGAGAGTGAGGGAGCAGAGAGAGAGCAGAGAGAGAAAGAGAGAGAGCAGAGAGAGAAAGAGAGAGAGCAGAGAGAGAAAGAGAGAGAGCAGAGAGAGAGTGCGGGAGCAGAGAGAGAGAGTGAGGGAGCAGAGAGAGAGAGTGAGGGAGCAGAGAGAGAGTGAGGGAGCAGAGAGAGCGAGAGCGCATCAATATCTCTCTGTACACATTCATTATTACAAAATCCCCTCCTTAAAACTCTCCGTCAGTATTTCACAACATCATTACTAATCACAGCCTCTAAACCAGAACCTCTGAACGCTGAACTCCCTAATACTACACAGTAAAACACTAATACTCAAACACACTTCAGACCTGAAACACATTATTATATTCTTTACACTTAGCATTCAATTCTATCTAAACTTCACCCATATATGCATTTATAACTCACTCTAAATGTAGGTATTGTATATAAACTGAGTTACAGTTTCTCATTAGGTTGAATGTGTAATCCACTCTCATGTGCACTCTTTAAAGTGCTAATTCTCTCAGAGGGGTCATGATTCACTCTTCCGTTTGGAGACTGAGAGGATTTACATTTGGGTCTTTACACAGTGACAGGAAACTCAGCGTCCTTCACAGAGCAAATCTGTTCTACATCCTTCTGATTGGAACCACACAGCCTGCAGTGAATTATGCATGAGGTAATGCGTGTTTCTAGTTCTTTGAGCCAGGGGGCCTCCGAATATCTCCAAACCCCTCCAAAACATACTCCAGACCTCATACATGTACAGTACAGGATTACCCCAACTGAGCTGTAAGTATACTTTCTACAAACCCTTTATTAGAAACCCCACCCACTGGCCACTTTATTAGAAACACCCACCTTGTACTTCCACTAACTGGCCACTTTATTAGAAACACCCACCTTGTACTTCCACTAACTGGCCACTTTATTAGAAACACCCACCTTGTACTTCCACTAACTGGCCACTTTAATAGAAACACCCACCTTGTACTTCCACTAACTGGCCACATTATTAGAAACACCAACCTTGTACTTCCACTAACTGGGTTAAAAGCGGAATATCTGGCGGAAATGTTGCTGTACTGCAGTTGGAAGTGTGTTGAAGATGGAAGCGGATCTGAGTGACAGATTTTCAGTCCTCGTCTGAGTCGGATCGGTGGGTTAAAGGCCCGACTGAGGTGCGGCTCAGTAAACACTCATCAATCTCTCAGCGTCCATCTCTGTGAGGAGCTACTAGAGGAAGCAGCTGGAACACGCTGAGGAAAGTTCATCAGTCAGTGGTCATTTACCAGAATATGTGAACTATTCTAAACAGTGGAATTACCCTCTCCTTCCCGCTCTGCTCGCTTCCTCACTCCCACCGTCGAGACGAGCTGCGATGAAGCTCTTCTGCTCGTTTATCAGCAAAAATAACCTCATTGTGTATGTAAAATTAGCAGAAAAAACAAATACACATCCTCTTTATCACTGTACTTAAAGAAGAAATTTCAAAATTAATTAAGCAGTTGTGAACTCAGATGGGTTTTGTGTGCAGCTCTCTGCTCTAGATACAGTTAGTGTCAGTGTCACTGCTGGACTGAGAATCCTCCACCAACCAAAACTATCCAGACAACAGTGTCCTGTGGGCGGCATCCTGTGTCCAGTGATGAAGAACTAGAGAACACAAACTGTGCAGCAGCACATCTACAAGGTGGACCAGCAAGTAGTAGGAGTGTCTAATAGAGTGGACAGTGAGTGGATAGAGTGTTTAAACACTCCAGCTGCACTGCTGTGTCTGATCCACTCACACCAGCACAACACACACTCATACACCATCACATCAGTGTCACTGCAGTGCTGAGAATGACCCACCTCCCTAATAGTACCTGCTCTATGGCGGTCCTGTGGGGGTCCTGATCATTAAAGAACAGAGTAATAAAGTATTCAGAGAATCAGATCAACTGCAGTCTGTAAGTGTAGCTCCTATATGGTCAGTGGAGCTGATACACTGGACAGTGGGTGTATAAAGTTTGAGGTGAAGAATTATTTGATTCTAGATCATCACCTTCTGTTACATCACCTTTCAACAACTGGCCATATTTATATTATCATTACAAATAATAATGTAAATGTATAACTTCTAAATGTTTTTTAACCCTTTGATGCACAAGCTAAGCAAAAGCCAGCATTGTTTTTAGACTTATTTATTTACTTCATGAACAAAAACAATGTTTACAAACATCAACAGTTCCTATCAAACTCCATAGAGAACACATAAGGGTTAATTCTGAGCCATGTTGTGTGTTAGAAGTAGCGATACAAACATGATTTTTATTAATAAGGTAAATAATAAACTGAAATCAGGATTTGTGATTATCAAAACACGTAAACTGGGGGATTCATGGAGACTCAAATGATAAAATTTATTTATTGTAAATATAGAGAAAATAAAATTTTAGTCAGGTCACCCAGGTTGTGCATCAAAGTTAAGGTTAATTGGACACAAGATCAAAGGTCATTTTTAATACCTATGTTTTGAGTCGATGTTTTATTTATAAAATGAAAGTTCACAACTATGGAGTCAAACTTCCACAGACTGGCCACTTTATTATTATTATTATTATTATTATTATTATTATTATTTATGATATCTTGTCATGCTATTTGAGTCCACTTGTAACGCTCGTGTCCTACAGTATCAGATACAAATGGATCAATAATATTTGGACGCTGATTAGGTGGAGTTTGTCTCCCTCTAGCGGATACACGCAGTATCGAGCTGTGAAGGGTTTACGGCATGTTTACGACAGCGCGCGTTCTCGTGGTTCGTGCGTGTGTCCAGCATGGCCGCTGTTGGAGGAGCTGCGGGAGAAACTCCACAGCACGAGCCCGCAGGAGGGGAACCAGGAGGAGAACATGTGTCCGCGGGGCTCCGAGAGGGAGCAGCGGAGGACAAGCCGGTGTGTCTGATAGTTCTGGGCATGGCGGGATCCGGAAAGACCACCTTCGTACAGGTAAACACACGAGCGCGCGGTCGAACTTCACGGTCCACCTTAAACGCTGGAGCCTCACAGCGTAGCTGCTGCTGTGTTTAAGGTGGTACGGGGTCTTAATCAAGTAGCGAGCCTTAGTTTATAAACGTAAAGATCAAATATCTGTTTTATAGCATACGCTATATCTTCATTAAGCTTTTATACATTACTGTATATGATGGTATTAAAGGGGAATTTCACCGAAATTTAAAAAAATCCATGAAGTATAAATAGAGAATTTTACACACACTGTCCAGTTTATCAGCTTCACTGAGCTTATAGAAGCTACACTTACAGACTGCAGTTCATCTGATTCTCTGTATACTTTATTACTCTGTTCTTTAATGATCAGGACCCCCACACGACCACCACAGAACAAGTACTATTAGGGAGGTGGATCATTCTTAGCACTGCAGTGACACTGATGTGGTGGTGGTGGTGGTGGCGTGTTAGTGTGTTGTGCTGGTGTGAGTGGATCAGACACAGCAGTGCTGCTGGAGTGTTTAAACACTGTGTCCACTCACTGTCCACTCTATTAGACACTCCTACTACTTGCTGGTCCACCTTGTAGATGTAAAGTCAGAGACAGTAGCTCATCTGCTGCTGCACAGTTTGTGTTTCTCTAGTTCTTCATCACTGGACACAGGACGCCGCCCACAGGACACTGCTGTCTGGATAGTTTTGGTTGGTGAACGATTCTCAGTCCAGCAGTAACACTGAGGTGTTTAAACACTCCAGCCGCACTGCTGTGTCTGATCCACTCACACCAGCACAACACACACTAACACACCACCTTAGTGTCACTGCAGTGCTGTGAAAGACCCACCACCACAGCACCCACAGACTAACTGTTCACTATACAATACTATACACCTCCATAATATTACCTGCTCTGTGGTGGTCCTGTGGGGGTCCTGGTCATTACAGAACAGAGTATGGGGGTGTGTTAGTGTGTGTTGTGCGTGGATCAGACACATCAGTGCGGCTGGAGTGTGTGGGGGTGTGTATATATATATATATGTGTGTGTATGTGCAGATTTACTCTGATGTAAGTCTGGTGCAGGAAACCAGTCTGAGGTGTGTATGTAGAACAGCTGCCCCAGTTTAGTGAAAGTGCAGTGTCACCAGGTCTGAGCTTTTATAAATAGGTCATGTTTATGGTTTGGGTTTGTATTTATTTGGTTGCTGTAGGTGTCTCTCCATGCAGGCTGCTCTGATATCCTCTGCTCGGCATGTGGTTTGGATCTTGTTCTGTTTATCATTACTGTTGATTTGGTTGCTATTGATTTTGACCCCAGCGCGTACCTGCAGAGGAAATACTGAGCAGCCTGTAAACACCAGTAGACACCAGTTACGATATGAAGCTGTTTTATGGTTATTGTGATGTGATGTTACAATACACTTATTGTTTGTGACGTGGATATCGTAAGTACTGAAATTACAGTAATTAGTAGAGATATACCAATACTCCAAAATCTGTTTACAGTAACCAGCATTAAACGGTTAAAGGTGATTTTGCTCTGAACTGTAAATGTCCTGCGTATTTTCTTTGGACAGATGTGATGTGATGTGTGTAGTATGTATGTGTACATGTGCTTTTCTGAACAGTACTGTGTTTGTTCATGTGGTTGTGTCTTGCTGCAAACTTTCAGACCCATAACGCAGTAAACCAGCTATACGACCATCAGATCTGAGATCACAGTGTGAGGGTTCAGTGGGAGCCAATGAAACCAGAGCTTCTCTGTATGTGTAATAACTAATTATTAAATGATTAGAATTAATTTTAAAATACTCTGTTCCTCCAGCGACTCACCGCCTTTCTGCACACCAAGAAATCTCCTCCATACGTCATTAATCTCGACCCTGCGGTGCACGAAGTCCCATTTCCAGCCAATATCGGTATGTTAGTCATGAGCTTGAACTCAGTCTGAGAGTCGGCATTGCAGCCTTGTGTCCTGTTATATGTCCTGTTACGCTGGGTTGATGTGTATGACTGTGTTTTAACTCTGTTGTTCTTTAATTTGCAGATATCAGAGACACAGTCAACTACAAAGAAGTGATGAAACAGTATCCTTTACCTGAGTGACGTGGTCTGATTGATCTGCACCTGCGGCTGTCCGTACATCATGATGGTGTTTACGGTGGTGGTGGTGGTGGTGGTGATGATGGTGTTTACGGTGGTGGTGGTGGTGATGATGGTGTTTACGGTGGTGGTGGTGGTGGTGATGATGGTGTTTACGGTGGTGGGGGTGGTGATGTATACAGTGGTGGCAGTGATGGTGTTTACGGTGGTGGTGGTGGTGATGATGATGGTGTTTACCGTGGTGGTGGTGGTGGTGATGATGGTTTTTTTTGGGGACTATTTTAACCTCACAGCGTCCTGCATGTATCCCTCCACCATGAATGGAATTTAAGACTGAAATCCTCTCTAAATTATCATAACAGACATCAGACAGTGTATTTATAACCATCTACTGTAATAACTTTCTGTGAAGGAGCTTTTAGAGGTGGACGTCTGGTTCCATTCTCCTCCACTGTGAACAGATCTGAGTAATAAATTATTAATATTACAAAAACCTTCATGCTGTATTAGTTTCATCCTGATGACTGAAAAGCCTGTTTGACAGTCCTTGACTCTGATCCAGATATGGATTAGGCCCAAATGGAGGAATTGTAACTTCTTTGAATTTGTTTGCGACTCGGTTTGATCAGGTAATCCTCCGGCTGCCTGTAGGTGTTGCTGTTTCCTGGTAGTGAAGTGGTATGTTGTTATGTAACAGTGTTTCTTCACTTGCTTTTCCTGTAGGTTATGAAGTTTATCGAGAAGAAGCAGCACAGTCATCAGTAAGTGGTCGTGAGGCGAGGGGGTGGTCACGGCTGAGCAGGCTATAATGATATTATGAGATTGAGTCCTAGTGGTCAGCAGGGCACACCTTATTGTAAGTCGTGTTTTATTCTTGCAGGTACGTTTTGATTGACACTCCTGGTCAGATTGAAGTGTTTACCTGGTCAGCGTCAGGAACCATCATAACAGAAGCCCTTGTACGTATATCAACGTCACTAATCTACAAGGGGACATGAATGTGTTTTATGGTCTCTTTACGTGTGTGTGTGTGTGTGTGTGTGTGTGTGTGTGTGTGTGTGTGTGTGTGTGTGTGTGTGTGTGTGTGTGTGCTGTTTCAGGCCTCCTCTTTTCCCTGTGTGGTGATGTACGTGATGGACACGTCCCGCAGTGTCAATCCGGTCACCTTCATGTCCAACATGCTCTACGCCTGCAGGTCAGCAGTAAATTACATATCGTACATTATATAATACTGCATTGACCCTTTCTGACGTCACGTTATAGAAGAATAAACATCTGAAATATTGATTTAGTGAAATGTTTTGATAGACAGTTAAGAGTGTAATTGTGCTATATGGTGTGTTTTTCTGCAGCATTCTCTACAAAACCAAACTGCCCTTCATCGTCGTCATGAATAAAGTAAGTCATGGAAGTGGTCCAATGTGAAACTGTCTGTTCTAGATACAGTCAGATCTGTTCACAGTGGAGGAGAATGGAACCAGACGTCCACCTCTAAAAGCTCCCTCACAGAAAGTTATTACAGTAGATGGTTATAAATACACTGTCTGGTGTCTGAGACGCTGTTTATGATAGTTTAGAGAAGATTTCAGTCTTAAATTCCATTCATGGTGGAGGGATACATGCAGGACACTGTGAGGTTAAAATAGTCCCCAAAGAAAACCTAGTATTTTCAGATTTTCTAGATTTTACCATCAACATCCATATAAACTCAGAAGACACATGTAGCTTCATCGGTGGGCTCTCTCTCTCCCTCTCTGTCTCCTCCTCCTCCCTCCCTCTCCCTCTTGCTCCTCCTCCTTCTCTCTCTTTCCTCCTCTTCCTTTCTCTCTCCCTTTCCCTCTCCCTCCTCCTCCCTCTTGCTCTCCCTCTCCCGCCTCCTCTCTCCATCTTCCTTTCTCTCTCTCTCTCTGTCTCTCTCTCTCTCTCTCTCTCTCTCTCTCTCTGTCTCTCTCTCTCTCTCTCTCTCTCTCTCTCTCTGTCTCTCTCTCTCTCTCTCTCTGTCTCTCTCTCTCTCTCTCTCTCTCTCTCTCTCTCTCTCTCTCTCTCTCTCTCTGTCTCTCTCTCTCTGTCTCTCTCTCTCTCTCTCTGTCTCTCTCTCTCTCTCTCTCTCTCTCTCTCCAGACAGATATAATTGACCACAGTTTTGCGGTGGAGTGGATGCAGGATTTTGAGACTTTCCAGGACGCTCTGAATCAGGAGACGTCGTATGTCAGTAACCTCACGCGCTCCATGAGTCTGGTTCTGGACGAGTTCTACACAAACCTGCGCGTAAGACCTTCATTCTCCCGTCCAGATATACCGGCAAAACATTCCAGAATACAGCGTAACCTCCGACCTGACCGCCTGACCAGTTCTCGATTCAGCCTTTCTATACATTAAAAACACTGCAGTGCAGTGCAGCTTTCTCCACGCGCCTGCTTTAAACTGCAGGTTCCAGTTTGTCAGCGGCACAGTCATAACAATACACAAGCTTAAACACAAGCTTTTAGCCACGCCCACTAAACCAGTTTGTTAGAGTACTAATAGATGCATTACATATTTAACATTCTGGCCAGCAGCTTCATGTGGAGCCATGAAATTTGTTTATATATATATATATATATATATATATATATATATATATATATATATAAAATGTAGAACACATTTAGTCTTAGTATATTCCTGGTGCAGGATGGTGCACTGGTCCTAATTTTAGGTGTGTGTGTGTGTGTGTGTGTGTGTGTGTGTGTGTGTGTGTGTGTGTGTGTGTGTGTGTGTGTGTGTGTGTGTGTGTGTAGGTTGTCGGTGTATCGGCTGTAACAGGTTCAGGACTGGACGAGTTGTTTGTACAGGTTGCTGATGCTGCGAAAGAATACGAGACGTAAGTTTTTGAATCATGAAAGCCTTTTATAGTGGAAATTTAGATTTACTAAAATATGCTAATTTAAATCTGCACATTTGTAAATGTACTTCAGTAGAAGATGAACGTTAAGTCTGACTTTTGTGAGTTGAGTTTCTTTTTTAATTAATTAATTTATTTTTCCTCCTGTCCTTCAGAGAATATCGCCCGGAGTATGAGCGGCTCCACAAAGAGCTGGTGAGTAACTCGCTGGTGGGCTGCAGTCAGAAACGTCCATCACACCCTGCCCCCCCTCAGAGGAGGCCAGTAATTAATGATTTCAGTAGTTAATAATTATTAGCAGCAGAAAAGCAACTTACAGATTTCTGTGGTCACTTGACTTGTTGACCTGTTGATTATTCTAGCCATATCGCCCCCCTAAGCTTCTTGTAGTGTATTACAGTCTGTCAGAATGACCGTCGCCCCCTACACTTCCTGTAGTGTATTACAGTCTGTCAGAATTACCGTCGCCCCCTACATCTCCTGTAGTGTATTACAGTCTGTCAGAATGACCGTCGCCCCCTACACTTCCTGTAGTGTATTACAGTCTGTCAGAATTACCTTCGCCCCCTACGCTTTCTGTTGTGTATTACAGTCTGTCAGAATGACCGTCGCCCCCCTATGCTTTCTGTGGTGTATTACAGTCTGTCAGAATGACCGTCGCCCCCTACGCTTCCTGTAGTGTATTACAGTCTGTCAGAATGACCGTCGCCCCCTACATCTCCTGTAGTGTATTACAGTCTGTCAGAATGACCGTCGCCCCCTACACTTCCTGTAGTGTATTACAGTCTGTCAGAATTACCTTCGCCCCCTACGCTTCCTGTGGTGTATTACAGTCTGTCAGAATGACCGTCGCCCCCTACACTTCCTGTAGTGTATTACAGTCTGTCAGAATGACCGTCACTCCCTACGCTTCCTGTAGTGTATTACAGTCTGTCAGAATGACCGTCGCCCCCCTATGCTTCCTGTAGTGTATTACAGTCTGTCAGAATGACCGTCGCCCCCTACGCTTCCTGTGGTGTATTACAGTCTGTCAGAGTGACTGTGTAGTTCATATAAATACTACAGACAGTTTTTAAATAACAGTATAAGTTATATTGTTTTATAGAAACTCATTAGTTTTTATTAAATGTAGTTTATGTGTGTAGGTGCTGTTTGATGTAATTTGATGTGGAGACTTTTATTCCTGTCTTGCTCTCAGGCCAAGGCTCAGACTCAGAAACAGCAGGAACAACTGGAGCGCCTCCGTAAAGACATGGGCGAAGTTTCCATGGAAACAGCCGTGGAGCCAGGTACTGTGATTTAGGAAAACAGGCACATATACATGGGACTCGGACTCGTTACTGCGGCCTTAATTGGCCTCCTCTTCATAAACGATCTGAACATGAATAGAGTGCTTTTCTCTTAATAGACTGCTCGGACCCTTAATTAGAGCTGTCCAGTCACAAGGACAGAAACAGGCTGAGTTATAAATTAACTTATAACAGAAAAATTACTTCAGTCGAGAGCAAACTTAAGAATTATGGTAATTTACGATTGGTTGTGACAGCACAGACTTAGATAGCTTTCAAGCTAACATCGCCTTAGCATTCTCTTAATATTATAAAATTAACATTCTAGTCTAGTTTACGTACTGATACTGTTGATACTGTTGATATCATATTTAACAGACATTTTTAATATTTCTTATGGAGTACCCCAAGGCTCAGATTTAGAGTATTTGCTAATGTCGTTAAAAAACATTAAATAAGCTTTCATAGCTGTTCTGATGACTTACAACTGTACATTTCTATTCCTTCTGATAATCTATACTCAGTGCGTCTGATATTGTTTTATGGAGGTCCCAGAAAGCAACACAGCCTCAGCAGTGAGTTTATTCAAATACTGCAAGTCTGCGTCACACACAACTCTTTCTTGACTCCTTGCTTCTGATAATAGTGTCTGAATGATGAGATATACGTCACTGATCCTGATCTTTAGCTTATCCTGATAATCTCATATAAAAAGTCAATGTGTAGTTGCAGCTTTTGTGCACGTGGATGATGTTATGCACTCTCTGTTTATAGCAGAAGTCATTCGCCGCTGCCTATAATGCCCATGCTGCAGTTAAAAGTTAATCAGTATTAGCGTACTAGACTTACAGGATGATCTATTACAAATATGATACACAAAACTGTGTTTTCATTAGTGTGTTCTCATGAGCTTAGAATGGGTCTTTATATCTACATAGCAGCAGCTCGTCCTGATACTTCCACCACCATGGCTTCCAATGCAGTAACTCAGAACAGACACACACAGTGACTTTTACACTGGAGCAGCAGCTTGAACTAGGCGGCGCTATAGCACCATCTGGAAGATGCTGAGAGAAGACTCCTCCTTCAAATGTTGTTCTCTAGAACATTTATCAGCAAGTCTGTATATAAAACTGCAGGTAGAATATTCTAATAGTTTAAATCTTCTCCATCAGAAACACTAGCAGCATTAAAACTACAAGGCTAAAGTACTGGTGTAATACCCAACCTCACCAGTAGAGGCTGCCCAGTAATTTGTTAATAAGATGTTCAGTGTTTTCTGCTATTTTTCAGAGTTGATGTTTGAGAGTTGCTTCTCAGTCTCTCTTCCTTCACCGCTGAGGAGTTTTCATCCTGTTTTTTTTTACATGGTGTTTCATTGTGCAGATGCAGAAGCTTCAGGTGTCAGCGGCCCCAGCGACCTCATCTTCACCCGTGGGAACCCTGAAGAGGATGAGGAGGAAATGGACAGTGACACTGATGACATTGATCACCAAGGTAACGCATCAAGGGCGCTGTTAGGACTGTCGCATTGGCGGATTTTCAACACTGTGATACTTTAGTAGTTAATTTATTTTACTAGTAAATTTATTTTACTTGATTATCGGGTCTGCAATTAGTGTTATTAAAAATTAGATACACCTGTCAACCTTAACAATAACACCAACTCCCTGTATCTACACTCACTGTCCGCTGTATCAGCTCCACTAACCATATAGGAGCTACACTTACAGACTGTAGTTCATCTGATTCTCTGTATACTTTGTTACTCTGTTCTTCAGGACCCCCACAGGACCCCCACAGGACCACCACAATGCAGGTACCATTAGGAAGGTGGGTCATTCTCAGCACTGAAGTGACACTGACGTGGTGGTGGTGTGTTAGTGTGTGTTGTGCTGGTGAGAGAGAACTATCCAGAAAACAGTGTCCTGTGGGCGGCGTCCTGTGTCCACTGATGAAGGACTAGGGAACACAAACTGTGCAGCAGCAGATGAGCAACTGTCTCTGACTTTACATCTACAAGGTGGACCAGCAAGTAGTAGGACTGTCTAATAGAGTGGACAGTGAGTGGACACAGTGTTTAAACATTCCAGCAGCACTGCTGAGTCCGATCCACTCACACCAGCACAACACACACTAACACAACACCACCATGTCAGTGTCACTGCAGTAATGAGAATGACCCACCTACCTATTAATATCTGCTCTGTGGTGGTCCTGTGGGGTCCTGATCATTAAAGAACGGAGTAATAAAGTATACAGAGAATCAGATGAACTACAGTCTGTAAGTGTAGCTCCTATATGGTCAGTGAGCTGATACAGTGGACAGTGAGTGGAGATAATAGGAGGTGTGTATAGTGTGTATAGTTACTCTCTCCGAGCTGTCCGTGTGCTAGTGTTAGTGTTTTATGGTGAAGGCTGCAGTTCTAGTAGGCAGCGTGTCGGTGGGAGGCAGTCTGGCTTTGTCTGCAGGGAGATGAGGAAGGCTGGAGCAGCAGGTTCTCGTAGGCGGTGATGGAAGAAGCTGCTGAAACACTTGAAAAGTCTGACAAGTTTCATTGTGGGGCCTTTAACAGTGAATGGAGATGATTTTGCTGCCTTTATTTATTTGTTTGTTTCCCTTTACCTCCTACGCTAGACTCTTAGCACAGAGGAACCATTCAACATTTGAACTTCTAAAGAATATAGGCTCCGCCCACTAACACATTCAGCTGAACACAACAGAAAGAAAAAGGGGGACATTTAAGGTTTGGACCACTTATTAGTGTACTGATTAGCAGATGCACATACAAACACTGTGCTAGTTTCTCCTGCTTCCTATATGCTCTGTCAGTATCGCGTACCAGGGAGGCAACAACTCACACATCATGTCTAATATCAGTTAATCAGTAATACACAATGGAGTCACATTATTATCACCATATCCAGAGTGACCGCCGTGTGCAGCACAGACAGCTGCTAGTCGGACTAGGAGACTCAATAAGGTTCTGGTAGGTGGTCACAGGTATCTGGAGTCATGCTGACTGCAGTGCATCCCTCAGCTGCTGGACACCTGGTGATCCCACAAATGCTCAATTGGGTTTAAGTCTGGGGAATTTGGAGGTCCAGAGTAGTACTTGGTTGTCTTGTTCAGCTTTTCCAACCAATGTAGACCAGGTCCAGACCAGGCCGCAGTTTCAGTTCAAACAGTTCCCATAACTTTCAAGTTTCATATTCGTCGTGTCCGTATGTCAGGTGTAGTGGTTAGTATGGTGGTGTAGTGGTTAGTATGGTGGTGTAGTGGTTAGTATGGTGGTGTAGTGGTTAGTATGGTGGTGTAGTGGTTAGTACAGTAGTGTAGTGGTTAGTATGGTGGTGTAGTGGTTAGTATGGTGGTGTAGTGGTTAGTACGGTGGTGTAGTGGTTAGTACGGTGGTGTAGTGGTTAGTATGGTGGTGTAGTGGTTAGTACGGTGGTGTAGTGGTTAGTACGGTGGTGTAGTGGTTAGTAGGGTAGTGTAGTGGTTAGTACGGTGGTGTAGTGGTTAGTATGGTGGTGTAGTGGTTAGTATGGTGGTGTAGTGGTTAGGACGGTGGTGTAGTGGTTAGTATGGTGGTGTAGGGGTTAGTACGGTAATGTAGTGGTCAGCACAGAGGTGAAGTGGTTAGCATGGTGGTGTAGCGGCCAGCGTGGTGGTGTAGCGGTCAGCACGGTGGTGTAGCGGTCAGCATGGTGTTGTAGCGGTCAGCGCGGTGGTGTAGTGGTTAGTACGGTGGTGTCGTGGTTAGTATGGTGGTGTAGTGGTTAGTATGGTGGTGTAGTGGTTAGTACGGTGGTGTAGTGGTTAGTATGCTGGTGTAGTGGTTAGTATGGTGGTGTAGTGGTTAGTACGGTGGTGTAGTGGTTAGTACGGTGGTGTAGTGGTTAGTATGCTGGTGTAGTGGTTAGTACGGTGGTGTAGTGGTTAGTACGGTGGTGTAGTGGTTAGTATGGTGGTGTAGTGGTTAGTACGGTGGTGCAGTGGTTAGTATGCTGGTGTAGTGGTCAGCACTGTCTCCTCAGAATAAGATGATCTGGGTTGGATTCCCGGTCCGGGTTGTTCTGTGTGGAGTGTGTATGTTCTCTCCGTGCTTGAGTGTGTTTCCTCCGGGTACTCCGGTTTCCTCCCACAGTCCAAACACATACATGTTAGGTTGATCACTTTCTCTAAACTGCCCGTGGGTGTAAGCATGAGTGTGTCGGCCATGTAATGACCTGGCGACCTGTCCATGGTGTACCCCACCTTTGCCCGATGACGCTGGGACCCCTGTGACCCTGACTAGCAGGATAAAGCAGAAGATAATAGATAGTAGGGCTGTGTAACCTAGAGATAAAGATTGTTTATGTGAGTGCGTGCAGTAAACAAAGCCAGCACGGAGGATTATTTACGACTCTCAGCTCAGTTTTCATGATCTCAGTGTCTCTGCTCACTCTGGTCACTACTGTAGAGTGTATGCTGAGAGCAGATGTGAATATGTGACTTTGTTAATGGTTCCTTTAACGCTCTCTGTTTCCTTCTCTCTGCAGTTACGGAGGACAGTAAAGAGACGCCAGCGTTCAGGAACTTCCTGACGGAGAGAAAGAAGGTGGTAGAGGTGCGAAACAAGAAGTCACAGTGACCACAGCAGGACGGACGTGCCTCGGGCCTTGACCTTTGAACTCCGAGAACGTAGGAGTCCAGCGTCAGGCTCCTGGTGTTTGTTTAGCTTCAGGCGGCGGAGCTGAAGTGGCGTCAGAACAGACCGACGCAAGCAGATGCAGCCGACGCAACTTCAGTCTCGGAGCACCGAGAGCGGATCAGAGCCGGGATTTTTGGGGATTTACTGTCTGTTTGTGGACTGAAGTATTAAACACCTCGACTGCTGCCGTGAACGTTCAGGAGCCGCTAGCGAGAAGATCCCGTATCTTAGTTTGTATGTACAACCACATGCCGGTCAGATAACATGGTGCTGATTTTCTAACGCAGTCTCCACTGAGAACACACGTCTGTACGCTATAGCTCTGTTTGTTTACTGAATTTAACAGATTAGAGAAATTAATAAATAAACCAACATTGATTTCAAAGCTTTAATTTTTAAACCAGATCTACTAAAAACACGTCCAAACATTATAATACTGTTTATGTACCTGATTGTGGAAATAAAATAAATTAAATGAATAAATAATTGAAGGACTGATATAAAGTGTGGCCCGTATAGACATTATAACACAATTTATGCCATTATAAATAAGTTAAGCTAGATAATTAGAATATTTCAGTATGAATCATATTCCAGTGTGTTCCATGTGGAGGATGTGATGCATGTAATTTGATATGGGGCTATTTTTGCATGCGGCTGTTCAGGATCATAGTTTTCTGAATCCGGATTTCATCCCATTCACCAGTTCACACAATATTCTCTCAGATTAAATGGATAATTTAAACCTAGTACTACAGTTCTGGCTCAACTTGCCTGGATAACAGACAAACCCAGCTTTATATTCAGTTTAGGTTATCTGCGTTGCTTTCTCTTGTGTGTGCTGGACTGGATTGCTTGCATTGTCCAGTACCACAAGCACACACGCCTAGTTTCATAAATATTCGGACTGTTAATAAATGCTGTATTTTGACTTTGTTATGAAAATAAAATATTTTATAGATATAGTTGGAATGTTTGTGGAATGTTGTGTGTTAGTGGGTCTATACACATATAAGCATGGTTCAAACTGAATTTTTAAACATATGCTTTCTGAATGAAGCATAAACTAACATAGCCAATCAGAGCAGAGCTCATTTACATATATCAAGCCTTAACGCACAGTAGCAAAAACAGCCAGTATTTCAACCACACAAATGTTTTAGTTGTAAAAAATTAATTAGAAAAAAGTTAGATCAGCAATACTATACATATCAGCTGGACTTAAAGGGCAGCTCCACTGGTTTTTCAAAAATGTAACTAAATTCATTATCATTCTGAGTGGTTTGGTGCAAAATGTTCCAGAGAAAGTCAGAACTGTTCACAGTGGTGGTGAATAGAACCAGACGTCCACCTCTAAAAGCTCCCTCACAGAAAGTTATTACAGTACATGTTATAAATACACTGTCTGATGTCTGTGGTGCTGTTTATGATAGTTTAGAGAAGATTTCAGTCTTAAACTCCATTCTTGACGCTGTGAGGTTAAAATAGTCCCCAAAGAAAACCTGGTACCTTTAGATATTTCACATTTCACCATCAACATCCATATAATCTCAGATACGTGTAGCTTTACTGCTGGGTTTACAGCTTTACACCAGCTTACATCTTTACACCAGCTTACAGCTTTACACCACCACCACCACTGTAAACAGCATCACCACCACCACTGTAAACATCATCACCACCACCACCACTGTAAACAGCATCACCACCATTGTAAACATCATCACCACCACCACTGTAAACATCATCACCACCACCACCACTGTAAACATCATCACCACCACCACCATTGTAAACATCATCATCACCACCACTGTAAACAGCATCACCACCACCACTGTAAACAGCATCACCACCACCACCACTGTAAACATCATCACCACCACCACTGTAAACAGCATCACCACCACCACCACTGTAAACAGCATCACCACCACCACTGTAAACATCATCACCACCACCACTGTAAACAGCATCACCACCACCACCACTGTAAACATCACCACCACCACTGTAAACAGCATCATCACCACCACCACTGTAAACAGCATCACCACCACCACTGTAAACAGCATCACCACCACCACCACTGTAAACATCATCACCACCACCACTGTAAACAGCATCACCACCACCACTGTAAACATCATCACCACCACCACTGTAAACAGCATCACCACCACCACCACTGTAAACATCACCACCACCACCACTGTAAACATCACCACCACCACTGTAAACAGCATCACCACCACCACTGTAAACATCATCACCACCACCACTGTAAACAGCATCATCACCACCACCACTGTAAACAGTATCACCACCACCACTGTAAACAGCATCACCACCACCACCACTGTAAACAGCATCACCACCACCACTGTAAACATCACCACCACCACTGTAAACAGCATCATCACCACCACCACTGTAAACAGCATCACCACCACCACCACTGTAAACATCATCACCACCACCACTGTAAACAGCATCACCACCACCACTGTAAACAGCATCACCACCACCACTGTAAACATCATCAGCATCACCACCACTGTAAACAGCATCACCACCACTGTAAACAGCATCACCACCACCACCACTGTAAACATCATCGCCACCACCACTGTAAACAGCATCACCACCACTGTAAACAGCATCACCAATGTAAACATATTCATCATCATCACCACTGTAAAAACATTTAATCCATTTCACACTAAAACACTCTGACTGGCTTAGTTTATACTGCAGTGACAGAATCGTGCACACAAGCAGTGATTATTTGAAGTTAAAGTTAGTTTTGTGCCAGACATTCTCAGTCCTGTTCCTGGAGGAGGCCTGCAGTCCAGCACCTGTTGGTGTTTTCCTTGCCCGCTTTGACTCAGTAAGACTTGCTGATGAGCTGATTTGTTGGATCAGGAATGTTGGGACTGGAAAGGCACTCAGCCATGCGTTTGTTCTGTTACTTGCCATTTGCACCAACACCGCTGTGCCTGACACAGTCATATAAACACCACCCACACTGCCAGGTCAGCACCACGGCCCAACCTAAATAACATCTGTGGTGGTCCTGTGGTGGTCCCTGTCCAATAGACACCTGCATAGTGCACCTGTATGGTCAGCATTTTGAATAAAATGGCTATGGAGTGTAGCTGCAGGGTGAGTGTGTGTGTGCTGAACTGGACGCTCGGTGGAGCTGAGGCGTTTTAATGAATGGAGCAGTGTGAGTAGTATGCGCTCCAGGCTGGTCTGGGTTGTGAGTGGGCTGCAGCCGCTCCGGTGCCATATGGAACAACGCAGAGCGTGTGGAACGCTCTGAGCTGCCGCCCTCCATCCTTCTGTTGCACCACTTAACATTCTCCTGCACCCGCACACGCGTGAAATACCATTCAGTGGGAGTGAGAGGCTGCACCTTTCATATTCAGAGTCAAGGGCTACATGGTCTGCCTACGCTCATCTGCAGAGTACATTTAATATACCTTATCATTTCACACAGTGCCAAGTTCAATGTGTAGATATTCCAGTTAATAATTAAAATAATTAGAATAATTAATTAATAATTCAGTGGGTAGCACAGTGTCGCCTTACAGCAGGACGGGCCTGGGTTTGATTGTGTGCTGAGTTTGTATGCTCTCTCTGTGTCTCTGTGAGTCTTCTCCCCCAGTCCAAACACATGCAGGTAAATTGGAAATGCTAAACTGAGAGAGTTCAGTTGGACAAGTGGACTCGTGCCATGAGAGTACCTGTATGGAAGCACCATCAGCCTGCACAGAGCTTTGTTCACAACTGGAGTCCAGGGCTTCATGGTGTCTGCACCACATACTGTGCTGTGACTCACTGGACCTCAATCATGTTCCAGAGCTATAGGCTCCAGTTATCAGCCTCACAAGTCCAGGTGAGACGCTGTGTCTGGTGTGGTGGTGTTAACAGAGACACTTTGGTGGGTCCTATGCTACAAGTGAAGCTAAAGAAGCTGGACTGACAACAGCGTCCTGTGGACGACGTCCATGATGAAGGACTAGAGGAACACAAACTGTGCAGCAGCAGATGAGTTACTGTCTCTGACTTTACATCTACAAGGTGGACCAGCAAGTAGTAGGAGTGTCGTAATAGAGTGGACAGTGTTTAAACACTCCAGCAGCACTGCTGTGTCTGATCCACTCACACTAGCACAACACACACTAACACACCACCACCACGTCAGTATCACTGCAGTGCTGAGAATGACCAACCTCCCTAATAGTACCTGCTCAGTGTGGTGGTCATGTGGGGGTCCTAATCATTAAAGAACAGAGTAATAAAGTATTCAGAGAATCAGATGAGCTACAGTGTGCATAAGTCATACATAATGCATTGATTTGCTGCCAATTTGATGTATTAATCTTGCACGTGTAGTTAAGTTCACCTGCTAGTGTTACAGATTTGAGCAGTGATAGTGTTTGTGCTCGGTTTAGACTCAGATCAGTGGAGTGTTTGTGTGTTTGTAGTTCCTGAAGCTCCTCGCTGTGAAGCAGGTGTGAGAGTTCTGATAAGTGAGACCTGGAGAGGTTTGATCTGCAGCCGAAGTTTGCTTGTAGATGAGAACTCATTCACACGCTGCTCTTCTTTCTCTCGTCCTGCTTCTGCGCGCAGGTGACTCATCTCTTCTGAAGCGTGGAGGTCGTGCAGCTAGGCTAACAATGGCAGCTGTCTGTGGAGCGTGAGTCACTCCGTGTTGCTTATTTAATGGCACCCCGTTCCCGCACACCCACCTGTGAACTTCTGCTGCTGAGCCGAGCTCGGAGCGGATCTGGAGCTGAATGCCAGTCGGTGGGAAAATGTCAGTCCGCCTACTATAATTACATGTCTAGAGGAAGAGAACGCGGCAGAACGGAGGAAAGAACACAAGAGAAGATATGAAAGACTGAATCAAAGACAGACTGCAGGCAAACATCAATGAGAGAGAGGCCTTTCATTTGTAGTATTTCATCCGCGCAGCGTTCCCAATCATTCCCGCAGCACCCAGACTCTCACTCTTAACACAACACAGTATGTTTGGTGGCTGCAGCCTCTGCTGAGCTTTGATTAACGCATAATTAGTACTAAATGATGTGATTACAAAGGCCTGTTTTACAGAAATGCACAATTATTTATGGCTATGTCATGTTTATGGATGCACACACTGTATTTGGTGCTGTATTTCTTCACACTGAAGTACATCAGATCATTCCAACTCTGCAGTGCGTCCTGCTTTATGGATATTAGGCTTAAATCAAGAAAAACCTCTGACTTATAAGTAATTAAATATGAAAATAATCACAGATACATTATAAATGCATTCTACAAAATGCAGTTCCAAAAAATGGCAGTGATTATAAACCTACTTCAATTTTAAATTTAAACAAGAATGGTGCAAAGACCAGATATTTATTGTTTTTTCTGATCAATGCCATTGTTTTTATTAATATACACTCATTCTAAAACTCAGGCCTGCAATGTTTTTTAGTTATAAGACTAGCAGCATTGTGAAATGTTTAAGAAAACACCTTAATAGGGCAATATCATCATGTTTGGGTATAAAAGGAGGAAAGGTTGAGTCTTTTCCTGAGTGATGATGGTCAACACCACTTCAGTGAAGCCCATGTGTGATGCTTTATATTGAATTAGCTGGATGTTAGAATTTGATGACATTTTGAATGTGTTACTGCAAATTACTTGCCAATTATTTTCGGTTTCAGTCTGAAGGTGTGAATTCCATTTGTCTATTGGTAGTGAAATGGTATCGTCATCATGTGAGAGGAGTTTATAGATTTAGTAGTTTCTTGGGTTTAAGTGAATTTCTCTTTGAGTTGTAGATATTGAAATTGGCACCCAGCTGAAAACCGTATAACAAAAGGATGGTTTAAATTCCTCTTTCTAAGCTGTCTTCGGTCTATAAACAAATATGAAGTGTTGTTAAAGAAACGGTGATGACCTTTATGAAGCCTGCAGTATCAAATGTGGAACATCACATACTGTTTTTATCCCATTTTAAGGTAGAATAACCAAAAGAACAATCACTACAATGGAAAACATGCAGTGAATACATGACATTACTGCTCCGTAGTAAGATGTGGGATATGCACCAAAGTGACAAACAAAACCCCTATTACTTTGTTTAATGTTGCTTGACCTCTTTTTTGTGCCTCAAATATATCTGTCTCATTAAAATGCAACCACAACCGTGCAGTGCAGCACATATGAGATTATAATTAAACAGTAACACGAGCTGAACATGAGGAGAATGTGCCAAACTAAACAGCCAGATATCTGACTTTACATTGTTTTAGGTGCTGCACAGTGGACAGCATTATAAACATGCCTGCTATGTACAAGACAGATAGTATTTGAAATCTGCTTTGTGTTTTGAAAATGAAAATTATAATAATAGATTATGAGATAAACCCACACAAACGTCATAAATCAATAATGTCAAAAAGAAAGTGCAACATTGATACAGGATAATGTCAGTCATCATTTTTTTTTACCACACATGATTTAATCGTCCACTTGTGTCATCAGAATGCGCAGCACTTCCCAGTAATCGGATTGAGCTGTGTGCTTTGAGAGTGAGGCCGAGCTGTTTAGAGCTGTGAGTCATGCAGAGCGGTGCTGCGAGTGATGTCATGCTTTTACATGCCCCAGTTCAGTCCAGCGCTGACCTGCACTGGCCAAACACATCAGCCTCAGTGCTGCAGGCCGCATGATATCATCGTCTGGGAAAAGAAAACGTAGATCTAAACAATGTGTTGATTAATATTTTCTTATTTATTATGTATTCTTCTTATACAACGTGTATTTTCACAGGTAATAACATTATATATCACTAGACAAGATGTAAATACACATCATTCTCAGGGTGTGGGCTTCTTAGTTCCAGTGAAGGTGATGTTAATGCTTGTTTTGTTTGTATGGTTGTGTTCGTGTGGTTTAAGTGGTTGAGGTGTGGCAAATGAGTTCTTCTCTAGAACTGTAATCTGACTCAGGATTATACTTACACCCTGTCCAGGAAGCAGCAGGCTACTTGCTTCAGCATACAATCTACAGTAAACTGCTGCCAGCTGCGGTCGCACAAACATCCAGACGAATATAAAAAACCCAAATATTCACAGAATAAAATTACGTTTGGTTACACAAGTACACATTAAAACATGGTTTTCTTTCACATGTAAAGCCAATAAAGCCACAAATGGAGATATGGAGCATGCAGTGAGGATTTCTTTGGATATACTTTGTTTAAAAATAAGCATAGATGTATGTAAACGAGCTGGCATTTATGACATCACAAAAACAGTGAGTTTAAAACAGGCTGTTTTTGCATTGTAGTTTCAATATATGAACTGCGGAGCACATTCAGAAATTGTGATGTTTGCGTTTTACTTCAAACTCAAAAAGTGAATTCCTGTGAAACAGGCCCTTTAAATTAATACTGTGTTACTCTGTATTTGGCAGTAAACTGTGAACTGTGTTTATCTATATACTACACACTATTTAGAGTAATGTACAGTATGACAACCGCATCTGTTATATTTTAGCTAGTATTATAAATAGTAAATAAAGTGACACACCACTGTACTGTCTACTTGACAATGACGGTATCCTGCATACTATACACTATTTAGAGTAATGTACAGTATGTGTAAATGCATCTGCTCATGCATATACAGTCAGCTAGCTAGCATTATAGATATAGTACCTTCAAAGTGAGTACAACAGTGACACTACTGTTTATTTCACAATGAATATATCCTGCAGACATACTACATACTACTCTGAGTCGTATGTCATATCATATGTTTCTGCTAGAACCATAGATATACAGTTAGCTATCTGGCATCATGAGCTGCACACAATGACTGTATCCTGCATACTATATACTATTTTGAGTGGTGAGCAGTGTAGCATATGCTATGTCTCTGCCAGCATTACAGAAGTACAGTTAGCTAACAAGTGTCATGGATACATACTGCTTTCTAATGGTACACTACTACACTGCGGACTATATACTAATTTGGTCATATTTGGCGTAATCAAATATGATTGAACTGGTTTGTCATGTTAGCATGTCTGAATAAAGCATGCTGAAAATGCATACTATACCAGCTTACTGTATCCTGCACACTACATACATGTTTAATGCTTCTACTAGTTCATAGCCATACAGTTAGCTGTAGCATCATAGCATTGGGCATACTGCATATTATGCTATGACTGTATCCTGCATACTATGTACTACCGTGAGTAGAATGTGTACTACAGAAATACAGTTCTTAACTAGCTAGTGCTACAGATACATACTGCCTTCAAATAGTATACTATAACACTGCATACTCCATCCTGTATACTCATTTGGTGTGGAGTCAGTTTTACTAGCTTTTCTTAATGTTAGCCAGTTAGCATGCATGTTTTATAATACATGCTACATACTATTTTTGACACAGTATGTGAGTGTGTCATTTCAAATGGACCTATATTTAGTGTGCTAGCCTCACCTGTATGTATTTAGCTAGCTATGTTTTAGAAACACTGTTGTATTATTCTTTTGTAACATCACAAAAACAATTCAGACTGGGCTTTGGAGTAAACAGTGTGATTTGAAGCTTCAAAAAACTTTTTTTTATTTGAAAAGACGTGAAGGGAATCCCCTAATTACACAGACCCTTTAAGTGAATCTGTTCTGATCAGCTATGTCTTGGAGATGAAGTGTGTGCATCAGACATGTTTTTGTATCTCTTTAATGCTCCACAGCTCTGCACGGCTTCACAAGACGCATCATTAAGACCAGTAACGGTACACGGGGTGATGGTGGCTACGTGTGATGTGTGCAGGGTGATGTGAGGTGTGTCAGCCTCTGCACTGGAAGCTGCATCACCGTGCCCTCTTCTGATTGGCTGGCGGTGACATCACTGCTGCTGCTGCTGCTGATGATGAGGTTTCCTCGCAGGAGCCTTTGTTTGTCCCCCCATCCGTCCTTCCCAGCGGGGTCATACCTGAAGCCTGTGGCTGTTTTCCTGCAGCTTCTGCGTCTCCGAGGCTGCCGAAACACCTCCATCCCTCCATCCCTGCCTATATATACCTCCTCCTCTGTGTCTTTGTCGTGACTCTCCTTGCTGCTCAAGGCCGCCTCCTTCACCATGTGTGTGTTTGTGTGTGCATGTGTCTGTGTGTGTGTGTGTCTGTGTGTGCACACGACTCTCTGCTGAACAGACAGCTGGATGACATCATCCACAGAGTGTGAGGAGAATAGCAATAGCAGATGAGAGTAGAGCGTGTGTCTGTGTGAGTGGGTATTCATGCATTTGTGGGGACATGTTCGAATAAAATATAGGGAATGTATTTACATTTATTTAATACATATATGCCTTATTATTATTGCACATAGATATTTGCATGTATAATACGTATGGG
Organism: Megaleporinus macrocephalus; assembly: GCA_021613375.1. Lineage (NCBI taxonomy): Eukaryota > Metazoa > Chordata > Actinopteri > Characiformes > Anostomidae > Megaleporinus > Megaleporinus macrocephalus. Next base: position 17,733,931 of record CM038712.1, read on the forward strand.
TTAATATTATTACATATGCAGACAACCAATACTTAAAGTTGCTGTTGCAACATAACAGCATCTCTGAAGTGTTCGCTATGAAATAATGTGTAAATGGTCATTAATAGAATAAATTAAAGTAATTTAGAAATATTTCTATTTATCATTCATTTGTAGCACATTGTAAAGCAGCTGCTGTTTAAAAATTCTGCAAGCAAATAAAAAAACATTAAAAACTGAGATACAAGGTTCTGACCAATGACATACACAATACATACCGGACATTATTACTGCATATAGAAACTTACGGGCATATAACGAATGGAAGACATGTATGACGTCATGTCCTGACTTTGTATAAAAACAAGTGCATGTGTGTGTGTGCAGCACTCTCTCCTCCTCCTCCTCCTCCTCCTCCTCCTCTGGTAAACACATCCAGTGTTGCACCCTTTAAAATATTCAGGTCCTGAAAGAACCCTCAGCCTCTTCAGCTCTTTGTGGTGGACGTGCTGCTTGTGGTGCTGCAGCTGTGCGGTAATGAAGAGTTTATTCTAATTTGCACCACAGTCGCCTCTATTTATAACCAAACTCAGAGAGACGCAGTGTTTCCCTCCTGTATGCGTTATTCTTGTGATGGCTGGTGATGGAGCTCTGTGTTTGATGTGGTTTGGGCAGGTGCGTTCTGACGGGCTCCTGTTGTTCTGGTGGAGCTCAGTACGCCCTGTTCTGTTCTCCTGATTAACACACTCGCCACAGAGCACCACAGGGAAGCTCCTCCACTGTACCTGGGAGAATCACGACTGAGCTCATACAGTCTGCAGTGAAACAGACCAGGCCCACAAACCCAGTTTAGAGCTGGAAGCTGCATATAAACAAGAATATTCACAGAAAAAATAAACATAAACAGTATTCGACCCTCGTTCAGTAACTGTTATTACATGTATTTTTCATAAATTTCATGTATGAGCTTTCTGTTCATATATGATATAATAAATACTGCATACATCACTAGTACTGTATACTGCATATTACACAATCCCTGTACGCTGCATACATCATTATTACTGTATACTGCATATTACACGATCCCTGTACACTGCATACATCACTATTACTGTAAACTGCATATTACACAATCCCTGTACACTGCATACATCACTATTACTGTAAACTGCATATTACACAATTCCTGTCCACTGCATACGTCACTATTACTGTAAACTGCATATTACACAATTCCTGTCCACTGCATACGTCACTATTACTGTAAACTGCATATTACACAATTCCTGTACACTGCATACATCACTATTACTGTATGCTGCATATTACACAATCCCTGTACACTGCATACATCACTATTACTTTATGCTGCATATTACACAATCCCTGTACACTGCATACATCACTATTACTGTAAACTGCATATTACACAATTCCTGTACACTGCATACATCACTATTACTGTATGCTGCATATTACACAATCCCTGTACACTGCATACATCACTATTACTGTATACTGCATATTACACAATCCCTGTACACTGCATACATCACTATTACTGTACACTGCATACATCACTATTACTGTAAACTGCATATTACACGATCCCTGTACACTGCATACATCACTATTACTGTAAACTGCATATTACACAATTCCTGTCCACTGCATACATCACTATTACTGTAAACTGCATATTACACAATTCCTGTACACTGCATACATCACTATTACTGTAAACTGCATATTACACAATTCCTGTCCACTGCATACATCACTATTACTGTAAACTGCATATTACACGATCCCTGTACACTGCATACATCACTATTACTGTAAACTGCATATTACACAATTCCTGTCCACTGCATACATCACTATTACTGTAAACTGCATATTACACAATTCCTGTCCACTGCATACATCACTATTACTGTAAACTGCATATTACACAATTCCTGTACACTGCATACATCACTATTACTGTATGCTGCATATTACACAATCCCTGTACACTGCATACATCACTATTACTGTATACTGCATATTACACAATCCCTGTACACTGCATACATCACTATTACTGTAAACTGCATACATCACTATTACTGTATGCTGCATATTACACGATCCCTGTACACTGCATACATCACTATTTCTGTATACTGCATATTACACGATCCCTGTACACTGCATACATCACTATTACTGTATACTGCATATTACACAATCCTTGTACACTGCATACATCACTATTACTGTACACTGCATATTACACAATCCTTGTACACTGCATACATCACTATTACTGTACACTGCATACATCACTATTACTGTACACTGCATACATCACTATTACTGTATACTGCATATTACACAATTCCTGTACACTGCATACATCACTATTACTGTATGCTGCATATTACACAATCCCTGTACACTGCATACATCACTATTACTGTACACTGCAGACATCACTATTATTGTATACTGCATAAATAACTATTAGTGTATACTGCATGTATAAGTATTAACTACTATTAACTACTATTAACTATGTATACTACATATTACACTATTAATATATACTACATATTACACATATACTATATATTGTACTACTACTGTACACTGCATACTACACTATTACTGTACCATGCATACTATGCTATTACTGTATACAGTATACTACACTATCACTGTATACTCTATACTACACTATTACTCTATACTCTATACTACACTATTACTGTATACAGTATACTAGACTATCACTGTATACTCTATACTACACTATTACTCTATACTCTATACTACACTATTACTGTATACAGTATACTACACTATCACTGTATACTCTATCCTACACTATTACTCTATACTCTATACTACACTATTACTCTATACTCTATACTACACTATCACTGTATACTCTATACTACACTATTACTCTATACTCTATACTACACTATTACTGTATACAGTATGCTACACTATTACTGTATACTGTGCTATCACTTTATAAAGTTAGGTTCTCTTTAAAATGTAATTATTGTGAATTCATTCAGCAGATCTGAGGCTGGTGTATTTTTTACTCTAAGGTTTAAATGAAGGGCGTTTGTGGAGTTTGGCAGGTGATCACATGAACAGATGGGTCGCAGACAGACAGCTCAAACAGAGCGATACACACTCATCCGTCTCCTTAAGCATTTTTAGATCTGACATTTCAGATGCTGCTTCATCCGGACTGAGCCGGTTCCACATGAGGCTCGGCTTCAGAGCTGAGTGAGTGAATCACAGCTGAAAGAATCATGAGAACCTTCAAAACTCTGAACTTTTCAAATGTGTGGGGTTATAAAACTGCAAGCATGCAAATGTACTGAGGCTTTAGTTCCATCTTATTGTTCTTGAGAACAAACTTATAAACTCACAACTTATCACTAACTGTGAGCTGCTATTGTTAAATTAAACATTTTACCATCACTTCATCTCACGTCTTACTGCAGCATTTCAGTCACAGTAACTAGTTTAAGGCCTAAACCTCTTTTCAGTTGTTGCATGATGTGTTTGTATAATGCCATGCATGCTGGGTATTGTAGTGAGAGCTGATGAGGCTGAGGGATATAATGCTGCCCTACAGAACTGCAAAATAACTTGCAATATTATTTTAAAGCTTTAAGGAGCTACTGTATCTGAGTCCATGGCCATGCGAGCCAGTAGCAGAATGTTACATAGCCCCCATCCCCAAAGAGAGCCATCCTGGCAACCTGGCAAGTCTGAGCAGTGCCCCTGGGGCACACCACTTCTCATATGCTGGACATGCCTGTCAAACCATCACATTTAGCTCCACCCCCTGCTTGAAGTGTCACTGTAGGACCATGGCTAATGCATCCAGGCTATCATGCTGCTCCACCAGCAGGTCTCACCTTCCAAGCAACCTCACTGTGGCCACTTTAGCCATCTTTGGCATGCTACTTCTTCTTCTTCCACAGTCTTCTCAGCCATTTGAGTCTTTTTAGAATGTTCCAGCCCAGCAACAGCATATGTAGAATGATTAGAATAGAATGATTGCAGTAACTCAGTAATGATGACACTACAAGAAGGTATATGTTAGCAGCATAAAACATCTCAAATGTACTTGGTTGGTATAAGAAAGTGTGTTACACTGCTGCCCTCCAAACTGTAGACTGGGGTCCTATCCCCCACCTGTGTAACCAGCTAACAATAAGAGTCCTAACCATTCCTTCACCTACCTGTGTACAAGTAAACAGTAAGTCTTTCTTGATAACAGCGTCTAACAAGTCTATTATTTCTCATTATCAGAGTTTTGTGTGTGAATATTGCTTTTTTATTGAACTTATTTTTAGATTTTTATATAAATTTTACGCACTTTTATGCAGTAAAGCATCTAATTCCATATTATTTTACTTGTATTTTACTTTACTTTCAGTAACATAAGACACATATATAAGATTTAATGACTGAAAATGAGTTAAATTGCCCTATAAGATTCTTGCAACAGTTTCAAAATGAGAAATATTATATATATTAACTAGGTTTTTATTTGCTAGGACATCACTTTTTGCAGGGCACTGCTGTCCAAGTGTAAGTGCAGCAGAGAGCATGCGCCCAGCTGTAAGACCATAATTTAATTAGAGAATTAGTGCAGAATGTCCAATAAATTTGTTGCAAAGACTGTTATATTAGAATATGTTGCATTTCTGTTCACACTTTCTCCCAAAACAGTTACCATTTCACTCACCAGCGCAGTTACTGTATAGTCTGACTGTATAGCAGAGTGTCTAGTATGCATATGTAATATATCTGTGTGTGTGTGTGTGTGTGTGCGTGTTATCACTTTCATCTTAACATGACTGGGAGAAATATGTAATTTCTGATGCACATTAAATACAATAAATTCTAAATCTTGCAAAACGATCAGTATGTGCAGTAAATCTCTGCATGCTGAGCTAACAAAGGGTTAACACCACCCCCACATACCACCCCCCCGCCCCCATCTGCACCCTGAAGGCCCCCCCACCCACCAGCAGCCCCGCATCCCTCTCCACCAATCAGAGCGCAGGAAGGTGATGTCATGCAGTAGAGCAGCAGAGCTGGTCCTGAAGCAGCTTGACACAAACGGCCAAACAGCAGCAAACAGCGAGGAGAGCGAGCATCACTGCAGCGCAGCAGCCTGCTGGAGGTGAGAGACCACTGCTTTACACTTACTCTGCACTGCGTATCACTGCACTGCTGTCTGCACGGCCTGGTTTGTGCTTTATTGTTATTGCTCTCAGCTTCTGCTTTAACGCCTGGTATGGAATTGTGTTTGTTTCTCATGGGTTTTGAGAGTGTTCAGCTGGTAGCTGAGCTTGTGAGGGTGCAGATTAGGTCGTCTGCGCTCTGCAGTGGCTGAAGAGAGAGACAGGGTGAGCAGTTTGTGGCTTGTGCTGATGAAAGTGATCAGATTTCTGGAGGTTTGCTTTGTGATGCAGGATCTGATCTCTGGGCTGTTCAAGGAGAGATTGCATCACTGCGAGCACCGGTTTCAGTGCAGAGGCTGCACAAACAAAACATGCATGTCAGAGTTCAGCGGTGCAGTAAAGGGTAGGCTGGTCAGAGCCTGCTGACCTCAGAACAGCAGCAGAGAGGATGTCAGCAAAGAGAAAGGGAGAAGAACAGGACGAGTGAAAGTCAGAAGACTGAGAAATGAGGAGCTCTGCAGCAGCTGTTTAATATGCATTTATCTTTATGTGCATTGAGTGTTATAAATGAAAGAAAGAAAGAAAGAAAGAAAGAAAGAAGAGTGTAGGAAGGAGTTTGGCTGAGAGAGAAGGAAGGAGAGAGAGGGAGGGAGCACGCACGAAGAAAAACGAACTAGCGTAGGAAAGAAGGAGTAGGAGAAAGTATAAGGAGGAGCGGGCGTGTAAAGGAAAAGACGGGGAGGGGGAAGAAGAGAGTGTGGGAAAGAAGAGAGAAAGACAGAGAGGACAAGAGGAGAAAAAAGAGAAAAAGAGTAGTAGATAAAGAGAAAAAGAGAGGGAGAGAGAGTGGGGGATAAAAGGGAAAGAAAGTTGATTGAATGAGAGAATGAAACAGAGGGAGAAGGAGAGAGTAGCGTGGAAAGAGTGGGTGGTAAGTATAGATAGATGGAGAAAGAGAGAGTGAATGAGAGAGTGTTGGAGAGAGTATGAGAGAGAGACAGAGTTTGAGAGAGAGAGAGAGAGAGAGAGAGAGAGAGAGAGAGGGGTGAGTAATAAGTGGCTCATACTAAGTGACTATATGGGACTGAGTGATTAGTCACAGCGTGTGCAGGTGCTGCTGGGTTATCAGTGATGTTCTAGAAGTGTGTTTACTGATGTTCTGAGTGTAAATAATAACGTACATGATCTTAACAAACATGTAGAAACTAGAACATACAGAGTTCAGTGCTTCTCTGTATCGCAGTTCTGTTATTTATCAGTGTTCTGGAGTTGAAGTGCAGGTTCTGCATGATTGACGTGTAGTTTGCTGTCTGCATGTGAGCAGCAGCAGTTCTAGCTCAGATACACTGAAGGGTTTCTGATGACATCATCTTTTTACTTCTCCCTCAGGATCAGAGAAAACCACAACAGAGCCTTCAGACGAGACCAGAGAGCTTACAGCCATGACTCTAGCAGGTGCGTCAGAGAGATGGTGATGTGAATCTGTAAGCGTTTGATGATGACTGAATATATTGATCATTAGATTCAGCTGAAACCCGCGGCCTACTTTCTGTCTCCTGCAGCGTACAGAGAGAAGATGAGAGAGCTCCCCCTGGTGTCTCTCTTCTGCTCCTGCATCCTACCTGAGCCTAAAGAGAAGCCCACCAAAAAAACACCACAAGGTATGTTTACCCCCAGCTACCTTTACAGCACTGCTGTTACACCTTTGTACTTTATATATATCTGGGCACTGTGTTTTCAATTACTAGTTACTGGCCACTTTATTAGAAACACCTGCCTTGAACTTTCCCTGTTTGGCCATTTTATTAGAAACAATCACCTTGTACTTCTACCAACTTTCCACTTTATTACAAACACCCACCTTGTGCTTCCACTAACTGTCCCCTTTATTAGAAAAGCCCAACTTGTGCTTCCACTAACTGGCCACTTCATAAGAAATAACCCCCTTGTGCTTCCACAGACTGGTCACTTTATTAGAACCATCTTTGTAACCCATGTATTATTTCTTTCCTGGTCACCTGAGCAGGTGTGGTGGACCTGAACCTGTGCATTATCAAAGATATGGAGGTAATAGAGCTGAATAAGCGGACATCCGGCCAGGCCTTCGAGGTCATCCTCAGACCCCCATCGTTCGATGGCCAGCGCGAGTTTCACCCCACCATCCCTCCACGCCGGGACCCCTCACTGGAGGAGATCCAGAAGAAGCTGGACGCAGCGGAGGAGCGGAGAAAGGTCAGTCTCTCTCTTTGCCCGTCCACTTTCTACTACTGTGCCAGTGAAGGGTGGGCTCCAGTCCTGGTTTCTCTCAGTGGTTCCTCCTTCGCTCTCAGGGGCATGTGTGCTCTCGTTAATGCTCATTAGGGGTCCACGCCGGCATTCCTGGGAATAATTTGGGGTTGAATAAACACACAGACGTATGTAAAAGCACTTACTGTATTATTACTGCTTGAATATGAGGGTCATACGGGGTCACAGCCCACATAATCAGGTCAGTAAGTGAGAGTAAATCATATTATATTCAGATCAGCTCAGTATGGAGGAGGTGGTTAGCTGCACGGCTGAAGGCCTCGTCTCTGTGCTCTGATCACAGTGCCAGGAAGCTGAGCTTCTGAAGCATTTGGCCGAGAAGAGAGAACACGAGCGTGAGGTGGTTCAGAAAGCCTTAGATGAGCAAAACAACTTCATCAAGATGGCCAAAGAGAAGCTGGAGCAGAGGATGGAGATCAACAAGGAGAACAGGGAGGCTCATATCGCCGCCATGCTCGAGCGTCTCCAGGAGAAGGTGAGTTCAAGTCTCACGGTTCCTCTAAACTGAGGTCCTTTTGATATGTGATAAGTGGTTGACATGTAAATAGAATCATTTAGACCAGGTTCAGTGTGAAACTCTCTGTTCTAGATACAGTCAGATCTGTTCACAGTGAATGGAACCAGACGTCCACCTGTAAAAGCTCCATCACAGAAAATGATTACAGTAGATGGTTACACTGTCTGTTTATGATAGTTCAGCACTGTAAACACCACTACCACCACTACTGTAAACACTATCACCACTGTAAACAACATTTCACACCAGAACCCTCTCTGAATGTCTCTGTTTACATCTAAAAAGGTATTTTTTTAAGAATTTTTGACAAATTGGTGGAGCCCTGCAGCATGCACCATGCTAACAGGCTTTTCCTTTACTGCTGACGCAATACTTTGGCAAATAAATACACAATTTACACAATTTCACTCTTCCCTCCAAACATATTCCGTCACTCAGGACACATTTGTTGCCTGAACTTTACATTTTGCTTAAGTTTTGGCACTACTACGAGGCTAATGTAGCTAGCTAATCCGTAATCAGACCTGTTAACTAAGCTTACATAGTTTAGTCTACGTTTGTATGAAACAGTGTATCGTACAGTGTCTAAAACCACAGAGTCCAGTCTAATAGAGATTAATGACCATCTACACACGGCTTGATGATTTAGGTATACAGTTAGCATCATGCTATTATTCCATTATATCCGCATGGAACTTTTTGCCAACATGTAGTTATAATACTGTAAAATACAATTATTTAACAGTGTCGTTGTGACAACACTGTTCAGATAACGTAAAAAACACCACACCACAAAGACTTTTGACAACATTGCTGCAACATTGTAGCCAACACTATGTGTTTCCTGGGATATTGCATTAAGCTGGGAACAGGAAATTTGGAATTCCATCAATTTTAACCTCAAAACATGAAAGCAAGTTTTAACAGTAACCCAGAGGCTAAAGTTGGTGAGTGATATAAGTGTTTAACGTTCACTCCTTGGTGAATTCTGTTGTATCTTCTCGACCTTCCAAGTAGAAATGAACAGTTATGAGGAATTCTTATTCTTATTTACTTCGTACTAACCTATTTTTGAGAATTTGTGACATTCAAACCAACACCACACGAAGTTGCCATGTTGGCATCTTAAATTGAGTCGATATGTCTAAGGTTTCCAATTCTGAAAGCTCACTGTCCAAAAAACAAGTATCTCCATTTGTGTCTTTTTTTTTTTTCATTTGAACACGACAGCTGTTTTTTACATTGTCTGAAAATTTCATGATGAACGGTCCAATAGAGATGCTCCAAAATAGCTCAGAAAGATTTCTGGTTTTATTGACTTACATTAGGAGTAAAGTAAGTTTTTGGCCTCCACTGTAAAAGTAACCATTTTAGAGATCCTTGTTTTTCTTTGTACAGCGATGATATTTAACACATTTCTAGACATTTTATACCCATTTCATATGATATTAGTGAAGTTATTAGTGGACAAGCTACTTTCTTACAATGTCTACAATGTTGCTACACCGTTGTCAAAAGGTGGTGCAGTTTACGTTGTCTCAGCAACATTGCCACAATGTCACTAATAAATAACGTTGTTTATGGTATTATGACTACTTGCAAACTTTGTTCCATCCTGATATAATGGAACATTGTCACAACTTTCTGAGGAATTACATTTCAACATTGACAATGTTGTGGACACTGACACAGTAGGTTGTCACTATGTTGTCACAAAGTTGTCACAACGTACCTGTGTTTGCAGGGTAAGAGGGTGAATTGTATAAATGAATTTGTGTGTTCATCAACTCGTTGTTGTCTGAGCCCGTATAACCTGATCTTCATTGTGTTCTCTCTCTCTCTCTGTCTTGCAGGACAAGCACGCTGAGGAGGTGAGGAAAAATAAGGAGCAGATGGAGCTGGACTGGCAGTAGAGTGGCTCAGGACTGAGCTTGTGTTGTCATTTAATTACATGGAGAACGAGCCACATGTTCAGGCCTCGGTTCCCATGTAGAAATGGCAAACTGGGGAAGAGGAACTGCGGTTCTGCAGCGTTCGCCGCCCTCCGTAGTGAACTACACACAAGATTCGGATGTAAACTCTTGGGGCTTCAACAGACAGACACCAAAACTAATGGATGATAGGAAGCAAAAAAGCCCCTTTTTATTTGCTGTTATTAGTGAAGTAAGCACAGAATTATGAACCACAGTAGTTTAGATCCATTAGACCCTAGTAGTGAGCAGCTCTGCATGTTCTGACGGAGAGGCAAACGAAGCTGGACTGGACTGTATGTGATGTGTACTTGTGATTTGTGAAGACTGTGACCTCGTGTACCCCTGCTTTGTGTACTGATTGTGCTTTTGTGTATCTGTGTTCTTTGTTTTGGCCACTCTGCTGCTGTAGAGGATGTACAATGTCTGCTGTATAGAACCTTAAAGGCCACTTTCAACCGAATCCTTGCTCATGTTATCCGTAGTGTGCGATCAATCAGTGTGAAAAGTCATTATAACGCGTTCCCCACACTTAGAAAAGAGAAGAAAACTTGTGGGTTTGGGACGCAGCTGCAACGAGATGGTTCTTCAAGCGTTGTTTAGTAAACGCAATAGTTCTAAAGAGAACCCTGGACATCATTTGCATGTTTAAATGGTTCTTTGCTTAGTGAAATGTTTCTTCAGAGCGATCAGCAATGTTTTATATCTGCTTCTCTATAGAACCTGTTTAAAAATGGCTCTTTAAGAGTTCTTTAGTAAACACACTGGTTTTACATAGAACCATGTACACCGTGTGCCCGCTTAAAGGGTTCTTTTTTCACGATGAAATGTTTTTTTAGGTCAGTGAAAATATACAGTTTCATATAGCACCAAAAATAGTTCTTGTGTTGTTGCAAGCTTGACATCGTAACAGTAGCAAAATCTTTTTTCAGTCTGGAACCATACACAACACAACATTCCCATTTAACATTAACATTTAAGCATTAAATGGTTATATAGAGAACCATTTACTAAATAACTATTTTTGAGAGTGTAGAAAAATGATTCTATACAGAACTATTAACAACATTTGCATGCTTAAATGGTTCTTTGGATGATTAAATGGTTCTTCAGGTTGAATATTTTCTGTATGGGTCTACCTAGCACCAAAAAGGGTTCTACCTGTTGCTACAATGTAACAGTAGCGAAACCCAATTTCTGTCTAGAATTATATGCAAAACATTCACCATGCAAAGAACCATTTAAGCACAAAACCATTTAGAACCATTTTTAGCAGTGTAGAAGCATTTTTCAAAAGGTTCTATATAGAACCACATTGCCCACCAATCTGAAGAACCATTTTACCCTGCGGAGAACCAATTAAGCCTCAAGATGGTTCTTTGTGTGTTCATGGTTCTAGATATAGAACCATTTGCTTTACTAAAGAACACTTGAAGAACAGTCTTGTTAGAAATGTATAACAGAAGTCAATGGGCAGCATTTCTGTGACTTTTAGCTCCATCCAGTTAATCAGCACTTGATCTGCACTGTAAGAAAGTAGTTCTGGTAACTTTCACTTTCATCAGGCCTCAAATTCCTCCCTCTGGTAAACTAGTCCCGTCTTTAAAAGGCCTACACAGCCTAACTGAGGCCTCCAAACTCAGCAACTGACCATTGACTTTCATTACACAATGAGTTTCGAGTCGACGCCTTCTTTTCTAAGTTTAGGTGAGCGTTTGGAAATTCCAGATTTGTGCTAATCGAGCGTGCACTACGGACGCAGACGGCAGAGAGTATATTCCTTTAACGTATTTCTAACCTGTGCTGGTCGTTTTACTGCCTGCATGCTGAAGATTCTACCTGATAAACTGTGTGGAAATCAGCTGTGTGGACGTGTGATTCCTGTTCCCTCTAATAACCTCCGTGTAACCTTTTCTATTTTCCAGGTTCCGTGAGGTGCTCTCCACAAACACGCTGAACGTTTGGGGGCCCGTTCATCCAAAGGGACTGACTATAGAGCTGCGGGCTCATTAGCTTCAAACACATGAGATTACGATACAGAAACGACACCGTGACGTTGTGCTATCATTGTGAACGGCTGGCGTCCAGCCAGACGAGAAATGGGGGGACTGACTGGTCAGTCTGTGGCAGAAGCATCATTGACTTTTAATCAGAGGAGCCAACAGTGCCAAATCTGAGCGAGCGCGTGTGAGTGGACTATTTTTTTGCTCCGTGTGATGTATGTGTCACCCATATGCGCGATTCTCACAACTGTCCAGGATTTATTTTGTTAAAAAAAAGAAAAACAAAAAGAGTTGTTGTTGTAAATACAGTCGAGCGCCTTCATGATCAGCTGGTATCTGATTTCACTGCTGTACAGAAATTGTAATCTATTTTAGATGCGATGGGCATTAAAGGACTTGCTGTGTGAGACACACTTTCTCTCTGTGCTTCAACTCAGACTCACCAGAAAGAACAAAAGAGTCACTTCCTTTTGTTCACTCAGCATCTGATCACCTTTCACAGCTTCCTGGCGTGAGTTTGCAGCCTAGACTGAAATAGGCCTCGGCCTGGTTTCCATTCGAAAGTGTACCGCAATTAGAATATTAAAGGGGAATTCCACTGAACGCTTTCAGAATTCTACACAATATAGTGTTTGAGGTGTAAACAGAGTGATTCAGAGTGAGTTTGGGGTGAGATGTTGTTTACAGTGGTGGTGATGGGAACCAGGGGTCTCCATGTCTATAACACAAATATACACATTGTATTTACTATCAAACCCACCAGTGAAGCTACACGTGTCTTCTGAGTTTATATGGATGTTGATGGTAAAATGTGGAAAATCTGAAAATACTAGAGTTTCTTTGGGGACTATTTTAACCTCACAGCATTCTGCATGTATCCCTCCACCATGAATAGAGTTTAAGACTTCAAAGAGTTTAAGACTTCTTCTCTAAACTATCTTAAACAGCACCTCAGACATCAGACAGTGTATTTATAACCATCTACTGTAATAACTTTCCATGAGGGAGCTTTTAGAGTTGAATGTCTGGTTCCATTCACCACCACTCTAAACAGTTCAGATTGTATTTTGAACAGAGAGTTCCACACAGAACTTGTGTGCTATGTTGGTATAAACGGCCTTTCTCTTGTAACCTAGTCCCATCTCTAAAAGGCCTACACAACTTAATTCAGGCCTCCAAACTGCTTTGGTTACAGAACACACAACTCAGCAACTGACCATTGACTTCCATTACACAGTGAATTTTGAGTCGCCACCTTCTTTTCCAAGTTCAGGTGAACGTTTGAAAATTCCAGGTGTGTGCTAATCGAGCGTGCACTACGAATGCATCACTAAAGTTTTCTGCCCACATGCTGACAACTTTAACCAATAACCTGTGTGGAAATTCAATTCATTTCACTTTAAGACAACACTCAAGGTTGTCAGAACAAAATAAAGAGAAAAAGAAACGAGAACCATATAAAGAGAAAGATCAAAGAGCTCCAAGAGAAAAGGGGAAACAAAAAACAGCCTTAGAAATAAAAAAAAAATTAAAATACACCCAGAAGTATAAGCGGCTTGATGAATGGGTGAATGAGTGGATGTCCTTTGCTTGCATACATCGTCTTGGAACCCATTTATTTACGTTTCCTTGCCACAACATCCTTAAGATTCCCGTCTCGGTCAGCGTTCCACAATCATCTCAACCTCACAGTTACTATGTAAAGCCTTTTCAGCACATGACTATTATACATTAGTATTAATATTATCCATCCATCATCTTTCGCTTTATCCCGCTAGTTGGGGTCAAGAGGGAGCTGCAGCCAATCCCAGCATCATCGGGTGAAGGTGGGGTACACCATGGACAGGTCGTCAGCCCATCACATGGCCAACATACACACACACAATCATACCTACAGGCAGTTTAGAGTGAGTGATCAACCTAACATGCATGTGTTTGGACTGTGGGAGGAAACCGGAGTACCCGGAGGAAACCCACTCAAGCACGGGGAGAACATGCACACTCCACACAGAACAACCTGGACTGGGAATCCAACCCAGATCGTCTTGCTGTGAGGAGACAGTGCTGACCACTACACCACCATAGTAACCACTACACCACTGTGCTAACCACTACACCATCATGCTGACCACTACACCACCATGCCACCTTTATATTAGTATTAGTACTACAATAATATTTTCACTGTCAGCTCTTGTGTTAATAGTACAAACAGGTTCTCACACAGACCCGGGTGTATGGAAGGCCAGTAAAACAGAAAGCAGTGTTTAATAAACTGGGTCTGACCTGGTTTAACCCTTCATGTTTTCTTAAATTCGTCATTCGACATGATTAAAAATGCTGCCCATATGATCCAGTGTGTTTAGAACTATCTCTCCACCTGAATGAAGAATGAAGGGTTTCTGAAGTGATGAAGCCCTTGTCTGCTGGTCAGTATCACATGAATCCACCAATCACACAGGGCGAGAGGCAGATGACGATTCCAGTCTGACTGTTATCAGCGTCCACAAACGGCTTCTGAGTGAGGACAGTCCACACTGTACTTAAAATGCTTCAGGAGTTTAATAAACAACGAGCGCTCCTAATGTTTTAGTCGTCAGGCATGTTGGCCAGGCAAGAGCTGATGAAGACCCAGGCTACAGTATCTTGGAAACAAGTTCTTAACCGTCTGACTGACAAGCCTGATAACTAAACATGGAACTGAAAATGGTGTCAACCATCCTCGCTCATGAAGGCCGAATCTAAACACTCAGAGCGTGATTACATCACCTGTTTAGGATGATGTGCTATATATATAGTTTTAATTCAGGTGAACGTAGATTTATAATTCACTGCTCTGATTTAATCTGCTTTTTAAAAGAGTTTCTTGCACATCTTTTCTGTGACAGTGCCTCTTTAAAGAAGGTTCTTTGGGGCTCCACGCCAGAGAACCCTTCTTGAGTCACCAAAGTGAAGTCATTTTCATTCTTTTAAGCCGCTTCAAAGCAAACACAAAGAAATGTCCCAGAGTGGAAATGCCGCCAGTTCTTTTATTTATTTATTCGATTAAATTAATTAATTTAATTTACAAATAATTACGAATAACTGCTCAATAAATAACATCTTATATTAACCCCTTAGACTGCAAGTGCTGCCACAGACCATACCAAACAGTACAAACAGGCTGTTTAGCTGTTTAAGTAGCAGCGTTCTGTCTGACATCTCTCCTCATAAAACAGATTACTAAGACGCTGTAGTTAGAGAGACACACTCTACGTCTCCACAGACCTGCAGTCTAAAACGTTAATCTAGACTATTAATAAATAAACGCTCTCATAAACAAAGGACTTATGCTGGGAGGAATAAATAAAAGTCAATAATAAACATCCATGGACGGAGAAGCAGCTGGATTTGGAGCAGATGTCCAGCCCGAGCTCCTCAGACCTGCTGGACGTATGGCCGGACACAGGTGCAGCCCACCGAGATGGTCTTGTACGCCAGTTTTAGGTGGTAGTTCTTCTCGTCAGATTTGACCTTCTTCAGCACCAGGATTTGTCTCAGTATTGGTTTGGACTCGACGTCCAGAATCTCCTCCCCCTTTATGTTCAGGCATCCGGTCAACAGGCACTTGGCGGTGGAGATGACCTCGGGGATGTAATCGCTATCTCTGATGAGTCTGCCGAGAGAGAAGGAGGAATGTTATAGGAACGCTGAGGTCACTGAGGTCAGACATGGTCCATAAAGGTCAGTGCTTTATATTTGAGAAGTGTGTAAAGTACTTTAAGTTATTATACTCAAACAGATGGTAAATGCAGTGGTTCTACTGAGAACCTTGAGTGCTATATAGAACTATTTCATTCTTACATGTTGCAGTGGTTCTTCAGACTGATGTTCTATGTAGCACCCAAAAAGGTTCTGCTGTTGTTACAAGCGTGACATTGTCACAATAGCAGATGCTAGGACAGTTGTCAAAAAGGTTTCATATAGAACCTTAAACGTTAGCCTTGAGAGTCATTTCACTGTGCAGAGAACCATTTATGCAGGAATATGTTCTAGTGTTCACAGTTTTATATAGAATGAACATCTTTAGTAAAGAACCCTCGAAGAACCATCTTTTTTCATGCCTTTGTATTGTTCTATATACAACAATATACAGATGGACTGTTTGGCTAAAGTGCTGATTCATTTCCTAAAGAACAGACATCAGCTCTCTGAACCCCAGAGCTTTATGGGTCAAAGACAAACAGTAGCACCACAGTTTCAGTCGCAAGCTGCGATATCCGGCACACAGATATATACACACAACTACAGTACAACAAAACACATCTACACTACATCTACACACATATACACATACCTATAGTACAGCAACACAAATCTACATTACAGCTGCACTATAGCAACAGACATCTACACTATATCTACACACATCTACACCTATCTACACTACAGCTACGCCCACCTACACACATATACACACATCTTTACACAGCTGCACTACATCTACACACATCTACACTACACCTACAGTAAAGGAACACACATCTAGACTACATCTACACTACAGCTATGCACATCTACACTTAATCTACATACATCTACACTAGAGCTGCTCACATCTACAAACATCTACACTACAGCTACACACAACTACACACATCTACAATATATCTACACACAGATACACATATCTGCATGCACCTACACACATCTACATACATCTACACACACCTACACTACAGCTACACACATCTACAAACGTCTATACTACATCTACACACACCTACACTATAGCTACACACAACTACACACATCTACAATATATTTACACACACCTACACTACAGCTACACACATCTACACACACCAACTGAATAATTTTTGTCAAAATAATAGTACATTTATAGTAAATACTGAATAATTCATAGTAGATACTGAATAATTCATAGTAGATACTGAATAATTCATAGTGGTTATTGAATAATTCATAGTACATACTGAACAATTTATAGTAGATACTGAATAATTTATAGTAGATACTGAATAATTCATAGTACATAGTGAATAATTTATAGTAGATACTGAATAATTCATAGTATATACTGAATAATTCATAGTACATAGTGAATAATTTATAGTACATACTGAATAATTCATAGTAGATACTGAATAATTCATAGTACATAGTGAATAATTCATAGTAGATACTGAATAATTCATAGTGGATACTAAATAATTCATAGTACATACTGAATAATTCATAGTAGATACTGAATAATTCATAGTGGTTATTGAATAATTCATATTAGAAATTAGCATTTCCATTGGTCCAGTCATCATGAAATTCTGTCAAAATGTAAATGATATATAATTTCAAATTATGCAGAAAATTAAAAGTCACAAGAAATGGAGAGACTTGGTTTTTACTGGACAGCGTTGGTGTAAAATATGCTTCATCAATAAATGCATCATTAGTTTTTCCAAAAATTCCGATATCAAAGAAGGTATTCCTGAGGTGAACTCTGGAATGAGGAGTGTTAGGTGAGGATGCTGCTTACGTGTATTCCCACGGAGAGATGGAGTCGTTGTTGATGGGCCGGATGGAGCTGGCTGTGTCCTTGTCCGGATGATCCAGAGTCAGGAAGTACGAGCGTGATTTCGGGTGCTCGTTGTGTTTGCTGGGAGGGTGCACTACAGAAGCCCCCTGGACCCCCAGCACAGCCAAACTCATGCAGACCACCTGCACAATCGCAGAACCAGTGTTAAACAGACGGACAGACGTTTGATTCCCTGAAGGTTCTTTGAAGAATCGTTTCTTTAAATCTCTAAACAACGAGGAAAAAACATGGTTCTACTCTACAGTATCAAGGTTCTGTGCATTTTTTGTATACGTTCATGAAGTTCTATATCATGTAACTGCGTATCCTAGAACATTCCTGAAGCAAGATTCCATACCTATTACAGTCTAGAACAGGGGTACTTAATTAGAATTCCGTATGGTCCAGTAAGAGGAGATTTCCTCAGGCCAAGGTCTGGACCGTCATCATTTCTAACTCGTGTTATGTTGCCATATCCTGTATATATAAATTACCTAGTATCAGCATCTTATACTATCAGCAACTGAAAGACAACCTTATTACAAATGCCATTCAGTATATATTTCAGTATATTTACTGTTTAAATGCTGAGCTGAATAAATTATTCACAAAGCTCCAAATCATTTTTTTGTCCTTACTTCAAGTAAGAACAAGGGCTACATTTAAAAAACGTAAAAAAAGATTACAGGTGAGGACAAAAACAGTCTTTACTTTCAATGTAAGTCAATAGAAAAATGTAAACTGCAAATATTACTATTATTTTATTATTCATATAGAAATAAAAATAAACAAAAATGTTTTCTTTGGACAGCAACGATATATATATCGTCATTGTCATATATATATATATATATACACATATGTGTGTGAATATGTGAGTGTATATTTATATAAGTGCATTGTCTTCAGATCTTCTCACCGTAAAAAGTGTGATGTTCCTCATGGTTTCTCAGGTTTACTCGTCCGTTTCTCGTCCTGTTTCTTTGTCTCTCACGTTTCTCACCCTCTCTGCTGTACCTGCTGCAGTTTTTATACCTGTCTGCCCGAGCGGCCGCAGCGGGGGTGACTTCCTATGACGAAGACTCTGGCTTTTGATGTGTCTAAAATCTCACTCGTCATACTGATGAAAGTGCAGAGTCAGCTGTATCGTGTGCATCTTACAGTTACTCTGTGGTTTGATGCAGTGTTGGTATAGGAACACGTACAGAGATTTAAACTAAATTAATAGTCATAAAATAAAAAAGAACATTTACAGATCAGTTTGTATTGCACAGAGAATTATGGAATTTGAACATTCTTCAAGGAATTTTTGCATAAATAATAGAAATCATTTAATATCAGTCAAATCTCTTTTGGTGGACATTTACTGAATCATTTATTGAAGCAAAAGATTCTCAAAGCTGCACAGTTCTGAGTTACATACAAACCTTTTTTTAAGAACTCAGAGCAACAACACATGTTAGAACTAAACTCCTGATAAAACTTCTCAACTTGATTATTATTCTTATTCTTATTCTTATTCTTATTATTTTCATAAATGATGACCGGAGTTGATTAGTAAGTTAACTAGTTACTACTAGTTAGCGTACTGCTGTGTTTTTACTGTGCTGGATATTTTCTAATAGTATTACTTTTACTTTTACTTAAGGTATATAAGTATATACTTTTTACTCTCTCACATTTCAGCCCTTCATATTTATATACTAACTCGTTTTTTCTCTTTCCTTTCCTCCATCAGGAAAAAAAGGATTAGGTGATTTATTACATCTGAATATATTAAATTAAACTACAAACAAACCTGTATGCCAAAGTGAGTGCAGCATTAATAATATCTATATTCTATAGTATACAGTAAAATATCTTTAGAAGCAATCTTATTCTCATGGTTCTTCAAGGATTCTTTAGTAAAGACAACAGTTCTACAGAGGGCTATGAACATTGAAAGAGCTATCTGCATGCTTTATTGGCTCCTCACCTGGTGAACTATCTGTGTATTTTTTTATAGAACCTTATAGAAAATGACTCTTCAAAGCACAATATAGCTGATTTGTACAGTGTAGTGAGTTTGACTGCTGCCCTCTGACAATGCAATACAATAAACAATAAACTTGCAACATACAATAAACTACAATGTGCAATAGAAATACACTATAAACTTTACTATACAATGTACGACAAATCTTACTATACAATAAACAAAAACCTACATTATACTATAAACTATAATGTACAATATAAAATACACATTAAACTTTACTATAAAATTTACAGTAAATTATAATACACCATATATAATATGGTTTGCATACAGTCTACAATATACAGAAATGAACATGTTTGACCACAAATTATTCAATAAACAGTAAATGATACTGTGAAACATACAGTATACCTTACTTTATATTATATTATTTAAAATTATTCTTACTGTATAAATGATGCAAAATTAAACATTTAGTTAAAGTTAGCTAGGCTAATGTTTTCCTGCTTCAAGCTCAAAGCTCTGCTGAAAAAGATAAAAAACAGCACACATTGAAACTGGTTTATACTGGTCTGGTGCTGGTTTAGCTGGTTCAGCACACCAGCAGGCTAACCACAACATATTGTCGCTGTGCAAAGAACAACATGTATTTTTTGATGATTTTTATTTTCCAGTTTTCATTTGAACTCGACAACTGCCGTTTACATTTTGTGAAGATTTCGTGATGAATGGACCAATAGAAATGCTCCGAAGTTGATTGCATAAAAATCTGGTTCCATTGACTTACATTGAAAGTAAAGGTTTTTGGTCTCCCCTGTAAAGTTGAAATACTTGGTTTTTTTTAGGCATCGATGATATGCTGGTTTTGCTGGCCTGTGCTATATAACATCATATGGAGTGTTTATGTAAAAATATTAACAGAATATTTGTTATTTCTTAATTTAAAGTATACATACAACGCATTATTTGCTCTCCAGACTCATACGGCAGTAACTTACTCTCACGCTCACACATACAGCAAGATAGTAAAGAAACACAACCATACAGTAATACTACTCAAGATCTGTACTGAGATACTCAGCTGGAAATGACTCGCACACATGAAAATCAGAGACATCTCCGTCGCCCACGCACATCTTTACGATTCTCACTTCTGCTTTGCATTGAGACGATTTTCATGTGGAGTACATACGTCTGTACTGCTGTTTGTCTTTAGCTCCATCACTTTTACTTCTCGTTTTCATTTTCAAGTTGCTCTTAATCACTATTATCAATAAAATGTTATTCCAGAACTTTCCAGGATGACCACAGCAGCCTTAGTCTAATCTTTAAATTTAAAATTGAAACATACCGTTAATATCATACAATTACAATAGGCTACACAATACAGTATACAACATAAACGAAAATATACAATAAATTATATTATACAATAAACTATAATATGCAACATATAATAAATGCATGAACAATACAATAAACCACAATATAAAAGAAACACTTATACATCATACAAGCAAGTATATTATACAATTTATTATTATGTTACTGCATTTTTATCATTTTTATCATTTATCATTTTAATGCAATAATATACTGAAATATATGTACTGAGAAGCTGTAACTAGTTACTAACCACCTCTGTATTTAATACAATAATATACTGAAATATATGTACTGAGAAGCTGTAACTAGTTACTAACCACCTCTGTATTTAATACAATAATATACTGAAATACATGCACTGAGTAACTGCAACTAGTTACTACCCACCTCTGTATTTAATACAAAACTATACTGAAATACATGTACTGAGTAACTGTAACTAGTTACTTCCCACCTCTGTATTTAATACAGTAATATAGTAGAGTACATGCACTGAGTAACTGTACATAGTTACTACCCACCTCTATTTTTTAATACAATAATATACTGAAATACATGCACTAAGTGTAACTAGTTACTATTCACCTCTGTACTTAATTCAGTATATTAATACTGAAGTACATGTACTGAGTAACTGTAACTAATTACTATTCACCTCTGTATTTAAAACGATAATATACTTAAGTACATTCACTGAGTAACTGTAACTAGATACTACCCACCTCTGTTTTTTAATACAATAATATACTGAAATACATGCACTGAGTAACTGTAACTAGTTACTATTCACCTCTGTACCTAATACTATAATATACTGAAGTACATGTACTGAGTAACTGTAACTAGTTACTATTCACCTCTGTATTTAAAACTATAATATACTTAAGTACATGTACAGAGTAACTGTAACTTGTTGCTACCCGCCTCTGTATTTAATACAGTAATATACTGAAGTACATGTACTGAGTTACTGTAACTAGTTACTACTCATCTCTGTATTTAATACAGTAATATACTGAAGTACATGTACTGAGTTACTGTAACTAGTTACTACTCATCTCTGTATTTAATACAATAATATACTGAAATACATGTACTGAGTAACTGTAACTGGTTAACTAAATGAAGGTTTAATGCTAAGCATGAAAGACATTAAACACACACAGCTCAACATATGGCCTAATGAGCCTGGGCTGAAGTCCAGGGAACACAAAGATACACTAATATTCACAATTATAATAGAATAATAATAGAATATTTAGCAAGTAATGTGTACGTAATGTGTTAGTCACAGCTGGATGGGTGTGACCACAGCGCAAGCTGAAATCACGCTGATCAGTATTCTAACAGGTAATCTTGGCCATGTGCCTTTGTCAGCATTTTCTCTAGCCTGGCTCATTCAGAGCAACCTGCTCACAAAGATAGTGTCTGATGATGGGCGTCACGATGTCGGCCCACCTGAAGCTGTTAGTGACGCTGACCTGGTTTGAAATCACTTGCAGAAAGTTTGTGTCATCAGAGACTCCTTCGCTTCTCCGCCCCCCACCCCCGCTCCCTGGCAACACAATTTATCATGCCTCCGTCGTGGAACTTCTCTCTCCTCCCATCCGGTGACATTAATCAGGACTCGTCAGATATTCAGATGAAATACCATGGAAAGGCCGTTAATAAATGTAACCAAATTATGGGTTCATACCATCAGCAGGTCACTTCCTCGAGAAGTATTAAAGTAAATAAACTAAACTAAACTGTGTTCTGTACTTTATATTCATAGTACATACCATATACTTTTATTACTTGAGCACACAAATCAAAGCCTGCACGCGACATAAATCCAGCTTATGTCCTGCAACATTAAAGACAAATACACTGTAAAATTAACAAATAAATTAATAGATGCATGAAAAGTTCTAAATAGCAACTGTACATTCTGTAATCTGTAACTGCACTACTGAGATATTTACATATTTACATATTAGTCATATGCATATTGGTGTAGGATATTCTCTCTTACACATATACTGTACTTTCTACAAATATACTGTCACTGCCAAAACACACACACGCACATATATGTGAGTCAAAAGTCTCAGGATGCCCTTTTATTACAGAAGCGAAAGAGAAAATGACATATCTGTATACCCCAGAAAATAACAGGTGAGGGGGCCTATCCCGAACATGGACATCATCTTTAAAGCTTGGATCAAGGGCAAGTTTTTCCAATGGGAAGGTGGTTGTATAGCTGATCAAAGAAGACCAAAATTGTCTCAGAAATTTTGATGCAATCAAAAATGTTGCTGTCTAGAGAAAAACATATAACAGTTTACTAGACTCTGCAGTAGGTTTAAAGGTACAGCAGTAAAGCTTCTGTTGATGTGCCGTGGAAGATATTTAATAGTGAATTCCACTCCTGTGGCCTCCGAATCATGACCTGTGATCACTTTCCTTTGAGGTGCTACAACTTTTTCCACTAACCTACATTAAAGAACTTTCAGAACTTCCAGGAATGTGTGAGTTTAGCACTCGTCCCTGCTGTTTGAAGGAGCGAGGAACTGGGGGCTTTCTGCGTGACCCAAAAACAACCACAGAGAGCACCTCGCTTTCAGCCCGCCGTCACGCGTCAGCACTTCACGGTTTGAAACATCGGAGAATAAAGTCCAGGATGTTGTGAGATGAGAACTGCGATGATGCCAAGACAGAGTTGACAAAGAGATACACTCAGTGATGCATCAAACACAAAAGTCATACAGTATACACATTAGTCTATGGAAAGAAACATAAGACGGTCACCATAACATTTACAGAAAATTTGAATATTTAGCAAGTTTACTGTTTGTAGTGAGTATACTATCATCAGTGTACTAATAGTAAACGTGTAAAAGTACAAATTAAGTACTTCTCTCGGCTAAATGGGCCACTTTTTAGTTTATAAAAGTTTTTTTGGAGTAACCTTCAAATGCAAGAGTAGTAAATGCTGACTACACGGCTAGTTTGCATCCTTTGTACTGCCACTAAACTTGTAGATGTAAACTTGTAAGTATGTACTGTTACTTTACTACTTAATTCAGTGACTGTGTGGAGTAATTTATTTATTTATCATCTAAGCTGATTATCACACAGAGATACACACTTACATCTGGGGGCAAATTAGCATCTCCAGCTCACCTGACAGCATTTGTTTGGACTCACCATACAAACTCCAGACAGACACTAGGGGACCATACAAACTTCACACAGACACTAGGAGACCATACAAGCTCCACACAGACACTAGGAGACCGTACAAGCTCCACACAGACACTAGGAGACCGTACAAACTCCACACAGACACTAGGAGGCCATAGAAACTCCACACAGACACTGGGAGACCATGTAAACTCTACACAGACACAGGGAGACCACACACTCTCCACACAGATACTGCTAGACCAAACACTCTCCACACAGACACTGGGAGACGATACACTCTCCACACAGACACTGGAAGACCATACACACTCCACACAGACACTGCGAGACCATACAAACTCCACACAGACACTGCGAGACCATACACACTTCACACAGACACTGGGAGACCATACACTCTCCACACAGACACTGGGAGACCAAACAAACTCCACACAGACACTGCGAGACCAAACACACTCCACACAGACACTGGGAGACCAAACAAACACCACACAGACACTGGGAGACCATACAAACTGCACACAGACACTGGGAGACGGTACAAACTCCACACAGACACTGGGAGACCATACAAACTCCACACAGACACTAGGAGACCATACAGACTCCACACAGACACTGAGAGACCATACAAACTCCACACAGACACTAGGAGACCATACAAACTCCACACAGACACTAGGAGACCATACAGACTCCACACAGACACTGGGAGACCATACAAACTTCCCACAGCCACTGGGAGACCAACCAAACTCCACACTGACACTGGGAGACCATACAAACTTCCCACAGACACTGGGAGACCAACCAAACTCCACACAGACACTGGGAGACCATACAAACTCCACACAGACACTGGGAGACCATACAAACTCCACACAGACACGGGGAAATTATATTATTAAGTATATTATTATACTAGATATTATTTTATATTATATTTGTCTTATAGACCAGTGTTTATCAAGTATGAACCAAATATTCCAAGACTATACTGAGCTGAGTATTTAATTATATTTAGTTTGTACGTACACAGTACTGAAAACATATCACTGTAACATGATACATATCTTTAACCCATCACTGTTTCAAGTTCAAGTTCAAGTTTCAAGTTTATTTGTCATTTGCACATCATGTCAGGATATAACATGCATTGAAATGCTTGGGGTGAGGCTCAGATAAAACTCTACAGCAGGGCAGCATTATATATGTAAAACAGTGCAAACATACAATAAATAGACAATATTAAAGTAAAAATAAGCTAAAAAATATACATATAGTTATAACTGAAATATATAAGGACTATACAATACACAAGATATATACATAGGATATACAGGGGGACATCTGTGAGCCATGCACCACTGCACTGTTGAGCAGTGGAATTGTGTTCCCTGGAGTGATGAAACTTATTGCATCATGTCCTCAATATCTTCTCATTTATTCCCAGTGATGTGTTTGTATTGCGTATTTGTCTCTCTTGATGTTCTCAGGCCAAAGTGCCCCCAGCGGGTTAGTGTGAGGGTACTGAGAGGTGAGCAGTTCCACGGTTGCGGCCCACACCTACACACACTGTGACTAGTTTTCTTTCATGTGTCTTTTAAATGAGGGCAAAGAAGTGCTGATCATCTTCCGATCGCAAGTGAAGCTCTGCAGGAGGCCAGTCAGAGTGAAAGAGGATGGAGAAAAAAACCCTTCAAAGGATCCCAGCAGGTCACCACATCACACACACGCTGCACTGCGCTCAGACCTCACGCACTCAGCGCTGCGGTGGCCATACATGGCAATTTAAACCACCTATATGTTCATGCATGGCGATTTAACCCACCTATATGTTCATACATGGTGATGTAACCCACTTACATGTTCATACATGGAAATATAAACCACCTATATGTTCATACATGGAAATATAAACCACCTATATGTTCATACATGGAAATATATACCACCTATATGTTCATACATGGAAATATAAACCACCTATATGTTCATACATGGAAATATATACCACCTATATGTTCATACATGGAAATATAAACCACCTATATGTTCATACATGGAAATATAAACCACCTATTTGTTCATACATGGAACTATAAACCACCTATATGTTCATACATAGCAATTTAAACCACCTATATGTTCATACATGGAAATATAAACCACCTATATGTTCATACATGGAAATATAAACCACCTATATGTTCATACATGGCAATTTAAACCACCTATATGTTCATACATGGCAATTTAAACCACCTACATGTTCATACATTGAAATATAAACCACCTATATGTTCATACATGGCAATTTAAACCACCTACATGTTCATACATGGAAATATACACCACCTATATGTTCATACATGGAAATATAAACCACCTATATGTTCATACATGGCAATTTAAACCACCTACATGTTCATACATGGAAATATACACCACCTATATGTTCATACATGGCAATTTAAACCACCTATATGTTCATACATGGAAATATAAACCACCTATATGTTCATACATGACAATTTAAACCACCTATATGTTCATACATGGAAATATAAACCACCTATATGTTCATACATGGCAATTTAAACCACCTATATGTTCATACATGGAAATATACACCACCTATATGTTCATACATGGCAATTTAAACCACCTACATGTTCATACATGGAAATATAAACCACCTATATGTTCATACATGGCAATTTAAACCACCTATATGTTCATACATGGAAATATACACCACCTATATGTTCATACATGGCAATTTAAACCACCTATATGTTCATACATGGAAATATACACCACCTATATGTTCATACATGGAAATATAAACCACCTACATGTTCATACATGGAAATCTAAACCACCTATATGTTCATACATGGCAATTTAAACCACCTACATGTTCATACATGGAAATATACACCACCTATATGTTCATACATGGAAATATAAACCACCTATATGTTCATACATGGAAATATAAACCACCTATATGTTTATATATGTAAAATAAAAAACAATCTATACGTTCATATGTGGATATTGGTAATAAAGTCTTTATTGTAGAATTAATAAATATTCTGTGGGGTCCCTAAAAATAAGCTCATTATGCTGTTATGCTGTCTTTGTTTAGTTACTTCACCCACAAACTGGGGAGCTTCAGCTGCTCCGCCTCAGGGAGGCGCTGTAACTGTGGCCAGAATATCTCTAGGATACTGCAGAATACTTTGTAGACTATCTTTAAACCTGAACACTTACCCAGTTTCTGAGAGTTCGGAGTAAAGAGTAAACAATTAGTGATTCTCAGACTGAAGAGGAGATGATAATTAAGATCTACCAAACTAGAACAGAGCTCCTCCAGAACTACAACTATTACACAAAAATTTGTGTTACTCTGATTCTCATATCTGTTACTGCATTAGTGAAATATTTACATACTAATTATATTATATTTGCATATTTATGCCGGATATTCACTCTTAGTGTCTACAAATATAGTGTCACTGCCAAAACACGCATACATACATACATACATATAAACACACACACATACACACACACACATGCCCACATACATACACACACATGCACACACCCAGACACACACAAACACACACACATACACTCAGGCACACACACACAAACACACACTCACACAACACAAATACACATGCACATACACACGCTCACACACATGCACACACACACAAACACACACACACATGCACACACACACATGCACACACACACACATGCACACGCATGTTCTTACTGATAAACATACACTTATTTATATAATAAATGCTTTTAAACTGTGAGAAGCCTCAGACTTTTTGGGCTCATCGCAGTGTTCACAGGTTCATACTAATTGTAGAAAATCTATACGTTATTTCCCACATTAAACACTGTGGCTGGGGGTGAGGGTTGGGGGGTTGTTCTGTGAAGCTATGCATGTTCTCAGAGGTGCGGAACTGCTAGCTGGGGTGTTAAGTGTGGGAGGAGAAAATGGGGCATTTTTCTGCTCAGTCACTGAAGTCCTGCTGCCCTCGGGTCTACCACCTACATCATCACCTCTGATTTACAGATAAAGATAAACATACAGCTCGTACAGGAATTATTGAGCTTCAGGGCGTAAGGCACTCGAGAACCCACCACTTCCCGCTTACTAACTTCTCTCTGAGCCGGTGAGCGGCTTCTCTGGTCGATGGGTTAACAGATAATTCACTTTCGGTTCAGATGCAGAATTCAACTGACGGACGTGCAAGACTTGCACCAATTTTTTAGTGCTTATATTTGCATAATTTAAATGTTAATCACCGACATATGCATATAGTTTAATCCCAATAACACTGAGCACATTTACCTTATATATACAGTTACTGCACTGTTATTATTATGATTAGTAGTGGTATTTTAGTAGTATGGTTGATGTTATTGTTGTTTGTTTGTTTTAACATATCTAACATACCCATGTACTACATGTACTTTATTGCCCAATAGCATGTGGGGACACAGTCCACATATACCTTTGCACTTCTCATTTATTTATTAATGATTAATTTTTACTTATTTAAAAAATAAATATCTTAAATTATCTTTAGCATTTAGGGGAAGTACTGTGTATGCGTAACTGCTCTGACAAAATGCTCTGCAGCAGTTTGTATGTTTTATTAAATTATTATTTTTTTTTTTTAATGATTTATATATTTATTGTAATAGTTTTTTTAATATTTCACATTTATCTCTGTCATATTTATGCAGTCAATTCCCAAAATCAATATTCAGAATACTCATAATTGCTTGCATATGTTATTACACAAAACAGTACACATTTTATTAATTCATTCATATTTATCAGTTAGTTTTTGCTTTTTTTATGCTTATTTTAGCATAACCTAAACATCTAGCTATACAAGCATGTAGGATATTAACTATGATGTTGTGCTAAACTGTGTTATTAGAAATTGAAAATCTTCCCTTTGACACAAATTAATGATGTATTTATTTAATTATTTGCTTAAATAGTTACGTACTAATCAAAACTGATTACATTTATTTCCAGCAGCATCAACAGCAAATCAACTGTATAATTAACTAATAATTGAATTGCATGAAAAAAATCATTCTAAATAATTATATGTACATAAAATCTGTAACACTTATAAATATTAATATTTGCATAATAATATTTATATTTGTGTGTTTGTGCACTCAGCATCTACAGACCTGCTACGCGGCGGAGGAGCGCTGACTGAACTCCACAGTGAATCGTGTACACACTGACTGCAGTGACAGAGGAGAATGAGTGACAGTGTGACCAGGCGGAGGGTGGGCTCAGCACTGAGGTGAACCAAAACACAGACTCACACTAAGTTACATCATCCAGCAGTACATGAGGCGTCTGTAGGTACAACCAGAACTGCTGCAGTTCACACCGTCTGTACACAGGAGCTGTGAGAAGAAATGCGCTGCTGTTAATCTGTAGATCTTCTAGAGGAAATATGAGAAGTTCAGCTGAAAGATGAACATTGGAAGAGATTTGAGAGCAAACAAGACTTGAAGATGTTATAAATAGTGGTAACAGAATAATACACAGTACAGTACATAGCAGTTATGTGTATATCTGCACTCTCTGAGCTGCATTTCATTCTGTACTTCATTCACTGTTATTAGTAGCAGCTATAACTGGCAGGTGGTGTAGTGGTCAGCACGGTTGTGTAGTGGTCAGCATAGTGGTGTAGTGGTCAGCACGGTAGTGTAGTGGTCAGCATAGTAGTGTAGACGATCTGGGTTGGATTCCTGGTCCGGGCCATTCTGTGTGGAGTGTGCATGTTCTCCCCGTGCTTGAGTGGGTTTCCTCTGGTACTCCGGTTTCCTCCCACAGTCCAAACACATGCATAGGTTGATCACTCACTCTAAATTGCCCGTAGGTGTGAGTGTGTGTTGGCCATGCAATGGACTGGTGACCTGTCCATGGTGTACCCCGCCCTCATCCAGTGATGCAGGGATTGGCTCCAGCTGCCTGTGACCCCAACTAGCGGGATAAAGCGGGAGATAATGGATGGATATGAATGTCAGTGTCAACAAAATAATGATTACTTTTTATATCATATCTTCAACATTGTCATTAAACATCCAGGCAAATTTTAATTATTTTAAATTATTCAGAAATTATTGAAATTAGTGCTGAAAATTAGGTCTGAAGGTGCTGAAACCCTTTTATTTTATGTCTTTTTATATACGGAACATTTGAAAAATGCATATTAGGGGTTGACAATGAGCGTGTGGAGGCAGGGCTTAGTGAGGTGCGAGCAGCCAATCGGAGGCTTCTATACATTGTACAATTACGTGACCACTGACAAGAGAGTTAGTGTTCAAGAGGTCGCCGCCCACCAACACGTAACAGATCTGCTTTATTTCATCATCAAATGAGGCGGAGTTACAAATGCAGCACAGTTCAATTGTTAACCACTAGGGGTCGCACTAGGGGTGGCCCAGTTTGTAACAGCAGAAGAGAAATTTAACGGTATTATGTTTTTTGTTGGATAAACCATGTTTTAACACTTTGCTATAAGCAGTATGTGAGTATAAATGATTGTAGATGAATGGGCTCGCAGGAAAGCTGCGGCCTCTCTCCTGTTTATGTGAGGTCTATCTAGCGTAAGCTAACGGGGAAGTAGCAACCTGTTAATGCTGCTCCATTAGCGGCTTTTCCTGCTAACGCATCGTCCCGAAACACAATGCACTGACCCTGCGTGGTCTGCAAGCCATAAAGGCTCAGCAACTCAAAGTACCACAAAACTGTTAGCCTAGCTGAAGTTTTAGGCTGATTCTGAGGGATCAGATCCGATTCTTTAACAAATCTAGTCAGACAGTGAAGTCATGCAATAACCATAGCCACGTAGCCTAATGTTAGCATAACACTGCAGTCAGAACAAACCCTTCTATCTCTGAAATGGTAACTTTACAGGTGAAGAAAAAAAAAACAGTCCTAACTTGGAAGTTAACAGGAAAATATACATTCTGAATGAGATAGTCTCTTTATCTCAGCCACAGTTCACCTCAGATCATCTCACTTTTTCTCTTCACTTCTCATAAAGCTTAATTCTATATCAGAACTCTTTCAGCAGTCTACATGAGTGTGGAGGTCAGTCTTTTTACTTATCTCATCTTAACATCCTAGAGCCAGTCATGTGCTGGAGGTAAGTGAACCAGCCTTGTGACAGGAGGTTGCTGGTTCAGTCCCATGAACCGACAGGACACGACTGAAGTGCAGTTGAACAAGAAACCAAACCCCTGACTGCTCCCTGGGCGCTGTGGTAGGGCAGCCCACCACTCTGGGAAAGTGCGTGTTTCACTGCCCCCTGGTGTGTCTGTTCATTAGTGTGTGGGTATATGTGAGTGTTTCACTGCCCCCTATTGTGTGTTTACTAGTGTGTGTGTCTGTTCACTAGTGTGTGGGTATATGTGAGTGTTTCACTCCCCTCTAGTGTGTGTGTGTTCACTAATGTGTGTGTCTGTTCACTAGTGTGTGGGCATATGTGAGTGTTTCACTCCCCTCTAGTGTGTCTGTTCACTAGTGTGTGTGTATATGTGGGTGTTTTACTGCCCCCTAGTGTGTCTGTTCACTAGTGTGTGGGTATATATGAATGTTTCACCGCCCCCTAGTGTGTCTGTTCACTAGTGTGTGGGCATATATGAGTGTTTCACTGCCCCCTAGTGTGTCTGTTCATTAGTGTGTGGGCATATATGAGTGTTTCACTGCCCCCTAGTGTGTCTGTTCATTAGTGTGTGGGCATATATGAGTGTTTCACTGCCCCCTAGCGTGTCTGTTTACTAGTGTGTGGGCATATATGAATGTTTCACTGCCCCCTAGTGTGTGTGTTCACTAGTGTGTGTGTATATGTGGGTGTTTCACTGCCCCCTAGTGTGTCTGTTCACTAGTGTGTTGGCATATATGAGTGTTTCACTGCCCCCTAGTGTGTCTGTTCACTAGTGTGTGGGCATATATGAATGTTTCACTGCCCCATAGTGTGTCTGTTCATTAGTGTGTGGGCATATATGAGTGTTTCACTGCCCCCTAGTGTGTCTGTTCATTAGTGTGTGGGCATATATGAGTGTTTCACTGCCCCCTAGCGTGTCTGTTTACTAGTGTGTGGGCATATATGAATGTTTCACTGCCCCCTAGTGTGTGTGTTCACTAGTGTGTGTGTATATGTGGGTGTTTCACTGCCCCCTAGTGTGTCTGTTCACTAGTGTGTTGGCATATATGAGTGTTTCACTGCCCCCTAGTGTGTCTGTTCACTAGTGTGTGGGCATATATGAATGTTTCACTGCCCCCTAGTGTGTCTGTTCATTAGTGTGTGGGCATATATGAGTGTTTCACTGCCCCCTAGTGTGTCTGTTCACTAGTGTGTGGGCATATATGAGTGTTTCACTGCCCCCCTAGTGTGTCTGTTCACTAGTGTGTGGGCATATATGAATGTTTCACTGCCCCCTAGTGTGTCTGTTCATTAGTGTGTGGGCATATATGAGTGTTTCACTGCCCCCTAGTGTGTCTGTTCACTAGTGTGTGGGCATATATGAGTGTTTCACATATATAAATAGGACTTGAGAGAAAAGCTTTAGACAGTTTAGACCGAGACGCTAATACAATGTTTCACAGCTCCAAGCAAATGGTGAGTATTTCAGCTCCATCATACCATTATTATTATTATTATTATTATTATTATTATTATTATTATTATTATTATTATTATTATTATTATTATTATTTAAATAATGATCAGAACACTGGTGAGCTATGAACGTGTAGCGGCTTGCTCTCGGTTGTGAGAACCCTACACTTTAGATCACAAAAGGTTTTCACGGTTAAAAACAACCCAAAATTCATATAATACCACACAGTAAACATGCAATTTCTTGAGAATACAACAACAAATTACATTTAAAAAATACATTCATGTTAGCCTTATCCTATAATAACATTAGCCTAATGTTAGCACACTGTTAGCATAATAACCATGTTAGCCTTATCCTTATAATAATATTAGCCTAATGTTAGCACACTGTTAGCATAATAACCATGTTAGCTTTATTCTAATAATAACATTAGCCTAATGTTAGCATACATAGCTAGCTAAACATAATTAGGTTGTTGTAAAAAAAGTCCTATTTCGATCTATAAGTGATGCTTTTATGGGGGGGGGGCTGAAAACAAGGTCAAGTTGTGACAATGTTATCTGGCAAAGTGGCATAGTGGCAACGTTGTCAGTACATCCTCAAAACCAGCTAGAATTCTTTATTTGTTTAATTATTTCTGCATAGAACTAATTCTGCAAGGGTTTTGCTAAGTTCCCAACAGATAGAAATAATACTGCATGACTATGTTAGTTAATAGTGGCGTTGTGATAACCTTGTTCAGACAGTGTAATCAAAGCACCACGTTATGACAGAGTTGTGTGTCACCTGCCTTTTGTTTAACGATTCATGTTGTTAGCTGCATATTGACTGCGTATAATTTAAGTGCTTTAATAAAGACTCTTAAGGTCAGAGTGCTTTAAAAGAATATAAAAATAAGCATTCTCATTTTTTTAGCCACAATGTTGCTCTGTAGCGGAAACCTGCAGAAACGTGATCTAAATCTAAATCTGAACTGATTGATTGTTCAGCACTTTCAGGCTGACTGGCCGTTTATATATTACTGTGTATTTGATTAGAGCGATAATGAGCCGTAAGCATTAATGGGTTGCTGCTGAAGGTGTAGTGTCTGGCCACAGTGGGCCATTTCCTCCATTCTGCGTAGAGCAGATACACCACAGGTTCACCCCTGTCTCCCAAACGTGGAACGGGCCCACTTGGGTTTTAACCACCTGTTGAACCTCAAACGTTTTTAACATGAAGTTCGTCATTTCTAACCTTATTTCAGCAGCTTCAGTCTTTTCTAAGTAACGGAAAAAAAAAACTGGGACTAGAGCAACCTCCCCCATTCCTATCAACTGATCTGATAAAGTAATCCAGGTCACAGATAGGTCACACTATCTCCAGCCAATCAATTCAAGGTGCTTGTTCAACCCTAACTCCTATATAAATAGGACTTGAGAGAAAAGCTTTAGACAGTTTAGACCGAGACGCTAATACAATGTTTCACAGCTCCAAGCAAATGGTGAGTATTTCAGCTCCATCATACCATTATTATTATTATTATTATTATTATTATATTATTATTATCATTATTTAAATAATGATCAGAACACTGTAGAGCTAATTCACATTTATCTCAATTATAAGTCAGCAGCTAGTGTTCTCAGTGTAATCTAATTAGTCTATATCTTCTAATATGAGTGGACATATAGCTCTATAGCTAATAAATTAATCCATCACCAGCACTTATTAGGCAATTAATACAAACTGCTATAAGATGTGTTAGTGGCTGTAAAGATGTTCTATACATAAAAACAATCAAATCATTTTGATTTAAATCCAAACTTTTGACAGTTCTGCAAAAAATATTTACGAAATGTGTCCGGCCTTCCTCTGAATCATGCTCACATGTCCTGCTGCAGGTGGTTTTCTTGTTTGGACTCCTGATGGTGAGTCTCACTGACGCTAAAGCTGCACAGAAGCAAATCTGTAACATTGGCCTGAAGATCCCGGAGGATTTCCACGCGGCCGACGGACAGATGCTGGGAGGAAACGGCAACGTCAACAACCGCTCGCTCTCTGCATGGAACTGGACGTGAGTCACTGACATATGTGAATTTAGTCAGAACTGATAGAAGATATTAAAGATATTCATCTTAATGTTTAGGCGTGAAGGAGTGAATGTGGTTGCTAGAAAGTTAGTTTATCAGTACTTTAATATCTCTAGTTGAAACATGTCTACAGTTCAGTTAGAATCAGTGACTCTGTAGTCGCTGTATTGCTGCTGATGTCATTTGAGGTGAAGCTGCTTGATAATGTGAAAGTTGTTTCAACATGTAGGTCATGTAAGGTCAGCAATACAAGAGTCCTGTAAATAGTGACACAGTGCAGGTGTAACGAAACTCGTGTTTTCAGATTTGACCTTGTTTTAAATGTACTTTGTCTTTATCTTCCAGAGCTGTAATTCTATTCTAACTCTCGTTAAACTCAGACAAATAAAGCGTTTTCAGTTTAAAAATAAACCCCAATCATCAAAATATATAATAATATAGAGTTATTATATATACACATAGAAATTAATATAAACTCCCAGAATGTATACGCTTTATACTGTAGTACTGCAGGGTCTTTGTTCTTTTATGTTACTTAACCCTTCAGAGGTCAAAGCGTTCATAACTTTCAGTGTAAGTTAATGGAACCAGAATTTTTTACAAGCTATTTTGGAGCATTTCTATTGGTCCATTCATCATGAAACTTTCACACGATGTAAACGGCAGCTGTCATGTTCAAAAAGAAAAAGAAAAACTGACAAAAATGAATATACATGTTTTTTATGGAAGATGTTTATGAAATAAGACTAAGTTTCCTGTTTTCTGGTCTCTGCAGTCCGCACACCAGCTCCCACCGCATCCCAGGGGTCATCTTTGAGGCTGAGTGTCAAACGCAGTACTGCACTGACCCTAAAAACAACCTGCAGACAGAGCTGAACTCAGTGCCCATCTACCACCACATCCTGGTCCTGCACCAGGACAAGCAGGACAGGAAGTGCTTCACTGCGTCCTATCAGAAAGTAGCTGTGGGCTGCACGTGTGTCTGGGCCAAGTCATCATCAACGTCTTAATCAGCCCAACACACATCTTCAAAATCATCTCTAATTAACATGTAATTCAGTTTATTTAAAGATGTTTAAATTGTTCAGTTTTTATTTTTCAAATAAATGTAATTTATAAAATTTCTTTAAATCGTTATTATTAAAGAGTCTTACCAAATTTTGCATTAATTATTTTTCAAATGTAAACAAAGTAAATTGTATGCAGTGGTGGTGATGATGTTTACAGTGATGGTGATGTTTACAATGGTGGTGATGTTTACAGTGGTGGTGATGATGTTTACAGTGATGGTGATGTTTACAATGGTGGTGATGTTTACAGTGGTGGTGATGATGTTTACAGTGATGGTGATGTTTACAATGGTGGTGATGTTTACATTGGTGGTGATGGTGTTTACAGTGATGGTGATGTTTACAGTGGTGGTGATGTTTACAGTGGTGGTGATGTTGTTTACAGTGATGGTGATGGTGTTTACAGTGGTGATGATATTTACAGTGGTGGTGATGGTGTTTACAGTGGTGATGGTGTTTACAGTAATGGTGATGTTTACAGTGATGGTGATGGTGATGGTGTTTACAGTGGTGATGGTGTTTACAGTGATGGTGATGTTTACAGTGATGGTGATGGTGTTTACAGTGGTGATGGTGTTTACAGTGATGGTGATGTTTACAGTGATGGTGATGGTGTTTACAGTGGTGATGGTGTTTACAGTGATGGTGATGTTTACAGTGGTGGTGATGGTGTTTACAGTGGTGATGGTGTTTACAGTGATGGTGATGTTTACAGTGATGGTGATGGTGTTTACAGTGGTGATGGTGTTTACAGTGATGGTGATGTTTACAGTGATGGTGATGGTGTTTACAGTGGTGATGGTGTTTACAGTGATGGTGATGTTTACAGTGGTGGTGATGGTGTTTACAGTGGTGATGGTGTTTACAGTGATGGTGATGTTTACAGTGGTGGTGATGGTGTTTACAGTGGTGATGGTGTTTACAGTGATTGTGATGTTTACAGTGGTGGTGATGGTTTTTACCCTAGTGGTGATGTTTGCAGTGGTGTTGATGGTGTTTACAGAGTAAAGTAAAGAGGGGGATGGGTCACCCAGAATGGTGGAGTCTTTCGGAAGTAAATTGGAGGAGGGGTTACCCAGAGAGGCGGAGTCTATCATAAGTATTGAGGAGGAGGGATCAACCAGAGAGACGGGTCTTTCAGAAGTAAAGAGGAGGAGGGGTCACCAAGAGAGCCAGATTCTTTCAGAAGTATAGAGGGGGAGGAGTTACCCAGACAGGCGGAGTACGGAGAATCGGGAGAATCTTTGTACACAACAACCAGAACCAGTACTGCAAGTTAAACTCTACTATGTAAAGAAAAAAACAGATATAAACAGATCCAGAAACAGCGCCGCCGCCTTCTCTGGGCCCAAGCTCAGTTAAGATGGGCTGAGGAGAAGCAGAAAAGTGTCCTGTGGAACTAAAATCTGGAATTCTTATAGAAAGTAACGCATCATCTGAAGAGATACGGCTTGTTATCAGCACCCAGTTTACAAACCAGTGTCCGTGATGGTATGTGGGACATTAGTACACGTGTCCTGTGAGGCTCCATAAATACTGAACAGTAAATACGGTTGTGCTGCATCCAGACGGGTCTTTTATCAGGGAAGGTCTGTTTATTTCAGCAACGCA
Source organism: Megaleporinus macrocephalus (assembly GCA_021613375.1). Classification (NCBI taxonomy): domain Eukaryota; kingdom Metazoa; phylum Chordata; class Actinopteri; order Characiformes; family Anostomidae; genus Megaleporinus; species Megaleporinus macrocephalus. The sequence goes on from CM038712.1 coordinate 17,771,507, forward strand.
ATCAACACATTCTGTACGCAGCAGCTCCTCACTAACAGAGTCCAGGAGCTACACTGCCCTGCCTGCAGTCCAGACCACTGCTCGCCCACTGAGAACACCTGGAGCTTTATGAAAGGGGAAACAGAAGGAGACTCGGAACTGTGAATCTGATACCGAACAAGAATAAAAACATTTGAGTTTCAGAGCTACAGCAGTCGTCTCCTCAGACCCTGAACACATACAGAGCTGTTTATAGAAGTGTTGAGCAGCCACCTGTACTTACTCAGATTTAATATGTTTATAAGTTGTTTTTGTATTATTTATAATTAAATGTGGGCTGATTTGCACATTATTACATAATTTTTTTCTTTTTTTATTTATAACATCAAAGCATTCCATTCCACTCTTGCTTCCTCTGCGTTAATTTAACAGTAATTATGAAATAAGAAAGAAACAATACAAATATTTGTATATTTTATTAAGGACGTAAGCTCCCCTCTATTATATATATATATATATATATATATATATATATATATATATATATATATATATATATATATATATATATATATATATTTTTTTTTTTTTTTTTTTTTTTTATATCGTAATAATATTGTAGAATGTAAATAATACGATATGATTATCATAATAATATAAGATTATCTTAATAATATTACATTTTACTTTCATAAAGATGTCTGTTCTGATCCTTCAGACTTATTTCCATTACAAATCTATATATAAAAATATTATATACAATATACAATAACTTATAAGAAGTCAAGATTTTGAGATGCTAAGTTATTAATTTGAAATCAATTAGTTTAGACAGAAGTTCTCCATATTTTATAATTCCAAATCTCAAATTACCCCCTGCTCCCTATATAGAGCACTGCGTAGGTCTCAAAAAAGCACAAAACTCTCTATTATAACTTCGGGCTGTATTCCAAATGGATATCTTCACCATTAAATGCGCTTCTTAGGTATAAAAATAGATTATTTCGCTCCCTACTAAGTGCACTACATAGTGCGTAGGCAGCTTTTCTGGACTCGACCTCGGTGTTCGCACTGTGAGGCTGTTTGTGCTCGCACGCTCCTCATTCAGCGCCCCCTGCCGACCCGGAGGAGCACAGCGCGTATCATTCAGTGGGTGTACAGAGCTCAGCTGGTCAGCAGCTTCAGCAAACTGCGGGTTTTTACCTGTACAGACACAAAGTCCGCGGATTACAGTCTCCGTTCTGGCAGCAGGTGATGTTGAATGTGTTGCTTTGTCTGTTTTTGTTAGTTTAACTGCTCATAACAGCGCTTTGTGTTTACTTCAGCTGCCAGAGTTAGTTAGCCTAGCCGGCTAACTGTGCTACAACAACAGTTGTTTTTGTTGATGAATGTCGTTTGTTATTTATCGTTTTCTTAGATTATGTTAATATTACAGGTAGGTAATATCAGATATTATTATCTCTGTCAGTGATGTGTATAGTTTGAGCTAGAGTTGCTAAATAGGCAGCAGTGCTAACTTAGTAAACTTGTGTATCGAACCATAATGAGCAGCTGACTGACTAACAATCAAACTAACATAATAGACTCTCCCTAACTTCTTGTCTTCCTTTGTGTGTGTTATTTCAATGGATGGTATAGTGAAGGTGTTGAGCTGCACTGACACACTGACTCTCCTGTAAACACTGCAAATCCTGTAAATGGGGAACAGCGCTCTGAAAGCTCATCTGGAGACTTCTCAGAAGACTGGAGTCTTTCAGCTGACCGGAAAAGGCCTGCAGGAGGTAAATAATGCAGCGCAGTGTAAAAATATGCTGTTATGAAAAACTATAGACAGCTCAGGTTTTCTCTCTCTCATGCTTACAGTTCCCAGAGGAGCTACGGCAGCTTACTGGAAACCTGAGGACAGTTGACCTGTCCAGCAACAAAATAGAGGTGCTGCCGGCCTTCATAGGAAGCTTCCAGCAACTAAAAAGCCTCACCATAAACAGCAACAAGATAGGTATGTAGGATCAGGTTTAAAAGGGCAGTACAGTCTAAAACTAGAGTTTTAATGTTTAATGTGCTTACAGCCTATTTACAACTATATATATATTTACCTTTGTCTTGGTTCATCACGCAGCCAACTAGCTGGTTACAGAAGTGTAGCTGGTTCCAACTGTGATGGGGGAATTAGATTTTCACCCATAATAAACTTTCAGCCGCCCTACTGAGACTGAGCACAAGCTTATTGACTGAGTTTGTTTTATTAACTTGCTTTATTAAAGAGTGAACGGTCTCACTATCAGATATGAGTGAATAGTAGAGTGGAGTTTGTTTATCGTTGTTCTGGCAGGGTCAGTGTGAAAGGCAGGACGCATGGAACAGTGGTGGGCTTTTGCAGCCACATGTTTAGTATATTAGCTCACAGTTTGCTACTGTGAACTGCACACAGATCAAGTGTATGTTGGAGAGGGTCTAGTTTAGTACAGGTGTGTGTGGGAGAGGGTCTAGATTAGTACAGGTGTTTGTGGGAGAGGGTCTGGATTAGTCCAGGTGTATATTGGAGAGGGTCTAGATTAGTCCAGGTGTATATTGGAGAGGGTCTGGATTAGTCCAGGTGTATGTTGGAGATGGTCTAAATTACTCCAGGTTAAAGCTGGGCAATAAATCGATTAATTTGAATTTACAGTCAAGGACGATGGGTTTTTATAAAAAAATAGTTTTTCTCTAATGCCCCCCTTTGGGCTTCCGTAGTTCAGAGTGACCCCCCCTTTTAACACGCCCGCTTGTCGTAGACACACATAAATGCTAGCAAGTGGGGGAAAGTCTGAATTTGTCCCTAAAGAAGGAGTAACTTCCTCCGTGATGTGGAATTGGTTCGGTTTTGTGGCCTCAGACACAGACCAAACACGTCCTTGCTGTAAGGTGTGTTTGAAAACTGTTTTATCCAAATGAAGCAGCACGAGAAACTTATTCCAGCACTTTAAACAGAAACGTGCAGCGGAGTGGGGGAAGTGCTGCTCCCAGCGTAATGAAAACAGCCACTCCGCTAGCACACCAACCAAAATACAGCTAGCAACCGTCCCCGACACGTTTTCCAACTGTATACCGTATGATAATAATGGCGCACGTTAAGAGGGCTATCACAGATGCTATAGCAATGTTTATGACATGGCGCCCATATATACAGTGGAAAAGTCAGACAGGTGGAAAAATACAGTGGAAAAGTTTTAGACCAGGAGTCTGTGCTACCAAGCCGCAAATATTTTTCTGAAGTTGCCAAAACTGTATAACAACACAAGCCGAAGAATCACTAGAGAGCTGGACGTGTCGTATTATGCCGCCATCACTGACCTGTGGTCTAGCCGAACAATGCAGCCCTACATGAGTTTAATAATACATTTTGTTAAAGACACATGGGCTCTGCGAAGCGTCTGCCTTCAAACAGCAAAAAAAAAAAACATTAAAATTTAAAATCCGATTTTTTTGTGAAAAAATATACGATTTTTTAAGGCCATATCGCCCAGCTCTACTCCATGTATACTTTGGAGAGGGTCTAGATTAGCCCAGGCGTACGTTGGACAGGGTCTAGATTAGTCCAGGCGTACGTTGGAGAGGGTCTAGATTAGTCCAGGCGTACATTGGAGAGGGTCTAGATTAGTCCAGGCGTACGTTGGAGAGGGTCTAGATTAGTCCAGGCGTACATTGGAGATGGTCTAGATTCGTACAGCCGTATGTTGAAAAGGGCTGTTGGTCCTGATTGTAAAGGGCGTTCTGGATGTGAACAGTTCCTCGTTTATTTAATTGGATTAATAAATGAGTTTTTTTCCTGTGTGTAATAATACAGCCAGTCTGCCAAATGACATCGGGAAGCTAAAGAAGCTGGAAACTCTTGTGTTGAATGGAAACCTGCTCCATCAGCTGCCTGCGTCGCTGGGCCAGCTTAAAGCCCTGCGCACCCTCAGCCTCTCCGGGAACCAGTTTAGAGAGTTTCCCAGCGGCCTCGGCTCTCTCCGCCAGCTGGATGTCCTCGACCTTTCCAAGAACCATATTCAAGCCGTGCCGGCGGAAGTGGCCGAACTACAGGCGATCGAAATCAACCTCAACCAGAATCAGGTTATTCTGGACTAAGTTAATTTGTACAGTGACACGTGTCTACAGGACCAGAACAGAACCAGAAAATGATCTCCATCAATATATCGACTGATTTAAATCATTTTTAATGATTAGTCCAAGTGTATGTTGGAGAGGGTGTAGAGTAGTCCAGGTGAGAGGGTCTAGATTAGAGCATGTGTATGTCGAAGAGGGTCTAGGTTAGTCTAGGTGTATGTCAGAGAGGGTCTAGATTAGTCCAGGTGTGTGTTGGAGAGGGTTTGTATTACTGCAGGTGTATATCGAAGAGGGTCTCCATTACTGCAGGTGTATGTCGAAGAGGGTCTCGATTAGTCCAGATGTGTGTTGAAGAGGGTCTAAATTAGTGCATGTGTATGTCGGAGAGGGTCTAGGTTAGTTCAGGTGTGTGTTGGAGAGGGTCTAGATTAGTCCAGGTGTATGTCGTAGAGGGTCTAGATTAGTCCAGGTCTGTGTTGGAGAGGGTCTGTATTAGTAAAGGGGTATGTGGTAGCAGGTGTCAATTGTGGGCAAAGACCCCCACAGCTGGGGGTGTCTTTACCCACCATTGACATTTCCTACCACCTTTCTGAGGATCACTTCTTCTCGTCTCAGAGATATTATACTGAGTTCAGATGATGCGCTCAGTATAAGTTTGAGTAGATCAGGTATTTTACAGCATGGCTCAGCCAATCGCACTGTCAGTCTTATAGTTCATGTTTTGAACTTGCTGGTTATGAATTAAGCGCTGACGAACAGCTGCCGGTTTTCCGGTGTAAGAATTTGCCAAAATGTGCATCTACAGCCCTCATCTGAAACACCTGGCTGCAGTTTTGAATTTTCCCTGCAGGCCTGGTTTTAGTCTCTCGAGCCCAATCAGTGTATGTAGTGTAGGTCAGCAGACGTCCTGTCGCTGGCTGTTTCGATTGTGTTGCAGATATCAGGGTGACTCTGCTCTGTTTGTGGTTCAGATTTCAGCTCTGTCCCCGGAAGTGTCACGCTGTCCCAGGCTGAAGGTGCTGAGACTGGAGGAGAACTGTCTGGAGCTGCCTTCCATCCCCACCTCCATCCTCACCAGCTCCAGCGTCTCGCTGCTCTCTCTGGAGGGTAATTTGTTCGAGGTGAAGAAGCTGCGGGACCTGGAGGGATATGATAAGGTGAGAAAGTGGAGGTTGTGTCAAAATGCACCAGTTTATTTGCTCTTTCTATGTCAGTGTGTATGAGTCTAGGTCTTATCTCCACTCACATGCTAACGACTGACCTAGTTTTGCACTTGTCACGTTTATTTGCGAGCAGGTGATGATCTAATCTCAGCGAGATGCTATTCTGATGTCTCTGCCGAGTTAAGTAGAGTGCTGACGTATGTGCTGAAGTGTAAAGTAACTGTAGCTTTGCATTAGCAGCGCAATGACTACTCAGCAGTGTTGATTAGTCATCAGCGATTGCAGAGGAAAAAGTCACCGTGACACTACAGGAAGTGTAGGGGGCGACGGTCATTCTGACAGACTGTAATATACACTACAGGAAGCGAAGGGGCGACGGTCATTCTGACAGACTGTAATACACTACAGGAAGCGTAGGGGGCGACGGTCATTCTGACAGACTGTAATACACTACAGGAAGCGAAGGGGCGACGGTCATTCTGACAGACTGTAATACACTACAGGAAGCGAAGGGGCGACGGTCATTCTGACAGACTGTAATACACTACAGGAAGCGAAGGGGCGACGGTCATTCTGACAGACTGTAATACACTACAGGAAGCGTAGGGGGCGACGGTCATTCTGACAGACTGTAATACACTACAGGAAGCGTAGGGGGCGACGGTCATTCTGACAGACTGTAATACACCACAGGAAGCGTAGGGGGCGACGGTCATTCTGACAGACTGTAATACACTACAGGAAGCGTAGGGGGCGACAGTCATTCTGACAGACTGTAATACACTACAGGAAGCGTAGGGGGCGACGGTCATTCTGACAGACTGTAATACACCACAGGAAGCGTAGGGGGCGACGGTCATTCTGACAGACTGTAATACACTACAGGAAGCGTAGGGGGCGACGGTCATTCTGACAGACTGTAATACACTACAGGAAGCGTAGGGGGCGACGGTCATTCTGACAGACTGTAATACACTACAGGAAGCGTAGGGGGCGACGGTCATTCTGACAGACTGTAATACACTACAGGAAGCGTAGGGGGCGACGGTCATTCTGACAGACTGTAATACACTACAGGAAGCGTAGGGGGCGACGGTCATTCTGACAGACTGTAATATACACTACAGGAAGCGAAGGGGCGACGGTCATTCTGACAGACTGTAATACACTACAGGAAGCGTAGGGGGCGACGGTCATTCTGACAGACTGTAATACACCACAGGAAGCGTAGGGGGCGACGGTCATTCTGACAGACTGTAATACACTACAGGAAGCGTAGGGGGCGACGGTCATTCTGACAGACTGTAATACACTACAGGAAGCGTAGGGGGCGACGGTCGTTCTGACAGACTGTAATACACTACAGGAAGCGTAGGGGGTGGCGGTCGTTCTGACAGACTGTAATACACTACAGGAAGCGTAGGGGGCGACGGTCATTCTGACAGACTGTAATACACTACAGGAAGCGTAGGGGGCGACGGTCATTCTGACAGACTGTAATACACTACAGGAAGCGTAGGGGGCGACGGTCATTCTGACAGACTGTAATACACTACAGGAAGCGTAGGGGGCGACGGTCATTCTGACAGACTGTAATACACTACAGGAAGCGTAGGGGGCGACGGTCATTCTGACAGACTGTAATACACTACAGGAAGCGTAGGGGGCGACGGTCATTCTGACAGACTGTAATACACCACAGGAAACGTAGGGGGCGACGGTCATTATGACAGACTGTAATACACTACAGGAAGCGTAGGGGGCGACGGTCATTATGACAGACTGTAATACACTACAGGAAGCGTAGGGGGCGACGGTCATTATGACAGACTGTAATACACTACAGGAAGCGTAGGGGGCGACGGTCATTATGACAGACAGTAATACACTACAGGAAGCGTAGGGGGCGACGGTCATTCTGACAGACTGTAATACACTACAGGAAGCGTAGGGGGCGACGGTCATTCTGACAGACTGTAATACACTACAGGAAGCGTAGGGGGCGACGGTCGTTCTGACAGACTGTAATACACTACAGGAAGCGTAGGGGGCGGCGGTCGTTCTGACAGACTGTAATACACTACAGGAAGCGTAGGGGGCGACGGTCATTCTGACAGACTGTAATACACCACAGGAAGCGTAGGGGGCGACTGTGGTGAGTTAGTTTTAGAATAGTTGTGTACGAGTTGTGACGAATATAATCTACATTTGCAGTTATAAGCTCAGAACCGTGTGACGTGGGCTGTTGAGTCAGGTTTGGATGTAAAACAGAGTTGGCGCTGATCAGTGTTTATTTTTAAAACAGAGATAAATCCGGACAGAGCGGTGATGGGATTTCAGTGCGTGAGCAGGATAAAGAGGAGGAAGTTGAGGATTAGTGTAATTCTGTTTACTCCTTAGGCTCTAAACTTGCTGCTCTCACATCAGCGCTTAAAAAACTCCTCATACAACTCAGACGTCACATCCAAGCCGTTCTGGAGCTCTATCAAGTCTGTTATTAATGTACATTTTTACTGTTTGTTTATATTGTGCTTTATTGTCAAATATGACGAATGATTGAATCATGGAGAGGTATAAAGTGTCCTCTCATGTGTTTGTCTGCTATGTCTTATTAAACATACTCCTCTTAATTTACTTTTTACGGCTGGTCTCGAAGAACTGAGGTACAGTGCCCAAATATAACTGGTTGTGTTTATAGTTAATAAACACAACCAGTTAATATGTTTAAAGTTAATATTAACAAGTTAAATCCAGTATTTCACAAGTGGTTTGAAGCACTGCATATACATTTTGCACGTTTTTTTATGAATTAAATGAATGTTTTTGATTAAGATGTATATATTAGTATATAGTGGTTATTATATAATATTGATTATTATTTTTATTTGGGAATCCTGCTATAGCATCAAATACTGCACACACAAATAATATTTGATATATATATTTTATAATGCAATTTTATGGCACTTATGTATTTAAATTTTGCAAGGTTACATGAATTAAATGAATTTTTTTAATATATATTTTTTAATATTGTGATTTATAGTCAAATATAATAAATGATTTAATTATGATGAAATATGAAGTGGCCTTATTGCTTATTATTTTATTTGGAAAATATACAAATTAATATGAATGTTAATTATTTATTTATAAAGCAGTTTTATGGCCCTTTTGTGGAGTGCTGTATTTAAAATTTGCACGACCACGTGAATTTAAATTTTAAATTGGTCTCTGTATCATTTTAATAAGCAATTCTGGTTCCGGCAGTTCTTCTTAGAATGTAAACATTAAAGAATCTGCTGCTGTTTGGTGACTGACTGATGTGTGGAGGTTAAATATAAACAAAATCCTCTTATCTTCTTTATTTTAACGGCTTCGTCTTGTTTTCTGCTTCACAGTACATGGAGCGCTTCACAGCCACCAAGAAGAAGTTTGCATGAAGGAGGAGGTGCTGCCCCCTGGCGTCGGGCGCCTGACTCAGGCTCCACTGTTAGAGAGTCAGTGGCTCTGTGTGTGTTTGCTGCGCCGGCCGAGTGAGAAGTGACACACGGAGGAGAAGGAATCTGCTTTACTGCATGCTAGACTACAGAACTGAGTCTGTACGACACATACAGTCCGCCTCGGTTACCGTGCAGGGAACACCTGTGTAACACAATTATTTTTATTTGTTATTATTTATAAACATTATCTTAAAACCACAAAGAGCTGAAAGCATGTACACCAGATAATAGACTGTATCTGTACACACGCTGTAATCCTCACTATAAACGACTCCTAATATATACAAGCTACAGCACTGATCATGTGCTTAGTAGGAGTCTTTCCTATGTACCCCGTATGACCTCATCAGCCGACATCCAGATTCTGCTTTATTAGTGTTAATATTAAAGGCTAATATTCGACTAGAAGCAGGTAGTCACCCAAATCAATCACCCAAGTCACTCAAATCACATCCAGGTCTTCATTCATACTCCAAATAAACCTGAACTGTAGAGTATCATGCTGAATTCTGACTCCCCACAGAATCCGGCTCCCCTTCACATTCACTTATATCCCACAGGCACACGGGACATTTTTGTTGCTTCCACTAATAAATTACCACTAATTGTTATTTTTTAAGCCAGAAATATATGTGTATAAATAAAAAAAATACCATAATCAGTAGTACATACAGTCGTGTGCAAATGTACAGAGATGCACTTCTACACATTTTGATACGCAACTATTGTGGTGGTGATGGCAACCAGGGGTCTCTATGTCTACATATGCACACATTGTATTTACTATCAAACCCACCAGTGAACCCTCAGTTTGTATGGATGCTGATGATGGGAAAACAGTGATGGACTGAAGGGTTTTACTGAGTATTGTACTTGCTTTAGCACATGTGCCCGTTTACAAAGAATGTAGCGCATCATATTCATAACCGAGTTTCTCTAAAATGAAGTGTTTCACACCAAACCACTGGGAACAACTTTGATCTCAGCCACTTAATATGGTCGAAATTTTCGGTGGAATTTTCCTTTTCTGAGTGCACGTTACACGTTCTGTACAGAGATGCACTTCTACATGTTTTAATACACACTTATTGTTTATTCACTGACTTTAACACACTGGGAGAATATTTAAGCATACATTTAGCGTTCATGTTTATAGCTCACAGTCAGTCAAACTGTATCCTAAACCACACATACAAGCCTGAACCAGTTTAAGGAAGACCTGGACACAGTTTGAGCTGAGTTAAGATGAATTGAGATACGTTTTTGGAGATGATATTCAGACAAGATTTGTGTGACTATTGACTTCTGTTGTTCGTTAGTCTTAAAGCTTCAGAACACCAAACAGATCAACTACATCTGATCTAGGGTAGTGGTTTAAATCTGATTTTTCACTGATCTGTGTATGTATGTATGTATGTTCGTGTGTGTGTGTGTGTGTGTGTATCAGAATCAGAATCAGAATCAGAAATACTTTATTGATCCCAGGGGGAAATTGCAGGGGGAAATTGTATGTATGTATATATATATTGTATTTGCACACTTCGCAGTAATGTTGTTTCTCCCACGAGCATTAAATCTCCATTAGAACGATCATTAAGGAAAGAAGTTTGATTAACGAGGGAATATTTATATAACAGAAATGTTCATTCATATTCAACTGGAAACATTTCAGTGTGTTATTAGCAGCAGAAGTGTAAAGTGATAGTTTGGTCATGATCTAATTTGGTCCAGGTTTATAAATCACAGTGAGTCAGTAGCCACATACTCAGCTCTGTTAGACATGCTGAACCTCTCCACGTGGTTTGTCACGAGTGATGTAGTAATTATGCAAATCAGCGGGATGTATGTTTCCGTTACTTGTTAGCCTCATAGCTTCGTCTTGGCTGCTACATTTGGAGTGAAAACTGGCCAAATTAGTTTTTTTACCAGACTATCCTTTAAAAGAGCACAGCGAAAATTGTCCTGTCCTATTGGACAGACTTTTGGCATAAGCTGTTTGCCTTATTGAGAAATTCTGATTGGTTTAATCTCCCTGGAGCTCCACAGCATTGTACAGATAGCTTTCCCTGCTCTGAAATATTGCTGAAGGGGCACTTCACCTATTTTCCATAATTTAGTGTGTGAGAGGTTGTTTACAGTGGTAATCAAGGTAACCAGGTGTCTCCATGTCTCCAACACAAATATACACATTGTATTTACTATAAAACCCATCAGTGAAGCTACACGTATCCTCTGAGTTTATATGGATGTTGATGGTAAAGTGTGGAGAATCTGAAAATACTAGGTTTTCTTTGGGGACTATTTTAACCTCACAGCATCCTGCATGTATCCCTCCACCATTAATGGAGTTTAAGCCTGAATTCTTCTTTAAACAGCGTCTCAGACATCAGACAGTGTATTTATAACCATCTATATATTATGGTTATATATACTATATTAACTTTCTGTGAGGGAGCTTTTAGAGATGGACATCTGGTTTCATTCACCACCACTGTGAACAGTCTTTGCACCGATCCGTTACGTAGAAAGGTTTGAAAATTGGAGTTTCCCTGAATGGCTTAAGAGTGTTGAAATGATGTGCTATCTCTATCTGCTGCGGACCAAACGCTGGAGGTGCAGCAGGTAGAGGTCAGATGGCCATGCTGTGGTCCTCTGTAGACACTTGTATGATTATTTTGTTGTTTATATCCTGATTGTGTTCTTTTCTGGAGGGGAGACTCTGTTTTACTGTCTCAGATGAATGTAAATGAGTTTTAACATGAATATTTATTTTTGTAACGTACAGTATGTGTGTGCTGTGACGTAGAGCAGTGAAGCACTTGCAGAAGAACGCTTTTCCAGACTTTGTGAGAACTCTAACGCCGCTAGTGCAGCATGAATAAATTACTTCTATGCAGTTTTGGTGCCAGTTCAGCAGAAGCTGTGTTTCTCTTGTGTATTTGTCTGTTAACCATGAAAGGGGAATTCCACCCCGTTTTTCCCCCATAATTGATTGTGTGAGATGTAAACAAAGAGGCTGAGTGTGAGTTTGGTATGAGATGGTGGGCAGCCCTACCACAGCGACCAAGCAGCAGACAGGAGTTATGTGCCACTTCAGTCGTGTCCACTCGGTTCATGGTATCAACCCGGCATCCTTCCGGTCACAATGCTGGTTCCCTGACTGAGCCAGCAAAGTTATGCCCAACATGGGGCTCAAACCCGTGACCCTGAGATTAAGAGTCTCACACTCTACGAATTGAGCTAGCAGGGCGACATAACCATTGGATATGCTGGGAAGGCGAAGCATGCGCTGTACTAGAATTTTTAGAATTAGAATTTAGAAACTCAAATTAGCCACATGTGATTTTGCACACAGCGGAATTTGACCTCCGCATTTAATCCATCCGTGCAGTGAAACACCCACATATACACACACTAGTGAACACACTAGGGGGCAGTGAGCACACGTGCCCGGAGCGGTGGGCAGCCCTATCCACGGCACCCGGGGAGCAGTTGGGGTTAAGTGCTTTGCTCAAGGGCACCTCAGTCGTGGCCTGGGGGATCCCGGGGCCACGACTGCCCCACTACTGAGCTACATCCCCACCGCACTTAATTTAATAATGCAGACATTTTTGGTGGAATTCCCCTTCAAATCAATGGAAACCAGCAAATGCATTATAGCTTGTATGGCTGTCAGTCAAGTTCAGAAAAGGCAAAGGAGAACATTTTCCCTCCAGCCTGCTGACGTGTGTCCATAGCATGAGCCCCGCCTACTTTACTCTGATTCCAGTTTTGATGATTGGCGAGCGCAAGAGCCAACTAAACTATACAGTAATCACTGCACTGTTACTGGACAGTCTTTCTTACTAGCCACCCACTTATATTCAGATGTACACACGGGTTTGAACACTCGGTCGAATTACGTTTTTACAGAGACACACTTAAATAACACTTTTCAGCTCATTCTACTGCAGTTTTGCATGTTTGTGGGGAAAAGTGTGCAATAACTTTCGCACAGGCTGTATTTTTACTTCCAGTGTGTTAAATTATGTAAGTAAACAGTAACTGTGTATTAAACCGTGCAGAGGTGTGTTGGCTGTGATCTAGTTACACTTAAATAACACATACATGAAGTATGTGCCCAAACTTCTGAACGACTTACTCCTGTTGTCATTCATAACACATGGGGAACCAGGACAAAATACAGGACACAATCCATAAATATAAATCCATAAATACATATTTAATATTAAACACTACTGTAACAGCTAATTAGTGAGCTAAATAATTGTTCCTTGTTAAAACTGAACTGTGATTGGCTGCAAGCTCATTTGCATGTTGTATTATACGTAAATCTGATATTTATGCTAAAAAACAGTAAAATTTGATTGCACTTTTCAGATGTTTCTTCAGTTACTTCCACTATTGTTTGTTTTTTTGTCATATGATCAACAAGAGACTCCGACCCCGTCGCTTCCCTTTATTTGTTCAACAGTAGAAAAAAGTAAACAGTACATTGACAATACAAAACATCAGCATTTAATGAAAGATAAACAAAAAGATGAGGTGATTCGTAAAATGAAGGTAAAGTAAACACATGTAGAGTGAATGCAAACCAGGCCTTTTAAAGGGAAAGTCCACCAAATTTTGCCGTTCAGAGTGGGTTCGGTGTGAAACTCTTTGTTCACAGTGGTGGTGAATGGAACTCGACGTCCACCTCTAAAAGCTCCCTCACAGAAAGTTATTACAGTAGATGTTATAAATACACTGTCTGATGTCTGAGACGCTGTTTATGATAGTTTAGAGAATTTAAAAGATTTTAGTCTTAAACTCACACACATTCATGGTGGAGGAATACATGCAGGACGCTGTTGGGTTAAAATAGTCCCCAAAGAAAACCTAGTACTTTTAGATCTTTTCGATTTTACTATCAACATTCATCATCACCACAACTGTAAGCAACATCAGAACACTTTCACACCATACCCCACTCAGAAATTTAGAAACCTGGGTGGACTTCCCCTTAAACAGCTCTCTTTAATGCTTGTGTAAGGTCGGACATGTAGGCAGAACAATACTGCAGATGTGGGGATGTAACTGCTGGAAAAGACCACCTCCTGCTCACAGATGCCGCGTCCTAACATAGTCACAACCACAGACACCACAAATTGACCAGCTCCTCACCGCTGTCGGGACGAAACCTGCTATCTCCAGATAAAGGGTTTTTACAGCACAAAAAAAATATTTTTTTAATTCAAGGCTGTATTAAATGTCTTTTTTAAAGCTTTTCTGTTGGTCAGTTAATCTAAACAGCAGTTAGTATTTCATATTGAACTACATAGAAAAACAGAGATACCAGGTTTTGGTCCAAACCCAAGCAGTTTGTGTGATGTGCAATTATTGTGCACTGCATAAGTGTAAATTTTACTTTTTCACCAAACTAACACTGTTCCAGCAGAATATTTACATAAAGTACGAATAATAATGAGGCAGGAATGTTTGAAGTATAACAACATCGGACAGGCAGATACGCACGACCAGGAAAAGTACAAAACACAGTATCTGAAATAACATCACCTGTAATTAACCTCGTTTAGACCAGCGGCCCAGAGTTTACACGAGGAACAGAACTCACCTCTGCTTCCTCTCACAGATGGACAGACGGACAGAGGGACAGACAGACGGAGGGACAGAGGGAGGGACAGACGGGCAGACAGACGGATGCTCTGAAACACTTTGAACTGTTTAAAAGGGGAGGCTGTAAATGAAGTGTGGTTAAATGGCACTGTAAAGTTTCTCCCTCTGTGGTTTTTAAGCGGCGCCGGCGGTTCAGCTGTGTTTGATGGTGTATTTGCCTTTCTGCAGCTGAGAGATGTACAGTTTGGACTTGCTGCCGTCCATCCGCTTGAACCAGACTTCATCATGGTTGATGGTAGTTATTATAGCACTAGAGAAAGAGAGAGAGAGAGAGCAAGATAAAGAGAGAGGTGAAAGAAAGAGAGGGCGATAAATAGAGACAGACAGAAAAGGGAGAAAAGTAATCAGCTAAATATGATACTGTCAGATATTAACTCAGAACTACATGACTGTTCACATTAAAGGGCCCATATAGCACAAAACTGTTATACAGTGTAATAGTGAGAGTTCAGTACTCAGAACTGTAAACCTGTAATAACACTGTTATACAGTGTAATAGTGAGAGATCAGTACTCAGAACTGTAAACCTGTAATAACACTGTTATACAGTGTAATAGTGCGAGTTCAGTACTCAGAACTGTAAACATGTAATAACACTGTTATACAGTGTAATAGTGCGAGTTCAGTACTCAGAACCGTAAACCTGTAATAACACTGTTATACAGTGTAATAGTGCGAGTTCAGTACTCAGAACCGTAAACCTGTAATAACACTGTTATACAGTGTAATAGTGCGAGTTCAGTACTCAGAACCGTAAACCTGTAATAACACTGTTATACAGTGTAATAGTGAGAGATCAGTACTCAGAACCGTAAATCTGTAATAACACTGTTATACAGTGTAATAGTGAGAGATCAGTACTCAGAACCGTAAACCTGTAATAACACTGTTATACAGTGTAATAGTGAGAGCTCAGTACTCAGAACCGTAAACCTGTAATAACACTGTTACAGTGTAATAGTGCGAGTTCAGTACTCAGAACCGTAAACCTGTAATAACACTGTTATACAGTGTAATAGTGCGAGTTCAGTACTCAGAACCGTAAACCTGTAATAACACTGTTATACAGTGTAATAGTGCGAGTTCAGTACTCAGAACCGTAAACCTGTGATAACACTGTTATACAGTGTAATAGTGAGAGATCAGTACTCAGAACCGTAAACCTGTAATAACACTGTTATACAGTGTAATAGTGAGGGATCAGTACTCAGAACTGTAAACCTGTAATAACACTGTTATACAGTGTAATAGTGAGAGATCAGTACTCAGAACCGTAAACCTGTAATAACACTGTTATACAGTGTAATAGTGAGAGCTCAGTACTCAGAACCGTAAACCTGTAATAACACTGTTATACAGTGTAATAGTGAGAGCTCAGTACTCAGAACCGTAAACCTGTAATAACACTGTTACAGTGTAATAGTGCGAGTTCAGTACTCAGAACCGTAAACCTGTAATAACACTGTTATATAGTGTAATAGTGCGAGTTCAGTACTCAGAACCGTAAACCTGTAATAACACTGTTATACAGTGTAATAGTGAGAGTTCAGTACTCAGAACTGTAAACCTGTAATAACACTGTTATACAGTGTAATAGTGAGAGTTCAGTACTCAGAACTGTACATACCCTGAACCTCAAACTCTGTTCTTCAAATATAAATCCTGCTTTTACAGAAGAGGGAGGATAAAACAGGCTGAGCTCCAAATTCTACACTGTTACGTAACAGACTTGTTCATATTTACACCCCCAACATTTACACACAACCACAACAACAACCAGCGGCCAGAACAGTGGTGGAGGAATCCAGCGTTCCAGGCTGTGAAGAGAACATCACCACTTTTCATTCCTTCCCAAAAAACCCAACCTACTCGCACAACATGAAGCAGCTTCAGCTCAGCGTTCAACACTAAAGAGACCGAAGAGACGAGCAGCTCCACCTTTAATAGCATCACAACCTCAACAGTGACTGTAAGTAGCAGCCATGCTGTGTGAGTATCACTGTGTGCTGGTTGAAGCAGATCATCTTAAACTGAAAGTTTCACACTGACTACTTTAATCTACTTTGTGTTTAATGTCCAGATCAAAGCGAGGTGGAGCTTATTTACACAGAAGGTCATTTTATTTGGTCTATGTTGCTTCTGTATAATCTGTGTGGTTGCTGTAAACCAGCCAATCAGAGCAGAGCTTATTAATTATTCATGAGCTCAATGTAGGGAAAACAGTGTTTCATTCTAAAACCAGATCAAAGAACATCAGTACAATTTAATCACTGAATAAAAGCGTCTATGGCACCTTTAAAGTTTTATGATGAGGCAATCTATGGTGATACCACCAACACATGCTCATGCTGCCCACCTTTAAAGACGACCCACCTTGTAGGAAACTCATCCTTCTTGTCTATGCAGATGTTCTGCCCACGGCTGTACCATTCCCCGTCATAGAACAGCCGGCCGTCCTCCGAGCGTGCCGTGTGCTGGTGTTTCTCACTCTTGGAAGAAGGAACTGCAACAGAAGATCTACAGTTCATCTGCTGTGACGTGTGGGGTCCAGCTGTAAACGTGCATTGATCTGAAGGCGATGATCAAAATCTATTGCTCCAGATGTTTAGTGGACGTAACGGCCAGCTTACCGTCAGACTTGACTCGGTGGGGTCCTAAGGTGGCCATAGCCTGTGAACACAAGCAGTACCAAACTCAAAACATGCTCAAATCTAAGAGGATGTGAAATATGTACACTGTGACCAATCACTGACCTTCCTGATGGCTGTCCAGTCCTCCAGGATGTCCAGGTCCTGCAGCATGTAAACAATATATGGACGTGGAGGCGTTAAGAAACAAACAGGTTGGTGATTAAGAAGACAGAAGACGGGTCAGTTTGAAGAACAGTTTGAAGGATATCAGACACGACGACAGGCTTCTTCTTCTTGTCGGGACTGAATGGATCTTTCTTCTTGTTTTTTCTCGACTGCAGTTCATCATTCCACAGTTCTGCAGAGGGACAAACAGATCACATGAAGAGAACAACAACTTCAAAACTTCAGCTTTAATGTGGCCATAATATCGTCACAGCTGTCGTTAACAATGTCTAGAGGACAGCATAGTGCAGGGCGTGGGTTAGATTCCCTAGCCACATAACCAGGATCCTGTACGGACCCCCGGCGTCTGTGTGGAGTGTGTATGGTTGTGTATTAATGAATATTAGTGCTGTTACTGCTGGTCTCGGTACCTGAGGTAATATCTATGCTGTGCCGGTCTTCCTCTAGTCGTCTGATTTTCTCTTCCAGTTCCGTCTGAACTGTATCAAACAGCAGCAGCTTCTCACTCTGGAAGAGAGCACAGCTCCAGTTTAAGTGCCTTAAGGTGGTAAATTGGGTCTGAAACAGGTTCCGGATAAAGAGGCTCACCTCCCAGTGCTGGAAAGCTGCCTGAGTTTCACAGTCGTACTTATGCTTCACAGACTCCAAGCAAAGCTCCCTGTAGATACCTGATCACAGAAAAACACGAGAGTTAAATATAAAACCTCCTACAAAAGATCTGAATCAGGCCTTACTGGCTAAATATACTAATAATATCAGGTGATTTTGATGTCAATGTGAATTCAATGTGTCTTGCATGTTTTACCACAAGATCAGGCTTTGAATAGGGTTAAGATACATCAGCCTCTTACTGTGCATGACTGGTGGGACTTACCATCAGGTCAGTAATGGTTCACCCCTCCTTCTGTTTATGTTAGAGATTAAGGGTGTAACGAAATATTGAAAATATCAAATATCGTAATGTTATGTTTTGTGATACTGTATCGATTCTAAAATGCAGTATTAAATAGTTTATAACCAAAGATTTGGTGCAGTCAGTGTTTTTTTACTGTTGCGTTTAATCACTAGACCACCAGACATTACTATATGGACTTTGGGAATGTGGGGATTGAGCAGACATTACTATATGGACTTTGGGAATGTGGGGATTGAGCAGACATTACTATATGGACTTTGGGAATGTGGGGAGTGAGCAGACATTACTATATGGACTTTGGGAATGTGGGGAGTGAGCAGACTTTACTATATGGACTTTGGGAATGTGGGGATTGAGCAGACATTACTATATGGAATTTGGGAATGTGGGGATTGAGCAGACATTACTATATGGACTTTGGGAATGTGGGGAGTGAGCAGACATTACTATATGGACTTTGGGAATGTGGGGAGTGAGCAGACTTTACTATATGGACTTTGGGAATGTGGGGATTGAGCAGACATTACTATATGGAATTTGGGAATGTGGGGATTGAGCAGACTTTACTATATGGACTTTGGGAATGTGGGGATTGAGCAGACATTACTATATGGAATTTGGGAATGTGGGGATTGAGCAGACTTTACTATATGGACTTTGGGAATGTGGGGATTGAGCAGACTTTACTATATGACTTTGGGAATGTGGGGATTGAGCAGACTTTACTATATGGACTTGGGAATGTGGGGAATTGAGCAGACTTTACTATATGGACTTTGGGAATGTGGGGATTGAGCAGACATTACTATATGGAGTTTGGGAATGTGGGGATTGAGCAGACATTACTATATGGAGTTTGGGAATGTGGGGATTGAGCAGACATTACTATATGGAGTTTGGGAATGTGGGGATTGAGCAGACATTACTATATGGACTTTGGGAATGTGGGGAGTGAGCAGACTTTACTATATGGACTTTGGGAATGTGGGGATTGAGCAGACTTTACTATAAGGACTTTGGGAATGTGGGGATTGAGCAGACATTACTATATGGACTTTGGGAATGTGGGGATTGAGCAGACATTACTATATGGACTTTGGGAATGTGGGGATTGAGCAGACATTACTATATGGACTTTGGGAATGTGGGGAGTGAGCAGACTTTACTACAAGGACTTTGGGAATGTGGGGATTGAGCAGACATTACTATATGGAGTTTGGGAATGTGGGGATTGAGCAGACATTACTATACGGATTTTGGGAATGTGGGGAGTGAGCAGACTTTACTATACGGACTTTGGGAATGTGGGGTTTGAGCAGACTTTACTATATGGACTTTGGGAATGTGGGGAGTGAGCAGACATTACTATATGGACTTTGGGAATGTGGGGAGTGAGCAGACTTTACTATAAGGACTTTGGGAATGTGGGGATTGAGCAGACATTACTATATGGACTTTGGGAATGTGGGGATTGAGCAGACTTTACTATATGGACTTTGGGAATGTGGGGATTGAGCAGACATTACTATATGGACTTTGGGAATGTGGGGATTGAGCAGACATTACTATATGGACTTTGGGAATGTGGGGAGTGAGCAGACTTTACTACAAGGACTTTGGGAATGTGGGGATTGAGCAGACTTTACTATATGGACTTTGGGAATGTGGGGATTGAGCAGACATTACTATATGGACTTTGGGAATGTGGGGATTGAGCAGACTTTACTATATGGACTTTGGGAATGTGGGGATTGAGCAGACTTTACTATATGGACTTTGGGAATGTGGGGATTGAGCAGACTTTACTATATGGACTTTGGGAATGTGGGGAGTGAGCAGACTTTACTACAAGGACTTTGGGAATGTGGGGATTGAGCAGACATTACTATATGGAGTTTGGGAATGTGGGGATTGAGCAGACATTACTATATGGACTTTGGGAATGTGGGGATTGAGCAGACATTACTATACGGACTTTGGGAATGTGGGGAGTGAGCAGACTTTACTATACGGACTTTGGGAATGTGGGGAGTGAGCAGACTTTACTATATGGACTTTGGGAATGTGGGGTTTGAGCAGACTTTACTATATGGACTTTGGGAATGTGGGGATTGAGCAGACATTACTATATGGACTTTGGGAATGTGGGGAGTGAGCAGACTTTACTATAAGGACTTTGGGAATGTGGGGATTGAGCAGACTTTACTATATGGACTTTGGGAATGTGGGGTTTGAGCAGACTTTACTATATGGACTTTGGGAATGTGGGGAGTGAGCAGACTTTACTATATGGACTTTGGGAATGTGGGGTTTGAGCAGACTTTACTATATGGACTTTGGGAATGTGGGGAGTGAGCAGACTTTACTATAAGGACTTTGGGAATGTGGGGATTGAGCAGACTTTACTACAAGGACTTTGGGAATGTGGGGATTGAGCAGACATTACTATATGGACTTTGGGAATGTGGGGATTGAGCAGACTTTACTATATGGACTTTGGGAATGTGGGGATTGAGCAGACATTACTATATGGACTTTGGGAATGTGGGGAGTGAGCAGACTTTACTATAAGGACTTTGGGAATGTGGGGATTGAGCAGACTTTACTACAAGGACTTTGGGAATGTGGGGA
This sequence comes from Megaleporinus macrocephalus, assembly GCA_021613375.1. Taxonomy (NCBI): domain Eukaryota; kingdom Metazoa; phylum Chordata; class Actinopteri; order Characiformes; family Anostomidae; genus Megaleporinus; species Megaleporinus macrocephalus. The sequence goes on from CM038712.1 coordinate 17,792,280, forward strand.
TTGAGCAGACATTACTATATGGACTTTGGGAATGTGGGGATTGAGCAGACTTTACTATATGGACTTTGGGAATGTGGGGATTGAGCAGACATTACTATATGGACTTTGGGAATGTGGGGATTGAGCAGACATTACTATATGGACTTTGGGAATGTGGGGATTGAGCAGACTTTACTATATGGACTTTGGGAATGTGGGGATTGAGCAGACTTTACTATATGGACTTTGGGAATGTGGGGATTGAGCAGACTTTATATCTGGTGTTTTGGGTCTGAATTTGGTTTTGAATTCCATAGAGGTGCTTCGGGCTCACCAGCGACTTTGGTCCTGATCTGCATGTTCTCCTGAAGGTTTGCGAGAGGCTCCAAATACTCTGGTGCTTTTCCCGACATCACCTCTTGAAGTTTAGCATCAACTTGACTCAGTCGCTCCTTATACAGCCTGGAAGTCACAGCAGAGCTCAGGGTTTAGTGTAAACAACAAGCAACAAGTATATAGTTTCAGAAGTAGGACACATGACATGAGAAATCAAGCAACTTATTAATTATTTATTTTTTAAAGGTATCAGCACCAGTAAAACCAGACTGGATGATATATCTGGCTGTTTCTGAATGAGAGATCAGTTAAAGGGCCCATATACCTTTACCTTGTATACTAGTTTTGCCCACTGTTTACGTATATGTGCTTTCATGTACCAAAATTAGATAATCACAGATCAATCTGCACAACTATTTTGCATCCATTCTTCAAACAGGCAGTTTTTTGTTACTGTGACTTTAAAATGCAAATATGTAAATAAGCTGTTGTTCTGATTCAGTGTTGTGTCTTATTCAGAGTTGAACACACAGATGAATGTCAGGGTGAAGGGGCGGGGTTAAACCCCATTAGAGTAGTATGTAATTTTGTGTATTTGTAAATGTAATGGTATTTGTGACATCATAGAGACAGCTAGGGCTGAACCACTTGGGGGAAATTAAGTTTTTTTTATGATATGGGCCCTTTAAAATAGCACTTACTGATCACTAATCACTGCAGATTAACAGAACAATAAGTCAGACCTTGTTAATAAACAAATACTCACTGATCTTTCAGATCTGTGAACTGTTTCTCCAGGTTGGTCATCTCATCCAGACACTCCATCCTTCTCCTCTCACAGTCTTCATCATCCATCTCTGGAAGGCAACACAGGGAGATGAAGAACCTCAGACGAGCAGAACATCCTAAGCTGCATGTCCGGTCGCCTCAGTTAAACCATTCAGGGACATTTCTGGGTTAACTTAACGTCCTGAATGTGCTAAAGGGGACCTTCACCACATAAATTCTCAGGTTAAGATGTAAAAGAGTCATTCAGAGAGGTTCTGCGTAGAACTCTCTGTTCTAGATACAGTCAGAACTGTTCACAGTGGTGGTGAATGGAACTAGACGTCCACCTCTAAAAGCTCCCTCACAGAAAGTTATTACAGTAGATGGTTATAAATACACTGTCAGATGTCTGAGATGCTGTTTATGATAGTTTAGAAAAGATTTCAGGCTTAAACTCCATTCATGGTGGAGGGATACATGCAGGAAGCTGTGAGGTTAACATAGTCCCCAAAGAAAACCTAGTATATTTGTGTTGTAGACATGGAGATCCCTGGTTACCATCACCACCACCGTAAACACCATCACCACCACTGTAAACACCATCACCACCACTGTAAACACCATCTGAACCTTTTCACACTCTGAATCACTGTGTATACACTGAACTATGGAGGATTATTTTTTGCGGGGGGAGTGGGTGGACATCTTCTTTAAGCCGGACAATCTGTGTGAGGGTGAAGGTGTTTTGGGGAGAGAAGCAGATCCTCCTCCTCACCTGAACTCTCTCCATCCTCAGACACAGACGAGCTCTCCGTGTCCTCCTCATCAGAGCTGCTGCCCTCCTGCTCGGCATAGTCCACATCCATCTCATCATGGTTGCTTTCCTTCTTCTCCTTCGTGTGTACGGGCATCTTCGCCCTCTCCACGCGTCTGCAGGGTCAGTTTATCTGACCGCTACTCCCTGAACTCCCCTGCTCTGCACCTCGAGCTGCTCTGTGGACGCGCGAGCACAACCGCTTTATGTTCACGCTGTTTAGGGGCAGATTCACTAAACTGGCCGCTTTATCGCTGGAGAAACACTGAGAAACCGCCGAACGATCGTCATGCTCATTTAAACTCTGACTAACTTCGATCCTGAATAAAAAGCTAAAATCTATGCAGTTTAACACACTATTCCCTATTTTTTGTTTCCATGTTTTGCTGAAATGCTTTACAAGCGTCCGCCTGAAGCGCTCTGGCGCGTAGTGTGCTTCCGAACGTGCCTCTGGGATTTGTAGTTTTAACCTCCACCCCTTTCCCTCTAACAAAGCTGAATGCCATCAAGTGGAAAACTACATTTCCCAGCTATTTCCTGTGTTACTGTCGTCGTGTTTACAGTCATTTTCTTCAGACTCAAGCGATCGATCGACGAAAGATGGATGGCTATTTAAATGATCTAATTTATTTTTTGGAGAATCTTTTTAGTTTTCAATATAACATAATATATTTATATAGTTATATAGTTTATAAAAATTAAATATAAGTTTGCGCAATATTATTACATGGTCAAATTCAATTTTTTACAATGAGTTAAAAATAATAATTCTTACGGGAAATAAAAACATATGTGTAAAATTAAAAATGATTGAAAAGAATTTTCCAGACAAATACACACCACATGCTCAATACCGAAAGACATAATAAAACAGGCAAATTGGTTAACTCTGCACTATTATAGTTCCAATATATAAAAAACATGCAATAATTAAAGTTATGTCATCAGTAAATTTTAAATAATATACTTTTTGCGATAGTAACCAACTCAATTCACAAATTAGCAGTTTTATTATTATTGTGTCGATTTCATGTTTTTATAACACTGTGAATATATTTTTTCACTGGTGTAAATAAAAGTATGTTTTATTATTATTGAAAGTTTTGAAGTGCTCGACTCGCTCTGTGAGCAGGGCGGTGGGTGAGATCGATTGCTCTGGTGTGGATTAGGTTGTTTTTCATGTGTGCCCGCCATGTTTGGTGGTTTTTATTCTGAGAGGAGAGAGAGGAGGACCACCAGCACCTCCGTACCTCCACACGCCCCTCCTGCTCCAATGTTCTTCTCTCTTCTCTCTCCTCACCTTCTCTCAGCTTTAACCAGCCGGACTGGGCGCTAACGGAGTTCCGGTACCGAGTTAATATCCCTCTATCTGTCTGTCTGCTTGCGGATCTCCAGCTTCTCCTCCTCCACCTCCTCCTCCTCTTCTCTGCGGGATGTTCTCCAAAAAACCCCACGGAGATGTAAGGAAATCCACACAGAAGGTGTTGGACCCTAAAAAGGACGTGCTGACCCGTTTAAAGCACCTGCGCATCGTTATAGGTGAGTCACTCCGCGCTTCTCGTTCGAGTAATTCCGCTCCACCTTAAATTCCATCAGTTAAGGTGTAACTGGAGCATTCCAAGTTGTGTACTGAGAATGGGTGCACCATTTAAAGTGGATAGGTCCAGTTCTGCAGTAGCTGCTGCACCATTTAAGGTGGGTTTGGTCTGCTGCTTGTGTGCTGAGATGCGCAGATGCCTTCATGATTTGACATGACTTTAAGTACTTTGTTTTGATTGGTATTGATGTCCTGTATTTTATTAAATATTCACTGTGGGTGTGTCCAGAGCATAAACCCTGCCCCTGCCCCGCCCACTCGACTGAAATGAACAGAAAGCAGGTTTACAGAAAGAAAACCTTCTGTTTATGTAGTGTTTATGGATTTTAAGCTGCTCTTTAAAACAGCATGAAGCTCCCTCTTGATGAGCCACACTGCAGTAAACTGTCAGAACACAGAAGAGAATCAAAACACTAAAAATAAACCGCTTGGCGGCAGAGACGCTGCTTATTATTAATGTTATAGTCGTGACCTGTCTAATATATAGCACCCAGCAGTGGACGTCACACTGTCCTGCATTGTAGGATGGTTCGACCAGGCTAGCAGGGTTTGTTTTGTGTGAATGTGCTGCAAATGCTGTGCTTAAAGGAGTGATATGTTTAAAAAAAAAAACAAGAAAAAAAACAAGATAAGTGAGAACATAGATAAGCTTTTTCACCATCGGAGACGCTTAGGAGAGGAAAGAAAAGAACGTTAGATGATGAACTTGGAACTGGTAAGGAGTGAAGAGGAGCGGTTCTGGGTGATATGATCACTATGATCACTATGATCACTTTACGCACTACTACTTAAGATGTGCTGTAAGTGTTTATGGTGGAGTTATGATAGACTTTGCGCTCGGCTGGTCAGACTGACCGCTGATTCCTGTAAGTGGATCTAAATTTTTGGGTCACTTGAGGCGCATATACAGTCATACATGTTTACTTTGTTCAGACACCATCAGATTTAACACGATTCACTAGTAGCCCAGCTCAGCAGTTTCACTAGGCCTCTCGCTGCCTTTCGGGGCCTTCCACCGCATCTCTCTAGGCCTCTTGCTGCCTCTCTCGGCTTCTCGCGGCTTCTTGCTTCACGCAGCCTCACACGTCTCTTGCTGGTACCCAAGGGATGGACGGAACTGGCCCGCAGGTTAAGCTGTGCTGAGCAAGTTTAACTGGTTTGTCCTTCTATGTTGATCGAGCTTAGGTGGTCTTTCCTGCATACCTGAGTGATTACCTGCTCTGATCTTGAGGCTCTGATTGTGTGGTGCTGTAAAGAAATACACCTGGTTAAACAGAGAGCAAATCATTTTAATGTGTGGCTCCTGAATGGTGGGGCAGGGGTGGGGGTGGAGTTAATGGTGAACTCATTTATTGTGATATCTTGGTATCGGGATTCAGAACCATGACTGAGTGCATCGTGGAGAACCTGCTTTGTTTAAACATCAGCGGTCGCAGTGTTTGATGTGCTGGGAAGGCTGGAGCTGATTTGTGTTGTAGTACGGGGGGCGCAGGGTGGGACGTCGGAGAGGGACAGAAATAAATGTCAACTTCCTTTGGGAGCTGGCCGGGAAGTCTGAGAAGGAGAAAGGATTCCTGCCTGTTTTGGTTTGAAAGCCTACAGGCTTCCTGAAGGACTTAAGAAACAAAAATGTTTTCCATAAGACCGTAATCAAAGGGGAATTACACCAGTTTTTCAAAATTCCAACATGAATCTGTGTTTGAATCAGATTGTCTATTGGAGAGACAGTTTACCTCCTTTTATGAGTTTATATGGATGTTGATGGTAAAATCTGGAATATCTGAAAATACTAGGTTTTCTTTGGGGGCTATTTTAACCTCACACCTCCCTGCATGTATACCTCCACCATGAATAGAGTTTAAGACTGAAAGCTTCTCTAAACTATCAAAAACTTAAGCTTTTAGCGGTGAACATCTGGTTCCATTCACCACCACAGTGAACAGATCTAACTGTATCTAGAACAGGGTGTTTCACGCAGAACCCACTCTGACACTTTGTAGCCTTTATTTGTGCAGGAAATTTGAAAAACCGGTGGACTTCCCCTTAAAGTTTCTTCCTTTGAGCAGTTAGAGGCCTCTCACATGAAACCATTTCCTTCATTGTGATCTGGGCTGGTCTCTGCTTCCTGTTTCTGGTGTAGTGAAGGAACTGACCCAGAACCAGTCACTGCGGCGTGTCTGTATCAGGAACACAGACCTGCTCTGGAAGCGTCCAGTGAAATACCTGTACAGCTAAACGAATGCTCAGTGGTCAGTAGTGGTGCTTAATGTGGACACCTGAGTAATGTTATCATTCGTAATAATGAAATAAATGTTATATAACAATCATATGTATGTATGTATGTATGTGTGTATGTATGTATGTATATATGTACTGTATGTATGTATGTGTGTATGTATGTATGTATGTAATGTATGTATGTAATGTATGTACTGTATGTATGTATGTATGTATGTACTGTATGTATGTATGTAATGTATGTATGTAATGTATGTACTGTATGTATGTAATGTATGTATGTGTGTATGTATGTATGTATATATGTACTGTATGTATGTATGTGTGTATGTATGTATGTATGTAATGTATGTATGTAATGTATGTACTGTATGTATGTATGTATGTATATATGTACTGTATGTATGGATGTACTGTATGTATGTATGTATGTACTGTATGTATGTATGTATGGGTGTACTGTATGGATGTACTGTATGTATGTAATGTATGTACTGTATGTATGTATGTATGTATGTATATATGTACTGTATGTATGGATGTACTGTATGTATGTATGTATGTACTGTATGTATGTATGTATGTATGTACTGTATGGATGTACTGTATGTATGTTATGTATGTATGTACTGTATGTATGGATTTATGTACTGTATGTATGTACTGTATGTATGTATGTATGTACTGTATGTATGTATGTATGGATGTACTGTATGGATGTACTGTATGTATGTTATGTATGTATGGATGTATGTACTGTATGTATGTACTGTATGTATGGATGTATGTACTGTATGTATGCATGTATGGATGTACTGTATGTATGTACTGTATGTATGTATGGATGTACTGTATGTATGTAATGTATGTATGTACTGTATGTATGTATGTATGTACTGTATGTATGTATGTATGTACTGTATGTATGTACTGTATGTACTGTATGTATGTATGGATGTACTGTATGTATGTAATGTATGTATGTATGTATGTACTGTATGTATGTATGTATGTACTGTATGTATGGATGTACTGTATGTATGTACTGTATGTATGGATGTACTGTATGTATGTTATGTATGTATGTACTGTATGTATGGATGTATGTACTGTATGTATGGATGTACTGTATGTATGTATGTATGTATGTACTGTATGTATGTACTGTATGTATGGATGTACTGTATGGATGTACTGTATGTATGGATGTACTGTATGTACTGTATGTATGTATGTACTGTATGTATGTATGTACTGTATGTATGTACTGTATGTATGTAATGTACTGTATGTATGTAATGTATGTATGTATGTACTGTATGTATGTACTGTATGTACTGTATGTACTGTATGTATGTATGTACTGTATGTATGTAATGTATGTATGTACTGTATGTACTGTATGTATGTATGTACTGTATGTATGTACTGTATGTATGTAATGTACTGTATGTATGTAATGTATGTATGTATGTACTGTATGTATGTACTGTATGTACTGTATGTACTGTATGTATGTATGTATGTATGTATGTACTGTATGTATGTAATGTATGTATGTACTGTATGTACTGTATGTACTGTATGTACTGTATGTATGTATGTATGTATGTATGTACTGTATGTATGTATGTATGTACTGTATGTATGTAATGTATGTATGTACTGTATGTATGTACTGTATGTACTGTATGTATGTATGTATGTATGTATGTACTGTATGTATGTATGTATGTGATCGATTAATTAACACAGACAGATACACAGACAAGTTTATGGATCGATAGAGAAAAGTAGAGGGACTGACAGAGACAGACAGACAGATGGATACATCAACAGGTGGATATATAAATAGACAGACAGACACAGACTGATAGACTGATCAACCTCAACAGGCATAAAGATCATTTTGTTGAACAAACATGGATGGATGGATGGATGTATATATAGACAGACAGACAGATGGAGGAATTGATGGACAGATGGGCAAATGAATAGATAGATAGATGGATGTATAGATAGACAGACAGATGGATGGATTGATGGACATATGGGCAAACAAGTAGATGGGTAGATAGATAGACAAGTTGATAGATGGGTACATAGACAGATGAATAAGTAGACGGATAGATGGATGCATGGATAGATAGATAGATAGATAGATAGATAGATAGATAGATAGATGGATGGATGGATGGATGAACAGACGGACAGGCAGATAGAGGGATGAATGGATGGATAAATAGACAGATGGATGATAGATGAATAGATGGATTGATAAATAGACAGATATACAGTTGGATGGATAGATGAATATATAGTCAAAGATGGATAAATAGACAGATGGATAGACAGACAGACAGGCAGATGAATGGATAAATAGACAGATGGATAGATAGATTGATAAATAGACAGACAGATAGACAGTTGGATGGATAGATGAATAACTGGATGGATGGATGAATAGTTAGACAGATGGATGGATTGAGAAACAGATGGATGGATGGATAGATAGATAGATAGATAGATAGATAGATAGATAGATAGATAGATGTTCTTTATTGAAAGTTAGTTTATATTGTACAGTAGAAACTCCTCGTTAACACTGTGGACATACGCACTGTGTGTTTATTGTATCAGTACTGAGTGTAGAGGATGTGTGTTATTGTATAAGTCTACAGGTATATAGTGTAGGTGTGAGTTGTCTGTGTAGAACAGGTAGATCTGTATCTGCTGTATTAGCTGTAACACTCTGAGGTCGGTGAGGAGGTGTAGAGTGACGGTGCAGGTGAGTCGTATCTGGAGGAAGTGCAGGAATCATGTGTTTGTTAAAGGAGTAGCTGAAATCTGATGTGTCCAGTTTCCACCCACGTTTAATGTCCATCACAGTTTTACTTTCTACGCTGGAGCGACGAGGCCGGTCAGGGCATACGTGACTTCTCTTAGGAGTCTGTTTCCTCATCAGGTGGAGTTTTACATTAACCACATTAACCACGAACACAACATCCCACAGAAACTCTTCTGATCACAGTCTGACGGCCACAGCTGCTCTAACCGAGAACAGTACCGCTCTTCATACACACATGACTCTTAAACCACATCTGAACAGTAAAGTTCACCTTCTGTAACTAGCACTGTGTTACCTGCACACCCACATCCCTCTGTATCATACTGTTATCTAGAACCCAGGTGTCAGTGATGGGGATTCATGTTCAGCTCTGTTACATCTGTCATTTAATATAAACCCTAATCTACACCCTGAATTAAACTAATTAACTAATTAACAGCGCTCTGATTAGATCCAGAGATAATTGGTTGTCAAAGAGAGAGTTTCAGGTAGATGGAAGGATGGACAGACAGACAGGTAGATGGAAAGGTGGACAGACAGAGCGGTAGGAGGAAGGATGGACAAACAGACAGGTAGATGGTAGGGTAGGATGGACGGACGGGTAGTTGGACGGTTGAACAGATGGACAGTAGATGGTTGGATTGAGGGATGATGGTAGATAGACAACAAGACAGACAGACACGCAGTAAGTTGATTAATAGACGGACAGATAAAGAAACGGGTAATGGATAGAAAGATCAATAGACTGATTGATGTAAATATTATACAAACGAATGAATAGATATAGAAATGGGTTCTTTAGTGAGCAGCGACTCCCACTCAACCAGTTGTCCAGTAGGTGGCGCTGCATTCCTGTCACCACAACATAGCTGACCAGGTGTCCAGATGTGAGCTGGCTGCTGGACGTTTTGATGAATTAGGTTTATTTTGCTGAGCACTCGTCTCTGAGCTGGACGAGCTGGACGTTAGTGTTCAGGTTGTAATGTATTCAGGCTGTAAATCCCAGTATTGATCCTCCTCTCTGGGCTGGTGTGGACGATGTAAGTGCTGACGCTGAGCTCAGTGGTCGTATTTTACGTCAGGTCAGAGAGTGTCCACTTCAGCTCCTCTTCACCATTCAGCTATTAGACCTCGTCTTCGGCCCTGTTGCTGCAGAGCAGTCGCTCAGCGGAGCTCTCTTCTCTCCTGCACTGCAGACGCTCCTCTGTGTTTGGTGTTGGGGTATTTTTGGAGCTCCGTCCTGAGAGCAGTGTTTCATCTCTGAGTGTCGCCCGCCTTTAGATAACCAATGTTTCCAGCTGGAGTTTGTTCACCATCACTCAGCCAGAGCTCTTCTCTCTCCCAGCATCTCTCTCTCACTCTCTCTCTCTCTTCACCATTTGATTGACAAAAGCTGGAGGCAGTTCTGCTGGAGCTTAGTTGATATGAAGGTTTTAGCGAGCAGTGTCAAAAATGAATTTTTACAGTGGTGATGTTTACAGTGGTGATGTTTACAATGGTGATGTTTACAATGGTGGTGGTGATGTTTATAGTGGTGGTGATGATTTATACAGTGGTGATGTTTGCAGTGGTGGTGATGATGTTTACAGTGGTAGTGATGCTGATGTTTACAGTGGTAGTGATGGTGATGTTTACAGTGGTGGTGATGATGTTTATAGTGGTGGTGATGATGTTTATAGTGGTGGTGATGATGTATACAGTGGTGATGTTTGCAGTGGTGATGATGTTTACAGTGGTAGTGATGGTGATGTTTACAGTGGTGGTGATGATGTTTATAGTGGTGGTGATGATGTATACAGTGGTGATGTTTGCAGTGGTGATGATGTTTACAGTGGTAGTGATGGTGATGTTTACAGTGGTGGTGAGGATGTTTATAGTGGTGGTGATGATGTTTACAGTGGTAGTGATGGTGATGTTTACAGTGGTGGTGATGATGTTTAGAGTGGTGGTGATGATGTATACAGTGGTGATGTTTGCAGTGGTGGTGATGTTTACAGTGGTAGTGATGGTGATGTTTACAGTGGTAGTGATGGTGATGTTTACAGTGGTGGTGATGATGTTTATAGTGGTGGTGATGATGTATACAGTGGTGATGTTTGCAGTGGTGATGATGTTTACAGTGGTAGTGATGGTGATGTTTACAGTGTTGGTGTTTACAGTGGTGGTGAGGATGTTTATAGTGGTGGTGATGATGTTTACAGTGGTGGTGAGGATGTTTATAGTGGTGGTGATGATGTTTACAGTGGTAGTGATGGTGATGTTTACAGTCATGGTGATGATGTTTACAATGGTAATGTTTACAGTGGTGGTGGTGATGTATACAGTGGTGATGATGATGTATACAGTGGTGATGTTTGCAGTGTTGGTGATGATGTTTGCAGTGTTGGTGATGATGTTTACAGTGGTAATGGTGTTTACAGTGGTAGTGATGGTGATGTTTACAGTGGTAGTGGTGGTGATGTTTATAGTGGTGGTGATGATGTATACAGTGGTGATGTTTGCAGTGTTGGTGATGATGTTTACAGTGGAAATGGTGTTTACAGTGGTGGTGATGTGTACTGTGGTGGTGATGGGAACCAGGGGTCACCATGTCTACAACACAAATCTACACATTGTATTTGCTAGAGATGGAAGGATCGATCGGCTATGTATCGGCATTGGCCGATTTTTTAATCAAAATATGTGATCGCTGATCGGCCGATATTTTTCCAAAGGGCCAATTTAATTAGCTTTTTTAGTTTTAAATTAAGGGTCTAAATTGAGTAATTGCAGTATTGGGGATATTTGTTTGATTTACTTTGTTTATTTACTGCTAATTATGTTAAAAATATTATGTTTCACATGAGCTCGTTAAAAATAATAATAAACCAGTTTCAACCATGTGTCATGACTTGCTTGTGCTAAAATTACTACATGTAGCCTGCCGGTGTATACTTCGCCCTCGATCGATATCGGCTATTGGCCGTTCGTACTGAAAGGTGATCGGCGATCGGAATTGGCCTCAAAAACGCTGGTCGGTCCATCTCTAGTATTTACTATCAAACCCACCAGTGAAGCTACACGTGTCTTCTGAGTTTTTAAGGATGTTGATGGTAAAATCTGGAAAATCTCTTATCCATATTTTTTTTCTCTATTGTATCATTAGCATTCAGTAGTAATTATCTGTCAGAAACAGTAAAATATAACAGATGTTTTTATTTTCTGTCTGCAAAATAAGAAAACAATGAAACGTCTCCTCTACTGCCTACAAGCGCTAGAGTGGATTGAACGTTAAGAATCTGCTCTTCCCACACACTTCCCTCCTGACGGTCCTCACTGGTCCGTGACTGCAGGTTTGGCAGGTTCAGAGCTTTGATGTGTTTAATGGAGTTTCAGGTTGATCAGCTGTAAACATTATAAATAACAGGTTCTGATCGTAATACAGTTTTTTTTTTCCCTCTCTGATAGAGAACGCAGAGCCGGCCGAACTCAAGCACTTCTTCGACCAGAACTACTCCCACATCTACTACGTCTTTTTTGAGAACTTCATTAGCATCGAGGTCAACCTGAAACAGAAAGGTGAGGTCTATTACAGTCTGTCACAACGACCGTCACTCCCTACACTTCCTGTAGTGTATTACAGTCTGTCACAACGACCGTCACTCCCTACACTTCCTGTAGTGTATTACAGTCTGTCACAACGACCGTCACTCCCTACACTTCCTCTAGTGTATTACAGTCTGTCACAACGACCGTCACTCCCTACACTTCCTGTAGTGTATTACAGTCTGTCGCAACGACCGTCACTCCCTACACTTTCTCTAGTGTATTACAGTCTGTCACAACGACCGTCACTCCCTACACTTCCTGTAGTGTATTACAGTCTGTCACAACAACCGTCACTCCCTACACTTCCTCTAGTGTATTACAGTCTGTCACAACGACCGTCACTCCCTACACTTCCTGTAGTGTATTGCAGTCTGTCACAACGACCGTCACTCCTACACTTCCGGTAGTGTATTACAGTCTGTCACAACGACCGTCCACTCCCTACACTTCCTCTAGTGTATTACAGTCTGTCACAACGACCGTCACTCCCTACACTCCCTCTAGTGTATTACAGTCTGTCACAAACGACCGTCACTCCCTACACTTCCTCTAGTGTATTACAGTCTGTCACAACGACCCGTCACTCCCTACACTTCCTGTAGTGTATTACAGTCTGTCACAACGACCGTCACTCCCTACACTTCCTCTAGTGTATTACAGTCTGTCACAACGACCGTCACTCCCTACACTTCCTGTAGTGTATTACAGTCTGTCCACACGACCGTCATTCCCTACACTTTCTCTAGTGTATTACAGTCTGTCACAACGACCGTCACTCCCTACACTTCCTGTAGTGTATTACAGTCTGTCACAACGACCGTCACTCCCTACACTTTCTGTAGTGTATTACAGTCTGTCACAACGACCGTCACTCCCTACACTTCCTCTAGTGTATTACAGTCTGTCACAACGACCGTCGCCCCCTACACTTCCTGTAGTGTATTACAGTCTGACACAACGACCGTCGCCCCTACACTTCCTGTAGTGTATTACAGTCTGTCACAACGACCGTCACTCCCTACGCTTCCTGTAGTGTATTACAGTCTGTCACAACGACCGTCGCCCCCTACGCCTCCTGTAGTGTATTACAGTCTGTCACAACGACCGTCGCCCCCTACGCCTCCTGTAGTGTATTACAGTCTGTCATAACGACCGTCGCCCCCTACACCTCCTGTAGTGTATTACAGTCTGTCATAACGACCGTCGCCCCCTACACCTCCTGTAGTGTATTACAGTCTGTCAGAATGACCGTCGCCCCCTACGCTTCCTGTAGTGTATTACAGTCTGTCATAACGACCGTCGCCCCCTACACCTCCTGTAGTGTATTACAGTCTGTCATAACGACCGTCGCCCCTACACCTCCTGTAGTGTATTACAGTCTGTCAGAATGACCGTCGCCCCCTACGCTTCCTGTAGTGTATTACAGTCTGTCATAACGACCGTCGCCCCCTACACCTCCTGTAGTGTATTACAGTCTGTCACAACGACCGTCACTCCCTACACTTCCTCTAGTGTATTACAGTCTGTCACAACGACCGTCACTCCCTACACTTCCTCTAGTGTATTACAGTCTGTCACAACGACCGTCACTCCCTACACTTTCTCTAGTGTATTACAGTCTGTCACAACGACCGTCACTCCCTACACTTCCTGTAGTGTATTACAGTCTGTCACAACGACCGTCACTCCCTACACTTCCTGTAGTGTATTACAGTCTGTCACAACGACCGTCACTCCCTACACTTCCTGTAGTGTATTACAGTCTGTCACAACGACCGTCACTCCCTACACTTCCTCTAGTGTATTACAGTCTGTCACAACGACCGTCACTCCCTACACTTCTCTAGTGTATTACAGTCTGTCACAACGACCGTCACTCCCTACACTTTCTCTAGTGTATTACAGTCTGTCACAACGACCGTCACTCCCTACACTTCCTGTAGTGTATTACAGTCTGTCACAACGACCGTCACTCCCTACACTTCCTGTAGTGTATTACAGTCTGTCACAACGACCGTCACTCCCTACACTTCCTGTAGTGTATTACAGTCTGTCACAACGACCGTCACTCCCTACACTTCCTGTAGTGTATTACAGTCTGTCACAACGACCGTCACTCCCTACACTTCCTGTAGTGTATTACAGTCTGTCACAACGACCGTCACTCCCTACACTTTCTCTAGTGTATTACAGTCTGTCACAACAACCGTCGCCCCCTACACTTCCTGTAGTGTATTACAGTCTGTCACAACGACCGTCACTCCCTACGCTTCCTGTAGTGTATTACAGTCTGTCACAACGACCGTCACTCCCTACACTTCCTGTAGTGTATTACAGTCTGTCACAACGACCGTCGCCCCCTACGCTTCCTGTAGTGTAGTACAGTTGCTTGCTTGTTTTGTTGTGTTATTAATGTCTTGCTCTGTTTTTCTCTCTGTTAGGTCACAAATCACAAAGGGAAGAACTCGACTCCATTCTTTTCATTTTTGAGGTGAGGAATATAGGTGGCCGCTCAGATACACGATTGCCTCCAGCAGGTTTACACTGTGCCTCAGATTTTAATCTCATGTGCCGCGCATTCACTTCGCTGATCAGCTAACCAGTTCCAGGCCAGTGGGTTACAGTCATCTGTTCGGAGGGTTTGTGGTTAAAGGGTTGGATGTTGCAAAACAGCATGAGGGATCATACACACACATATACATGTTGGTTTTGCATTGCTTGTGAGGACTCACCCACTGATGCCTGTTACTTTTTGTATTGCTGTAGCCACGTAATTCTAAATAACCTCCCAACTGTAGCACAAATATATGTCCTGTCACAGGTCCTGACCAGTATAGCATTACAAGCTCACACATATTGCTGAACACTGCTGAGCAGTGCATTCTCTAAGCAGGCCTCACCCCTGGATAGGACTAGACTGTACCATACATTACTTTAAATATATATATTTAAAGTAATGTATGGCAGACAAAGAGATTCTGGACAATTTCATGCTCCCAACTCTGTGGGGACAGTTTGGGGACGACCCTTCCTGTTTCAACATGACTGCCCACCAGTGCACAAAGCAGGTCCATAAAGACATGGAGGAGCAAGTTTGGTGTGGAAGAACTGGTCTGGCCTGCACAGAGTCCTGACCTCCACCTGGTAGAACACCCTCAGGATGAATTAGAGTGGAGACTGTGAGCCAGACCTTCTCGTCCAACGTCAGTGTCTGACCTCACTAGTGGTCTTTTGTAAGAATGGTCTAACACTCCCATAAACACACTCTTAAACCGTGTGGAGAGCCTTCTCAGAAGAGTTGAAGCTGTTACAGTTTGGGACGACATCATATTAAACCCCTATGGATTAAGAATGATACGCCACTCAAGTTCATATGCATGTGAAGCAGACGAGTGAATACTGTATGTGTGTTTATATGTCTGTTCACAGGATGAAAATAATCTAATTAAAATAATATGCAAGTCATACATCTTATAAAGAATACTCTACTTAAAACAATTTATTAAAAGTTGTGTAAATGTACTTTATACTATACGTCATATTTTAATATATACTGTATGATGTAAAGGTGGAGTACTTGTTGGTCTTTCGAATGAAAATATTGTTCATTACTACAATAATAATAATACAGTAATGTTGTTTATTTATATCTGCAGAAAATACTGCAGCTGTTGCCGGAGAGAATACACGGACGATGGCAGTTCCACAGTATCGGTGAGTCTTCCCTTCTGTCTGTCTGTTTGTCTGTCTTATCATTTAAACATCTGGAACAGCTGGTAGTGAATAGTTTGTAAGTTTTGTAACATTTAAATAATTATTAGTTATTACCATATATAAACACCTACACTGTAAGTGTATATATATATATATATATATGGTGTACTACTGTAAGGGCTGTGACTGCAGGTGCTGTGGTGAACGTTGGTGTTTCTCTGTAAGTAATAGTGTAGCTGGTGTTAGTGCTTGCCCCTCCCTCAGTGAGTGTAGCTGTAGTGAGTTGGTCAGTAAGGTGGTCTGTCATTGTCCTCTGAACTGAAGCCGTTGTCAGCTGGATACACAGACCACCAAGAGAAACGCAGAGAGAGCCAAGGATCTGGCACAGAGCCAGGCCAGGTCTGACCGAGACCTCTTACATCACCCACACAGAGCTGTGGGGCTTCTGTATGGGAACTTTCATGGTTCTGTAGGGAGTTCTGTGTGGGTTATTAAAGGGTTCTATAGAGGTTATATATGGACTGTGAATGGATTCTGTATGGGTTATATATAGATTCTGTACGGGTTCTGTATGGGTTCTCTATGTGTTATGCTGGGAGTTCTGTAGGGGTTATGTAGGTGCCATTGGGTTTGATGCTTGTTAATGGCTTTCTGAATTTGTTTCTTCAGGACTCATCCTGAAGAAGCTGCTCCACACAGGGAACTCTCTGAAGGTACTGATCTCGTATCCCTCCATTAGTAACATTCATTAACCTGAGTCTGAGTCGGTACTGATCTCGTATCCCTCCATTAGTAACATTCATTAACCTGAGTCTGAGTCCACTTTCCTCAAATACACCAACTGGAGAAGTTCCATGTTGTAGCTGATGTAAATAAGTTTAATACACTTTAATACACAAGTACTGATTGATTACTTCTTTTAGTTTGTCTTAATTTCACTGAAATGCTCATTTTTACTCTCCTTGATGCGTGTGATGTTCTTTAAACATGAACTCTGCATGTGCAGATCCGCAGAGAGGGCGTGCGGCTCTTCCTGCTGTGGCTGCAGGCTCTGCAGTGTAACGCTCTGAGGGAGCAGTTATGGATCTTTGCCGCCTTGATCCCGGGATTCCCGGCTCCACCTCAGTCTGACCTCGGCCCGCGGACGCTGGACAGCATCATCACCCCCACACTCAACCTGCAGGAGGGTCAGTACAAGCATTAACCATGCCCGCATCACTACAATACAAACAAAGGCTTTCATTAGCTTAGACAGTGGGAACAGCAGCGAGATGAGGGGATTAAAACTGTCCTGATTGAACTTTTTAATGATAAACAGGAGAAAATGAAAACGTTATAAATATATATATATATATATATATATATATATATATATATATATATATATATATTGCGGAACGTTGATATACATACGTGTGCAAACGTTATCAACACAGAAAGTTCTACCACACTGAACAACACACTGAATATTATTGCATCAATCGATTTATCAGACAATTCTGGTTTTCTTTGCTCTGCTACATGACCACCTTCCCATTGGAAAATCTTGCTCTTGATCCAATATGGCGGCTTTTTAGCCTAAAGATAGACCCCCTCACCCGTTACTTGCCCGTATATGTATATATATATATATATATATATATATATATATATATATATATATATATATATATATATATATATATATATATATATATATATACACACACACCCTCAATAAGAACCTGACTGACATGAACTGTTGTTTTTTAATAAAGCTGGTGCTTCTCGACTCTGAGCACTGGTCATTTGCTCCGTTGGTTAATGTGCTTCAGCAGGGCTGTAGATGATCTGGATGTCTGATCAGGTTCCTCTGTCTTGTTTTCTTCTGTTCCGCAGCTCAAGTGACTCCAGAGGAGATCAGCCCGCTGGTGCTGCCTCAGTCAGGGGATAAAGCTCAGGAGGACCTCACGGGGTACTTCCTGGAGGCTCTGCTCAAATACATGGTAAACCAGGTACTCCTCCCCTCCCACTAACACTGCTAACGCTAAGGCTGGACGCTCGTCTGGAGCAGCTGAGACCTGCTAGAGCGAGCTGGCACATGACTGACCTCAGAGCTGTGACACGAAGAATGTCAGGAGAGACGATGTCACACCAGCAGAGCTAACAGATCAGCTCGCATTAGATACTGAACAACATGATTAATAACAGAATAACGAGCTTCATCAGTTCATGGGGTCAGTGTGATGCAGTACTGGTCAAAAGTTTGGGTCTTTTAGAGACGTTTTGATCTAAAGGGGAGCTCAACCGATATTTAAAAAATTGTCGGCACAGTTCAGACACTGAAATGTAAACATGGTGATGGAGTTTTAGTATAAAATGTTTACAGTCGTGGTGATGGTGGTGTTTACAGTGGTGGTGGTGGTGATGTGTACAGTAGTTGTGGTGGTGGTGGTGATGGTGGTGGTGTTTACAGTGGTGGTGGTGGTGTTTACTGTGGTGGTGATGGTAACCAGGGGTGCGTGTCCTGCACAACGACAGAGGTTAGCATTGAACTAACATGGTACGTTGCATCGTTAAACTAACTAACATCTGAAGCATGACTGTTTCCCAAAACTGTCGTACTTTGTTCGTACCACTGTAGGTTAGAACCACTGTAGTCTGACTTACAATGTTTCCAGATGTGCTAGGTCTGATTCTTACAGCGGGAAACTCATAAACCCTGTAATATGATACCCAAATATGACTGTTTTGATCAAAATCACGTAATTAATGTACACTACTTATATCTGAACATACTGTAATCATATAACTAACCACCAAAAACGACAACAAAAATAATAGAATCAACAATTAAATGTTATAAATATATCAATCAAAAACATAAATACAATCAAATAATCATTCATTATTTTAGAAGAAAGAATACAATAAATATTAGCAAGTCCAATGCATTCATAGGCACAAGAAAATATATCATATGTGGAAAATAAGGAAGAAAATAAATGAAAACAAATGAATAAATAAATGGTTATTAATAACACATGGTTATGAATAAGATGGATGGAAACGATTCACACACGTGCCTCGGTATTGAGCTGAAATAAACGTGTGAGCATGATGCGCTCGGAAACCCAGAGATCTAAGTTCGCTTATCGCTGATGTGTTCTTTAATTTTTTTTTGTCCCCCACAAACACAATGGAAGCTCTCAGTGATTAAATATGTCCTGTAATTATTTGCTTGTTGTCTCTTCCAATATTTGTTTTTACAGACTGACAAGATACCATCGTTTCATAGGCCTTGAAATACACACATACAGGATCAGTTTAAAGGGCCAGCCATAAGTTCTCTGCTTCCATGTTGTCCTAGGTCTTGTACCTCTGGGCAGGTCTTGCAGTAAAAAGTAACGTAAAGTAATGCTCTACACTGTATAAGCCCCTGTGCTAGTGGCCAGATGTCCTATAGTCCAAAGTAAAATTAGAGTGAAAGACGCAGTTCTTAGTCTATATATATATATATATATATATATATATATACACACACACACACACACACACACACACACACACACACACACACACACAACTGAAAAAAACACCATCACCAAAAGAAAACATGGCAGGAAATTACAGACAGAGTAAACATGAACTGCAGAGGATGTGAGGGGGAAGTGGAGGGACTTTGCCAGTGTGACAAAGAGGAAGTCTGCAGCTCTAAAGAGGGAGGACTGGGGATAGGAGCTGCAGTCTTACACCTCTTACTCCTGTAGAGGAGAGAGTTGTGGCCATCCTAGGCCCAGAAGTGCTGGACAGAGTCCCAGGGGGCATAAATGTCTGTGGCATACACACCTCCCAGACATCAACCCCCCACCCATCTCATCTTGGCCTGTTAATCCCCAAGGGGATGCTGTTTATTTGCAATATATGTATGTGTGTTTGTGTGTGTGTATATATATATATATATATATATATATATATATATATTATATATATATATATAATATATAGATATAGATATATATATATATATATATATATATATATATATATATATAGATACAACATAAAACATGGCCCTGAAAACAAATGTGCAGTTGCCAGAAGATGATGAGATCTTTGTAGAAGATATTGAAGATGCTGAATGTCTGACACATGTTGGAATGAATCCTGCAGGCCAACAAATACGACAACAATGTCCCATTATAAAAATTCACAGGCTAATAGCCTAAACTAAGGTTTACAATAGGAGCACATATTCTCCATATTCAGAGCTAAGGCAAGTTGCCTGCTTCAATGATTTCACCTACAACCTAACTCACCACCGTTTTGAACAAAGCCTTCACATACATAGCCTATTTAACCACCTCCCACTCCACCGGTTGCACCAGGGTAGCACCTTGAAGGTGAAATAATGTTGAAAGAGTATAGTTTGGTGTATAGTTTGGTGTACACAGATTACACACGTGTGTTATAGCGATATTATTTGATGAATGCAACGTGCTTAGAAACACAGAAATACAAACATGAATATATTAAGAACTGCACGTTCAAAGCATTCGGCATCTAAATGTTCGTAGCAGAAGAATAATGTAAATTTTAGCTTACTGACATGCTTGTGCGTCTTCCGTCATCAATGACATATTACACAGGAACTAAGCTTCTAACCACAGGTCTAACTATACAGCTTAACGACAGTGTTTAAGAACGTTCGGTGTTACTATGGTTTTGGGAAACGCACCCCTGATGTCTCCATGTCTACCACACAAATATACACATTGTATTTACTACAAGTCCACCAGTAAACCTACACGTAACTTTGAGTTATATATGTGTGTATATATATATATATATATGGATGTTGATGGTAAAATGGAAAATATGAAAATACTAGGTTTTCTTTGGGGACCTCTTCAGCTACAAAGTCGTACTACAGTGACCCACTATCACCTCTTCAGGTACAAAGTGGTGTTACAGTGACCCACTATCACCTCTTCAGGTACAAAGTGGTGTTACAGTGACCCACTATCACCTCTTTAGGTACAAAGTGGTGTTACAGTGACCCACTATCACCTCTTCAGGTACAAAGTGGTACTACAGTGACTCACTATCACCTCTATAGCTACAAAGTGGTTCAGCAAACATCTCTGTAATACGATACATAGAAACATACATAAAAAGTTACACATTGCTTGTTTAACGGCACAATACCAGAAATATGATTATGTGGAAAATAATTGTACCTTTATTAGTACATAATCCATAATCAGATCCAGTCAATATTAGGCAAATATTCCTGTATTTAATATCTACTTAATATCTACTTAATTAACTATACAGTGTTTAATATAGTCACTGTTATTCTGAAATTTGAACGTATTAAAACCCTGCCTGAGTTGATGTGTCCAGACTTTTGACCAGTGCTATACGGCTGCGTTCACATCCTGACCCCTTGCTGTGCATTAGCTGCTTGTTCCCCCTTCTGCCTTTCTTACTCCACACAAAAGAGCCTCGCACGGCCTGCCTCCACTGACTCACACTCAGCAAGAGAACATGCTCGGCTATGAATGAGTATCTGACCACTGCCTGTCTGACCGCTGCCTGAGAGCTTGCACAGTGAGAAAATCAGATCAACATAAGAGTTTCTTTTGTACACACAATAAGAAGATGGTTCTTTACAGGTTCTTAAGTAAATGCAGCAGATCTGTGGTTCTCTATATGGTGAAATGGTTCTTCAGGTCAAAGAATATGTTCTGTATGGCACCAAAAGTGGTTCTGTTATTCTAGCCAGTAGAACCATATATGTTCTCCATCACTGTGAAGAACCATTCCACCATACAGACAAGACCTTGCTTAAGAACCTGTTTTGAAGAGCCATCATTTTTGGGGTCTGAAGTTGTTCTTCAGTAACTTGTGGTTGTAATGTCACAGGCACGAGCAGGTTTACTATACTTATGATGGGTTCATGCTGAGGCTACTCTGCTGTTGCAGGCGAAGAGTCTGGAGTGGAGATGTAAGGAGAACCACGAGAAGGGCTTCGCTTTTCTCTTCGCCAACTTTAAGAAGTATTACCTTCCACACATCTTCCCCAACTTCTCCAAGGAGACGAGTCTGTACAATCCTATTCTGGGTAAGACCAGACGAGCAGGAGGAGTTCAGTGTGTAGTGTCCTTTAACCGTTTACAGAATGAATCAATTAATCAAAACTACTAATAATAGTAATGATGATATTATTAATAATAATAATAATAATAATAATAATAATAATAATAATAATAATAAAAAACACTATATTGCTGCACACAGTTGGACACTGACAAACTCTCTCTCTCTCTCTCTCTCTCTCTCTCTCTCTCTCTCTCTCTCTCTCACACACACAGAGGTTCCTCCTATGAGACCAAAGCCGTATTACGTGGTGGTGAAGAGAGACCCCGAGACCAATGAAGCTTTGTACTGCACTAAAGAGAACTTCCTGAACGCCAGAGTCATCTTCATCCGCTGGCTCGTGTCCTTCTGGCTGGAGCCCAGAGCCAACACGGGCACTCACATCCCGGGAGTGGACGGAGAGAATGTGCCAAAGAACATCCAGGTAATGAATGCGCACCTTACTCTCTCAGTTCAGGAGCTGGAATTAAGTACAAGCGGATGTAGTTAATTAATTCGTCCAGTCAGTGTTCCGGTCAGTCGTCCTGCTGTAGACCGTATTGTAGCTTTTCTGGATGTTTGATTGGATGTGGTAGAGCCAGTGAATGTGTTGCTGTTTCAGAGAGCGGCAGCAGGTCTGGCGGCGCGAGTGGAGGATGCTGGACCCAGGCCGGATGCTCTTGACGGTGGTCCGGGTGGGGGGGAGCCCGAACAGTCTCACTCCAACACCAGCACGCTGACTGAGCGCGAGCCGAGCTCCTCCAGCCTCTGCAGCGTGGACGAGGAGCACCTGACTGACATTGAGGTCGTCCGCCGCGTCCTCTGCTCCTCGCGCACCAACGTGAACTTCATCACAGAGATATTCCGACAGGTACCACGCTGCCGCAGCTCCCTGCACTTTATTTTAGCAGGAGAAGCTGAAAAACATCATACCTTTTCAGTACCAGAGTATATGAGTGCAGCGGCAGACATTCCCGCTTCTCGCTTAAATGTTCTATATTAATGCCACTCCGGGTTTTCTGTTTCTTGCTCCAAGTGTTTTGTAATCACTCTGCTTCAGCTCCACTCCGGATCTTCTGTTTCCCACTTCTCACTCAAAGCATTTTGCAATCACTCCATTCCTTTGTGTTTCCTTTTTTTTGCTCAAAGCGTTCTATAGTCACTTTGTTCCAACTCCACTTTTTGCTTAAAACATTCTACAGTTAGTCCGTTCCAACATCACTCCGGGTTTTGAATTCCCTGCTTCTTTTTAAACATTTTCTATAATCACTCCGTTTCAACTCCACTCCTGGTTTTGAATTTACTGCTTCTCATTCAAAACGTTCTACAATCAGTCCGTTCCCACTCTGGATTTTGAATTACCAACTTCTTTTTTAAAATGTTCGGTAATCACTCCACTCCGGGTTTTCTTTTCCCTGCTTCTCAGTAAAGTTCACACAGTACGACCCAGCTGATCTCCACGTGCTCTTTCTTTCTGACCTCCTGTGTGTCTTCATCATCTCAATGTGCTGCTAACGAAATGTCACTAGAGCACATGCACGGTTTATTATTCTAATCAGTGAAAATCAGTCAGCGCCTGTGAATCAGTGTGTTCTGCTGTGTGTTCTCCGGTTCTGCAGGCGTTCCTGTTGCCGATGTGTGAGGCGGCGGCGATGCGGAAGGTGGTGCGTGTGTATCAGGAGTGGATCTCTCAGGAGGAGAAGCCTACATTCATGACAGAGCCGGAGGAGGAGGAGCGTTTTTTGGGCCAGGGGGGCGCCGTGCAGCATGGCTCAGACCCTCAGGAGGTCAGCACTCGTTTATGTCAGTTTGAGCTTTATAAGTGTGCTTGTTTAGCTTTAGCACTGGAGCTACGTGGCTAAGGTGGGATTTTGATCTTCGTAGCTACATGATATCGTTTAGCTGTAATTATCACTTAAAACCAGCTGTAAGTCCATCATGTGATTATGTTCTGTCTTGACGTGTGTCTGTGGTTCTGTAGGGTCCTGGACACTGTAGGAACCCCGGCTGGAATAAAGGATCGGACAGTGAGCTGCTGGAGTACAGCGTCCACGCAGGAGTTCAGGCAACTCTTCAGGTACCCAGACTTCTGCTTCACTGCGCCCTAATCCTGTCACAAACCTGGGACACATAACTTAACTTACTTAGTTTTAAAATAGTAAGATTTCTGGTTTGTGTCACAGTCTCTTCGTCTTTGTTCTCCTCCATCCTTTTTCTTATTTTCTCTCTTCTCTGCAGGTTTTCATCACCAACTCCTCCAACGTCTTCCTGCTGGAGCCGGCCAATGAGCTGAAGACACTACTGGAGGAGCATGTTGACATGTGCAAGCGTGTCCTGAACATCTACCGCAGCCTCGTCATGCACCAGACCATGGACCAGAAAACCTGGTACGTTAACACTTACAGACGCCGCAGGTATTGCCAAGTTCACGCTACACGACTTTAGTCTGATGTTCAGTCGTCGACTGTTTCTTGTAGATCAGACAAAAACCTCTGCTCGGAGGCAAATCACCGATCACTCTGTGCTCGCTCAGTCGTGTAGCATGAATTGCTGAAAGACGCTCGCCGAGTCTAGCACAATTAATATCTAGGCCGGTTCTAGGTACAGTCAGTGGGATCACCTAGAGAGAGAACCGCGTCACCATTGATGCACTCTCTCTGCGGCTGCGGGCGACACGACAGTCGAGGAGGAGTACACCAACAGTAAACAATGGCAGCAGAAGGTTCTCGCTCTACTTGGACTCAAGAAATGAAGGAACATTTGAGGAACATTTGATGGAGCTTTGGCGAGAGCACCGTCAGCGCAGTAACAACTCGTACTGCTTGTTTGTTGAAGCCGGGTTTGGAAATAACATATGTTCTACGTGGTGTCGCTAGTTCTCACATGCGTTTAGTTCTCACCAGAGTTTAGTTTATCAATCTTCCCTGTCCCTGCTGAAGAAAAGCAGCCCAAACCATGATGCTGCCACCACCATGTGTGTTCAGGGTGATGAGCTGTGTTGCTTTTACCGCAAACATAACATTTTGCATTGTGGCCAAAAAGTTCGATTTTGATTTCATCTGAACAGAGCACCTTCTTCCACGTGTTTGGTGTGTCTCCCAGGTGGCTTGTGGCAAACTTTAAACGAGACTTTTTATGGATATCTTTGAAAAATGGCTTTCTTCTTGCTACTCTTCCATAAAGGCCAGATTGGTGCAGTGTATGACTAATTGTTGTCCTATGGACAGATTCTCCCACCTCAGCTGTAGATCTCTACAGTTCATCCAGAGTGATCATGGGCCTCTTGGCTCTTTGATCAGTCTTTTCCTTGTTTGAGCTGAAGGTTTAGAGGGACGGCGGGGTCTTGGTAGATTTGAAGTTGTCTGATACCCCTTCCATTTTAATATGATCGCTTGCACAGTGCTCCTTGAGATGTCTATAGCTTGGGAAATCTTTTTGTATCCAAATCCGGCTTTAAACTTCTCGACAACAGTTCAGTTTTTTATTTCTAAAAAAAAGGTTTAAAATATACAATAAATTTGAAGCCTGAAATGTGGCAAAAGGTTGAAAAGTTCAAGGGGGCTGAATACTTTTGCAAGGCACTGTATGGTACACTCGTGGCTGTCCAACTTCACAGGAGAGACCAGAAACATTCTTTACTTTTAATATAAGAAAAATAAAAACAGAATTTTTTCAAGCTATTGGTCCATACATGTATTGCTACAACATAAGCATATGTGTATGCATGTGTATGTGTATTTCAGGGAGCAGGCCCTGCTGGTGTTGCTGAGAGTGACGGAGTGTGTGATGAAGCGACCTACCTCCAGCATGCCTCATGGGAAGAAGAGTAACACACTGTCAGGCCGCCTCGCGGGAGCTATCTTTCAGGTCCTCCAACACTGAACATGTTTACTAAATATTTGCACCTTTTTATTAAGCATTAATTAATAAGCTGGTACCCACATACCATAGCAACCACCTTGCAATCATCAGCAATACCATAGCAACACTTTAGAAAGCGTCCGGGATACCTTAGCAACCAAGTAGATATCATTTGGGGTGCTGTAAAACACCAGGGTTACCTTAGAAACCACCTTGGATACCATAACAACATCTTAGAAACCCCCTAGTTTTTGATCAAGATTCCATGACGAGCACATCACAGTTACCATCTGCACCACTAATCAGGTGTTATTATTTATTTTCTTACTGTTATTATTATTATTATTAATAATAATAATGATAATTATTATTATTATTATTATTAATAATAATGATAATAATAATAATAATATTTCTCCTATTATCTGTTTTTATTATTGTTAATCCGTGTTGGTTTGCGGTGTTAGTGATCTGTCCTGTGTGGTCTGTGGTGCAGACTCTGATCGTGGCCTGGATTAAAGGGAATCTGAACGTCTACATCTCCCGCGAGCTCTGGGACGACCTGCTGGCCGTTCTGTCCTCTCTCACCTGGTGGGAAGAGTTGGTCACAGAGTGGTCCCTCACCATGGAAACGCTCACCAAGGTTCTGGCCCGAAACCTGTACAGCCTGGACCTCGGCGAGCTGCCTCTGGACAAGCTGAGCGAGCAGAAGCTGAAGAAGCACAAAGGCAAAGGTGACCCGGGCACGGGAACCGGGTTTAGCCTGTGTTAGAACCACATAGCAGTTCCTGAGGGTGGCGAGCAGAACAGTGAAATTTTATTCTTGCCGTGTTCAGCTTCACTTTCAGCCAGTTGCGGTTTTGTAGACTCTGTTTTCGTTTCTTTAAGCCACTCCTGGTTCCAGACCAGCAATAGACAGGAATTTAAAAGGACAAGGAACAGATATACGTTGAGATACGTTTACTCACTCAGTTTTGGAGGGCTTTTCTGAGGAACGTGTGGATTAAAAGCAGAATATGTGTGTCTCCCTGCTTGTCCTTGCAGGTGGCGCTCATGAGGGCCAGAAGATGGTGGTGGACCGCTCTTTTTCCAAGGGCTGGAGTCGGGACCCTCCTGGTCAGGCGGCAGCTATGCGGCAGCGCAGCGCCACCACTGCTGGGTCTCCGGGAATCGAGAAGGCTCGGAGCATCGTCCGCCAGAAAACTGTCGGTGGGTCACACGCCATAATATTTCACTTTAGTATTCTCTTATCATCGGGCAGTCTTCCGGTCATCTACTGGCCTGCTGGGCCGTATTACAGTCTGCAAGTGTCCCCTACGCCCCCAACGCTTCCTGTAGTGTATTATAGTCTGTCAGAATGACTGTCGCCCCCAACGCTTCCTGTAGTGTATTACAGTCTGTCAGAAAGACCCTCGCCCCCTACGCTTCCTGTAGAGTATTACAGTCTGTCAGAAAGACCCTCGCCCCCTACGCTTCCTGTAGAATATTACAGTCTGTCAGAAAGACCCTCGCCCCCTACGCTTCCTGTAGAGTATTACAGTCTGTCAGAACGACCGTCACCCCCTACATTTTCTGTAGTGTATTACAGTCTGTCAGAATGACAGTCACCCCCTACACTTTCTGTAGTGTATTACAGTCTGTCAGAATGACAGTCACCCCCTACACTTTCTGTAGTGTATTACAGTCTGTCAGAACGACCGTCACCCCTACGTTTTCTGTAGTGTATTACAGTCTGTCAGAAAGACTGTCGCCCGCTACGCTTCCTGTAGTGTATTACAGTCTGTCAGAATGACAGTCACCCCCTACACTTTCTGTAGTGTATTACAGTCTGTCAGAAAGACTGTCGCCCTCTACGCTTCCTGTAGTGTATTACAGTCTGTCAGAAAGACTGTCGCCCTCTACGCTTCCTGTAGTGTATTACAGTCTGTCAGAACGACCGTCACCCCCTACACTTTCTGTAGTGTATTACAGTCTGTCAGAATGACTGTCGCCCCCTATGCTTCCTGTAGTGTATTACAGTCTGTCAGAATGACAGTCACCCCCTACACTTTCTGTAGTGTATTACAGTCTGTCAGAAAGACTGTCGCCCCCTATGCTTTCTGTAGTGTATTACAGTGTATCATAAAGACTGTCGCCCCCTACACTTCCTGTAGCTTATTTTAGTCTGTCAGTTTTATTTATACAGCTCTTTTTACCAACAGTGATTTACTGTGAATGTGTTTGGAGACTGAATTACAATAAATACAATGAAGATGAAAGCCAGGTGGTCACTTCGGTCCACTCCTACCTCCTCTGCCTTCTTTCTCTCTCTAACAATCACTGCTGTCTGCCTCGCTGCCTCTCTGCCCTATCTCACAGAGTCTTCCCTTTTTCTCTTTTCATCCTCTCCTGTTTCCCTTCCTTTATCCCTTTCTTCTCTTCCTCCATCACTCCTCTTCTCCTCTTTCTGCCCCTCCCTTTTTCTGCTGGGTTGTAGCTCTGCGTAGCTGTTCGACGGGTGACAGTCTCTTGTCTTCAGCGTTTATCCGCAGTGCTAAAAGTGCCCCTGTCCTCGTGCACCCCGCCCACCCTCTCCTGCCTGACTCTGTCCTCACTCCCCTAGCAGACGAACTGTCAGGTAGAGCCTCTCCACCTGCCTGCAGCAGTGCACCCGCGTGTTCGTGTACATCTGCAGCTGAGCCTGTTTGTCTGTGTGTTGTGTGCTTGCCTTGATTTTTCCCAGTGAACACTGATCCACCCATTCAGTCTACAGCAGTTTAGCTCCACCCATTCAGTCTACAGCAGTTTAGCTCCACCCATTCAGTTTACAGCAGTTTAGTCCCACCACTTAGCCTACAGCAGTTTAGCTCCACCCATTCAGCCTACAGCAGTTTAGCTTCACCCATTAATTCTACAGCAGTTTAGCTCCACCGATTCAGTCTACAGCAGTTTAGCTTCACCAATTCAGCCCACAGCAGTTTAGCTCCACCCATTCAGCCTACAGCAGTTTAGCTCCACCCATTCAGTGTACAGCAGTTTAGCTCCACCCATTCAGTGTACAGCAGTTTAGCTACACCCATTCAGTGTACAGCAGTTTAGCTACACCCATTCAGTCTACAGTAGTTTAGCTCCACCCATTCAGCCTATGGCAGTTTAGCTCCACCCATTCAGCCTACAGCAGTTTAGCTCCATCCATTCAGCCTACAGCAGTTTAGCTCCATCCATTCAGTCTAGAGAGAGATATGTTACACACCTAGAGAGTGTGAGGGAGTGTGAGGGAGTGTGAGGGAGTGTGAGGGAGTGTGAGGGAGTGTGAGAGAGTGTGAGAGAGTGTGAGAGAGTGTGAGAGAGTGTGAGAGAGTGTGAGAGAGTGGGAGAGAGTGTGAGAGAGTGGGAGAGAGTGTGAGAGAGTGTTATTGCTTGTTCTTCTGCTCAGCTCCTCCATTTCTGCCTGCACTGAAATGCATCTTCCCGTTTCTGCTCTGTAGCAGTGTTTCTCTCCTGAGTCCTGCATGTTCTGTGTATGTGCCTTTTCCTGCTGGATCTCCAACTCTTAAAGGGCAATTCCACCCAATGTTTAAAAAGTCACTGTATGATTGAGTATTTGAGGTGTAAACAAAGTGATTTAGAGTGTGTTTGGTTTGAAATGATGCAGATGATGTTTACAGTGGTTGTGATCATGTTTATTTATTAAACCATCAAGCTACACGTGTTTTCTGAGTTTATATGGATGTTGATGGTAAAATGTGAAAGATCTGAAAATACTAGGTTTTCTTTGGGGACTATTTTAACCTCACAGCGTCCTGCATGTATCCCTCCACCATGAATGGAGTTTAAGACTAAGATCTTCTCTAAACTATTATAAACAGCGCCTCAGACATCAGCCAGTGTATTTATAACCATCTACTGTAATAACTTTCTGTGAGGGAGCTTTTAGAGGTGGACGCCTAGTTCCATTCACCACCACTGTGAACAGTTCTGACTGTATCTTTCACACTGAACCCACTCTGAACGACTTTATTTGCATTTAGTTATACATGTCATTGTGCATTGTCAGTGGAATTGCCCTTAGAGGAAGTTCTGCTGTTCTGCCTGAGCTCTGTATTTCTCTGGTCTCTCATGAACACAGGTGTTTTGGGGAACCGTCTCTGTTACTCTCTTCCTCTCTGGCCTGTGTTTGTTTTGTTTGGTTTGTGACTGAATCACTTCCACTGAATGGCTTAATCAGGCAGCTGTACATAAACATACATGAGAGAATTTAAATAAAGCCATGTTCGGTTCTGTACTTAGTGTAGTTTCTGTTGTGGCTGTGATTGGACATGCTTGTGGGTTTACACAGTGGAGTTTCTTCTGTTGTGCAGCTTGTTTTCTTGTTTGTTTGTGCATGTGTTGTGTTTAATTGTCTGCATGTTTGTTGTGTGTAGTGATATTAAGACACAGTTATTGATTTAATACTGATTTTTAAAGCTGATCAGATCATCTGTGGAACAATTTCAGTGTGTATTTGTGGTATAGATATGTTGGGTACAGTAGCTGTTCTCTTATTGGTAATCCTGGAGACCCAAACACACCTGATCATAAGTTCATACGTGGCCTGATTCAATCAGGTACCGTTCTCTAGCACACAGTTCGGTAGTGCATTAAAATGTGCATAGTTTAATTTAGTACTGAGCCGTATAGATGTTTAATTTCCCCTCCGGTATGGATTGTTCATATACCGCACGGTAGCATAGCTGATAAACAGCTTAACACATCTCAACAGGCAGCTAATGATATAACAGTGTTTGCCACTAGAGGCGCTGCAGAGCACCGTGTGGACTGGCACCCCCAAATGGCATACAGGGTACAGCTCGATAGCTAGTCAGGTAGCATAACAGTCAGTTAGCTAGCAGCTGGGAGAAGCTCTGTGGCTGTTGTAGATTAAGGAACAGAAACAGATGGAGGATAAAGAAAGTGAGACTGGAGATGCAGAAGAAGAGCTGGTGTCTGAGAGAGGAGCTGTGTGTGCAGTCTGGAAGTGTTTTGGGTTTATAAGACTGTACACTGTAAAGTCTGTGGAGCCGCTGTTGGTAACCATAGCAGCTCACTCCATCACCTCAGCAGAACGCGAATGCTGGAATACTAAGAGTGTACATGATTACCAGTAGCACCAGTGAACCAGTTAAGCCAAAGAGTCAGACATCGATTGAAGAGGCGCCATCGGTTTCTCGAGGCGCAGCATATGACAGGCAAAGCAAACGGTGGAGTGACATTACAAACGCAGTAACAGTCCACCTATACAAGGACACTGTCCTACTGCAGACGGTGGAGAGAGACGGGTTCAGAGCAGTGATTAGAACGCTGGATTGGTGGTAGTCTTACCAGGCCGACAACACTTCAGCCAAACTGCTCTCCCAACATTAAACTGGACATGGAGCTACACAGAGTCGCCCACTTTTTAATAACAGACCTGTGGTCAGTACGAACTCCTTCACTACTGTGTTATACTGTGGGAAAAAAAAGGAAAGCTACAGTAACCAGAGCCTTCGTTTAATGTTTTATATTATATGAACACCTAACAGTAGAATAAACCACACACCCATAGAAAAGCCCAGTCACAGATAAATAAATGAGGTCCGTCAGGTCATGTGTGCTGGGGCTGGAAACTGAGCGGGTCTCCAGGACTGGACCTGAGAACCTCCCGTCTTAATCTTTTGAGATGCTGTGTGTCTTTTGTCTTTGTTGATTTTGTGTGTGTGCATACACAGACATGGAGGACCCCCCGTTGGCCCCCCGCGGGTCGCGGGTCCGTCACTGCTCCCAGAGCGAGGAGAGCCCGGCCTCGGAGGTTTTCGCGGCGACGGCCAACCTGGACCAGACTCCCCTCCCGCGCAGCAGCAGCGCCTCCGACATCATGGAGCCCTTCATCAACGAGCGGGTCAAAGGTGCTCTTCCTGTTTCTGAAAGTCCCCCTCACACACCCCCTTCCTCCACCTCCACGGCCCCCACAGACCCCCCCCACTGCCCCCCAACCCACGACCCCCACAGCGCCCCCGAAAGCCAGGCATCTTCCCTGGAGGTTGGCGATAGCATCTACGACCACCTCTGCCAGATGCCAGGGCCGCAGCCCCCGTTCGTCCCCGACTGGACGTGTCCGGCCGCCACGCCCACTCCTCAGGCCGAGGGCAGTGCCGACGACGACCTTTTCAGCTCTTTAAGGGAGTACTTCCTGCTCAGGGACCCCGGGGAGGCAGGGCTAGGGGCGTTAGGGGTGGAGACGGGTGTAGAGAGGGGTGGGGTTTTGGCGGATAAAGAGATAGAGGCGAGCGAGCAGAGCTTCTACGAGTGTCTAGAGTGGGTGTCCCCCTGCTCGCAGAGCACGGAGGAGCCGTCCAGTCAGGGTGTAGCCGAGGATAAGCGAGAGTTACAGCGGCAAGACGCGACTGACCGGCCGAACGATAGCGAGCCCATTTCCCAGCATCCCCAGCCCACGTTCCGCCCCAAGCTGACCCGCACTGGCCCCAAAAAGCGCCCGGGCGGAGGCGTCCACGTCAGCTTCCGCCCATCCACAGAGTCCGTCCACTTCCTAAACCCGCTGGACCCCAAAGAGGCGCACTGGAAGGTCCGGCTCAGGCGCCTCAGCCACTTCAGCGGCCACCCGGCGGGCTCGAAAGTCAGAGAAGGGTCAGCAGGAGGGGTGGAGGGAGGGGGGGCGTGTTCCTCGGGGGACGGGGCGAGGACGGGGCGCATCGGCCGGCCCTCTTTGCCCCGGCCGTCCCGCTCCAGGTCGCAGGAGTCGGGCTGCAGCCCCTCTCGCCAGCAGGCGCTCCTGGGCGGCGTGTATAAATCGGTGGTCCACGCTCTCTCCAAGCCCAAGAGCCACGCGGCGGCCGGCCAAAGCCACAGCGTCACCAAAGCGCCGCCGGACGCACCGCTGAAGGACCTGTACTCGCATGTTATGGGCTATTTTGGAAGAAGAGCACCAGGTGAGGACCGATCCGTCGCTCTGCAACAACATGGAAGACAGAAAAGCAGCCGCCTGTTCCCCGTTTCCTCTTTTTTCTTTTTTAACTCTCTGATTTTTTTTGTTTCTTTTTTGGCTGCGGATTGAATTGAAGCTTTTTTGTGTTTTATCCTTGTTTTTGTTTTTTAAGTAGCTCAAAGCCGTAAAGAGCCCACAGGCCAGTGCCTGCAAAACCTCCTCTGGGACGGCTCCCCCTCCTACTCCTCCTCCAGCTTCTGGGATCTAATCTCTGCTGCCCTTCTACCCCGCTGGATGCTGCATGCGACCTCACGCCTCCCTCCCAGCCCTTCGCTCTGTCTCACACTTTCACATACACACACATACATAAACACAAATACATACACACACACACACGTCCAGCCAGCGTCAACGTACTGTGAGTTTTAAAAGCATAGGATTTCCTCTTGGCTAACCCCAGTATGCCGGTTTGATTCCTGCCAGCAGAGGGCAGCACTTGACCAGTGAATGGTTGTAGGTCAGCACACTGAAGCAGAACTCCGTCTTTCAATGTCATAACAGTCTCAGGCACAAAGCATCAGCCGCGTCCTTCACCAGAGCAGCTCGTTAAAGCCTGCCGGTCTTTAAAATAGTAATGTCTTAAAATAGCTGATATAGCACCGGTCAAACACCTGGACCCACTTTCATCAAGAATCAAATGATTAAAATAAGTTTTTAAGACAAAGACAGCTCACCTGTGCAGGAAGTATTTACAATAAACAAAAATGAAACAAAAAATAGTTTTAATTTACTGAAGAATCTAAAACCCTGCGGTCAGATTTTAACATTTTCACTTTTTGCTTCATTCTATTCTTTTTTAGTTATGTTCTGTGTGTTATATAATAATTGGAAATAGTATTTTATATATAGTCATGCAGTGATCAACTGTTCCAGCTAGGCCTGACGTACTGACACTTACCTAAACCAGCTTGGACTACGCTCCAAGGTTCCATAGTAAAGGGAACGGTTGTGTTTAGAGCTGTGGGTTCTATATGGATACATTTGCATGCTGAAATGTTCCCTGCATGGTGAAATGATATATTTTATATCCTTCTAGCCTTCAGAGAACCAAAGATACAAACATTGGAATCTCGCAAATGCGTGTCCTGCTTAGGACTGTACCATGTAAGGCCTTCAGTCCAGCTTCTAAAGTCCTGACCAATAGGAGATCTCGCTCAGCTGTGTTTACCTACTCACCACAGGGACAACAATCCTAAATTGGATGATTTTGTGTTGAGCGTTTGAGCTGAAATACAACAAATATGACGAATCTGTGGTAAAAAAGGAATTATATATATATATAAACAAGTGGGCGTGTCCACCTGGTTGACCGGTACTTTACAGGGGGTACTGTATGGTGGAGCTCTGACTAACCGTAAGTCTGGGGAACGACCGTGCGTGATTCAGCACCTAACACGCACTCACCCTCCTAACCGTGTCCTGGGGGACAAAGGCTGCTTCAACTAACACACTCAGTAGAGGTGCTTTAAAGGGGAACTACATCAAATTTTCTAAATTTCTGCATAACTAAACAGTAAATTTGTTGTTCAGAGCAGGTTTGGTGTGAAATGCTGTTATGGATATGATGTCTGAGACGCTGTTTATGATAGTTTACAGAGGGATACATGCAGGACGCTGTGAGGTTAAATTAGTCCCCAAAGAACACCTAGTATTTTCAGATTTTCCACATTTTACCATCAACATCCAAATAAACTCAGAAGACATGTGTAGGTTCACTGGTGGGTTTGATAGTAAATACAATGTGTATATATAGACATAGAAAAACCCCTGGTTACCACTACCACCATTGTAAACATCACCTCCACTGTAAACAACGTCCCCTCCACTGTAAACACCATCATGACCTCTCCACTGTAAACATCACCTCCACTGTAAGCCCCATCACCTCCACCGTAATTACTATCATCATCATCACCACTGTAAACACCACCAAAATTACCACTGTATACACCACCATCACCACCATTGTAAACACTACCATCAAAACCACTGTAAACACAATCACCACCACCACTATGAACATCACCACCATCACTGTAAACAATATCTGAGCCATTACTCACTTAATCTCTCTATTTACACCTCACACACTCAATTATGCAGAACTTTTAAAAATTTGTTAGGGTTCCCTTTACCCGAGGTGCACGTTCAGGCTGAAAAATGATCTCTATCTCTGTCTTAATGCCTCCGTCTCTCTCGCTCTCTGTTTTGGGGGCTGCATGACGCGTGAGTACCTCCATGGCTTCACTGTTTTGAAGCAGCTATATGGTTGTTATGCCTTTGTCAGGCTGATGTTTGCCGTCTGAACCACCGGCTGCAGTCGGTTCTACACACTTTACTCCTTTGTTTGTGTTATGCTTGATTAAAGTCTCCTTCATTGACTCACCTCCTCAAAAGTAATCTTATAATTATCATACACATGCATCAGAAACACCTGAACACGCCCTCTGTGGCGTCTCGCGGCTCTTTAAACCAGTCTAGTGCTGAAAGTGTTGCTCGTCTCATGGACTGTGTGTTTATGTCCAAACGCAGCCAATAAAGATGAGCTGACCCCGAAGATGCGCCCCGTGTCCACTGACGCCGGCAGCAGCAACCCGAACGTCAGTGACCTGATGGATGAATTCATTCAGGAGCGACTTCGAAGCAAAGGAACCTCGGTCAGTCACCTTTAACCCCTCGCAGAGACGAAGGACAGTTACGGTTACATAAGACCCCCATATATACTCTATGAGTGTCTTTAGCGCTTCAGCTCAGAGCTGGACCACATCTCATCATCATAATTCCTACATTTTCACATCAAAGTTTCATAAGGATATTTCTTAACATATATAATGACACTAATAATAATAATAATAATAATAATAATTGTTATTATTAGTGAAGCGGGCTTCCTGGAGAAAATACAGGGATTGTGCAGCCTAAGCTTGCTAAGTTGGTGCTAGCCTATTCCTAAGGTATCCCAAGTGGTTGCTAAGGTGTTTTCAGGAGGTTGCTAGGAATTTTTCTAGTGTCCAGAGTGGGTGCTAAGAGGCTGCAATAATATCCCAGGTGGTTGCTAGGTGGTTGCTGAGATGTCCGAAGTGGTTGTTATGGTGTTATTTGGTTGTTGCTATAGTATCCCAGGTGTTTACTAGGTGATTGCATAGGCATCCCAGTGTGGTTGCTAGGGTGTTATTGCGCAATTGATTTGTGTTCCAGGTGGTTGTTAAGGTTCAGTGCTATGATGTCACAGTGCTACTGCTCTGTAGTACTGAACTGTAAGATTCAATCTCTCTCTCTCTCTCTCTCTCTCTCTCTCTCTCCCTCTCCCTCTCCCTCTCAGGGAATGACGAGGCGAGGCAGTAGCCCAGGCAGTCTGGAAATACCAAAGGATTTCCCAGATGTTCTGACACGCCCAAACGCCACCCGTCCTGCAGATGACCCTGGCGTCCCCTCCGAGTGGACATCTCCCGCCAGTGCCAGTGGGAGCGACATCATTAGCTCTGACAGCCAATCAGATTCCTTCAACGCTTTTCAGTACGACAGCAAATTTGAGAGTATGTATATTTTCACACTTACAGTCACAGTCTCCTAATAATTAGGACGTATTTAGGTCATGATACAATAGTGTTGAAGTGTATTTGTGAGGTCCTGCTGGTGTGGGTTTGTCCTGGTTTCCTCTGTTTCAGTGATGCAACACTTATACCCCCACCTTAACTACTCGCTGGGTTACTAAGGAGTTAGTGAGCTGGTGAAATAGTGAGCGACGGCAGTGAGTTAGTGAAGTTGGTGAGGAAACTTAGGTAGTGAGTGAGTGAACCAGCAGAGCTGCTTTAGTTGGGTTTGGAGAAATTAGAGATTATTTTGTGTATGCAGGTTTCAGCTTTGCTCCGGAAGTGTGTCCGGTGGGCTCGGTGGAGCCGGAGACTGCGAGTGTAACGGGACACGCTGTGGATGAACAGGATCATTCCAGCCTCACCACACTGCACATCGACTCGGAGACCAGCAGCCTCAGCCAGCATGGCCTGTCCGCTGATACCGTCACTATTACAGGTACAGAGCCATACAGGACCATACAGGACTATTCGGAGCATACAACACCATACAGAACCATACATGACTCTGTAGAACCATACAGGACCATTCAGAACCATGCAGAACTGTACACAACCATGCAGAACCATACAGGACTATTTAAAACCATACACAAACAGGCAGAACCATCCACATTCACAACAAACGCAGAACCATACACATACCCACCCATGCAAAACCATAGACAACCAAACAGAACCATACCAGACCATGCAGGACAATTAAGAACCATACACAACCACACATGACCATAGAGAACCATACAGAACCTAGCTGAACCATGCAGGGCCATTTAGAATCATTCAGCACCATGCAGAACCATATAGAGCCTGACAGAACCACGCAGGTCTGTGCAGAACCAAAGTGTTGTTAAACCATCTCAGCTCTGTCTACCTGTATAAGGCCTCCTAGTGCGAGCTCTCTCATTGGTCAGGACTCCAGGAGCTGCGCTGAAGGCCTTACATATTAGATTAACTACCAACATAATTAGGGAGTGACTGGCCAACCAATCACACTCTGAGTTACAGTTGGATCAGTTTGGTGAGGTTCATGTTACTGTATTGAGTTATTGATCAGATACAGCTGGTATTGGATAATAACTACACCTAATTCTGTGCTTTAGAATAGGTTTTTTCCTTCCCTATTAAGTACATGTGTATATAAAATATGAAAATTAAATAGTAAAGTTTGACTGACGTGCTGACGTTGTGTAAAATTGTGTGTTTTTGTGTGTTGTAGGTTCTGAAAGTGCGTCTCCTCTGCACTCTCTGGGAGGCTCGCGCTCTCAGACGCCGTCTCCCGCCACACTGACCGCCGAGCACACGGAACACAAAGACCTGCAGCTGGACGAGAAGCTGCACCACTCTGTACTGCAGACACCCGACGACCTGGGTACCCCCTCAACCACCTTAGTGCTCAGTAGTAGTGAGGGAGGCGTTAAGGCCATTCACACCAGCGGCAGATCATCAGAACCGAACACCCGTCTGTAGTTCCAGTGCACACTTGTACGACAGCTCAGATACTGAAGCTGCTCAGAACAGCCTGGATCAGCTGCTGTAGTGATTCTACACTAATGCTTAAGCTGCAGCTCATTTCCACACACGTGTGTTTCACAAGTCCCGGTCACGCAGTGTTGCCAGATTTGCGGGGTTTCCAGCAATGCCGGTTAGTCTGTAGGTGTAGTGCTGGTGGAAATGACACTGTTGCTGGTGCAGCTTCTGCTGGTGCAGCTTTCTATATGAACTGTTGTTGCAGAAAAAAGATTAAAATGAAGATGAATGGTCTTCTGCACTCGCTGAATGTATGTTTGATCGACTTCAAACTTCAGACACTAACTACGTTAAAGTTTATGAGAAACTAGAGTTAAACCGGTTGCACTGAGTAACATAGTTTCACTGTAGCTTTAAGTTACAACAGAAAATGTACACATACCCTGCAGTCGGCGTGAGTTCTGCTGTTCATAAATCAGCTAAATAGTCCTCGGTTTGCTTTGGCAACCAATTCTGCAGCAAAGATTAACCCCTTTGATCAATTTTTGATGATTTCTGTTCATTTCACTGATCAGAGACAGAAAAGAGCTGCAGAATTTCAGTTTGAACATTGTAAACAGTCCCAACAGCAGCAGATCAGAGTAAACACACATACAGGAGCCGAATGCTTTAGTTTATAAGTAGAGCTTATTTGACAGACGGAGCTTCAGTGAAGTAATCGTAGTTTGTGTGTAACGTCTCCTGTTTACGTTGGTAGGGATTTCTGATTGGCTGCAGAGTGTAAACGCCGTTCTGTGCGACAGTGTTTTAATCACTATGATCACTATAAGTCTCTGGTTTTAAGCTCTCAGTGTGAGAGTTACGGCTCGACTTAGTCAGACTTACATTCAGCTGGTCAAACTGACAACTATACTGTAAATTGGCCTTCAGTCTTCATGCACACAGTCACAAATGCTATACAAGGCTTTATTTGTTTATTTGTTTATTATCCAAATCGTTAGCCGGTTAGTCTTTGAATGCTTGTTTATTAAAATTATGTCCACAAACATTTGACCGGTAGTGTATAGCGCTGACCCCAGATTCTCTCTCTCGCGTGCAGAGACGAGCGAGTTTCCCACCGAGGACTGCAGCGTGATGGCTGGAGGTTCCCTGACTGGCTGGCATGCCGATGTCGCCACGGTGATGTGGAGACGGATGCTGGGGATTCTGGGAGACGTGAACACCATCAAAGACCCAGAGATCCACGCACAGGTGTTTGACTACCTGTGCGAGCTCTGGCAGAACTTAGCCAAGGTGAGGGGTTCAGTCCAGAATTATTGCTTCCTGTAACATTAGACCTGTTTGGATACCAACACGGTATAAAACAGTGGTGCCAGCGTTCCACAGCTCTGTAAGAGCTCAAATAGCTGGTGTCCAGATTAAAGAACATCCAGAATGAAATCAAGTGATCAGTTCTTGAGGTGGACGAGAGAAAGATTCAGACAGAACATCACAATAGATGTTAGATGTGATGCTGATGAAAGATGAGCTGCTATCGAGCGGCAGATATAAGAACCACCAAGAAAACAAACCACAACATGCTAAAGTGTTGAGCTACAACTTGTGTGTTGGCGGTTGGTGGACCTCGATACCGAGGAGCTCCACAACGTCTGTGGTTTGGTTTTCTTCTACTGTCCTGTGGATTAATCAGCACCACACACTCAACTTACCGTAACATACGCTTTTAAATCTATCACCAGTGTTTACCCCAAGATCACCTGTACACACTACAATCCTCACTCCTACTGACCACCAGCACCATCAGGTCAGCTTCTCATTCACCAGTTCTCCTGTTTCCACCTTAAATGGAGCGGCAGGTACGTTCTGGCTCCTGCTGCACTATTTAAGGTGGAACAGGAAAACAGGTGAATAAGCTGCTTCACCCTTGTGCGGCCAGTAGGAGTGAGTATTGTATAGTGAACAGTTGGTCTGTGGGGTGATGTGACTGGTCACTGGTGAGAGATTTAAAACTACAGCTACAAAAAACTAGAACAGAAACCTCAGTCTCTCGTCCTGAGCGTAGACGAAGGGTCAGACAGTTCTGCTGCTGCTTTTTGCTCAATTTCATGTATTTTTCTCCTCATGAACAAAAACGCTCCTAATGGTTCTCAGTTAAACTGATTCTGAGAGACTGTAAACGACGTGAACCACACAGAGAGTGTAATAGCGCCCCCCATGTGGGAAATCACTTCCTGCCCTCCATCTGCAGTTCACCCAATAACAATGCAGTGACGTGACTGTAGGTGAAGATTAAACTCCGCCTCTGTGTTTGTTTCTGCAGATAAGAGACAATCTGGGAATCTCTCTCGACAACCAGTCATCTCCGCCCCCTCCGGATCTCATTCCTCCTCTCCGGATTCTCACTCCATGGCTGTTTAAGGTGTGCATACTTATTCATCTGTTACAGTAAGTTGTTGTGTACAGGATCTTTTAGGATTTTCAATTCAATTTTCAATGCAGAAACTGATCGTCAGCAAACACCTGAAGGACTCTCAGTTGTTCTGCTTCTAAACTTTGGCTCTAAAGTGTAGTGGTATATTTAATATTTATATTAATAAAATAATTAATTTTAATTAATAATAATGATATAATAATTAATTAAAATTAATTAAATATAACTGTTTTTGTATGTGCTGTAGGCCACCATGCTGTCGGAGCGCTACAAACAGGGTAAACTACACGCCTACAAACTCATCTGTAAGATCATGAAGAGGAGGCAGGACGTGTCCCCCAACTCAGACTTCCTCACGCACTTCTACAACATCATGCACTGCGGCCTGCTGCACCAGGACCAGGTCAGAGAGGCCTGCTGGACATCACAGTTAACTGTATAAACTCAAATTCGTAAACCTTCAAACGACTAAATATAAATAATCAAATACTGGTAACTGCTTGTTTCAGTGTGAGGTGTAAACAGAGCGATTCAGAGTGGATTTAGTGTGAAATGGTTCAGATATGTGGTGGTGATGGTGTTTACGGTGGTGGTGATGTGTTTACAGTGGTGGTGATGTGTTTACAGTGGTGGTGATGTGTTTACAGTGGTGATGATGGTGTTTACGGTGGTCGTGATGTTTACAGTGGTGGTGATGTTTACAGTGGTGGTGATGTTTACAGTGGTGGTGGTGATGGTGTTTACAGTGGTGATGGTGATGTTTACAGTGGTGATGGTGATGTTTACAGTGGTGGTGATGGTGTTTACAGTGGTGGTGATGATTACAGTGGTGGAGATGATTACAGTGGTGTAGATGATGATGATGTTTACAGTGGAGATGATTACAGTGGTGGTGATGGTATTTACAGTGGTAGTAATGTTTACAGTGGTGGTCATGGGGGTGATGGTGATGTTTACAGTGGTGGTGATGGTGTTTACAGTGGTGGTGATGATTACAGTGGTGGAGATGATGATGTTTACAGTGGAGATGATGGTGTTTACGGTGGTCGTGATGTTTACAGTGGTGGTGATGGTATTTACAGTGGTAGTAATGTTTACAGTGGTGGTCATGGGGTGATGGTGTTTACAGTGGTGGTGATGATTACAGTGGTGGAGATGATGATGATGTTTACAGTGGAGATGATTACAGTGGTGGTAATGGTATTTACAGTGGTGGTGATGTTTACAGTGGCGATTGTGGTGTTAATGGTGATGTTTACAATGGTGATGGTGATTACAGTGGTGGTAATGTTTACAGTGGTGATGGTGATGTTTACAGTGGTGGTGGTGATGGTGTTTACAGTGGTGATGGTGATGTTTACAGTGGTGATAGTGATGTTTACAGTGGTGGTGATGGTGTTTACAGTGGTGGTGATGATTACAGTGGTGGAGATGATTACAGTGGTGGAGATGATGATGATGTTTACAGTGGAGATGATTACAGTGGTGGTGATGGTATTTACAGTGATAGTAATGTTTACAGTGGTGGTCATGGGGGTGATGGTGATGTTTACAGTGGTGGTGATGGTGTTTACAGTGGTGGTGATGGTGTTTACAGTGGTGGCGATGATTACAGTGGTGGAGATGATGTTTACAGTGGAGATGATTACAGTGGTGGTAATGGTATTTACAGTGGTGGTGATGTTTACAGTGGCGATTGTGGTGTTAATGGTGATGTTTACAATGGTGATGGTGATTACAGTGGTGGTAATGTTTACAGTGGTGATGGTGATGTTTACAGTGCTGGTGATGTTGTTTACAGTGGCGATGGTGATGTTTACAGTGGTAGTGATGTTGTTTACATTGGTGGTAATGATGATGATTACAGTGGTGGTGGTGATGGTGATGTTTACAGTGGTGGTGATGGTGTTAACTGTGGTGGTAATGATTACAGTGGTGGAGATGATGGTGTTTACAGTGCTGTTGGTGATGGTGTTTACAGTGCTGTTGGTAATGATGTTTACAATGCTGTTGGTGGTGTTGTTTACAGTGGTAGTGACATTTACAGTGATGGTGATGGTGTTTACAGTGGTGGTGTTAGATAAATGTATATAAAAATAAATGTGTAGGGCTGTAGCCACACGCACTACAGTCATCAGAAATGAAAATAATAATTTGGTTTTCCACATGAATCACTGAGAAATTACTGAATCCTTTTATTTACGATGTTTTCTTGCTAATGATGATCCTCGTGTCTTCATGTAGCTGTTGTTTGTTTATTCTGTGCAGGACATCGTGAACACCATAATTAAGCACTGCTCTCCTCGCTTCTTCTCCATCGGACTGCCGGGGGCCACCATGCTCATCCTGGACTTCATAGTAGCGGCCAGCAGAGTCACGGCCTGCTCCTCTCTCAACGTAAGACTCCATCACACTCCCACACAAACAGCAGCAGCTATATCACCCCTACGATTTTTGTAGTATATTACAGTCTCTCAGAACGGCCGTCGCCCCCTACGCTTCCTGTAGCGTATTACAGTCTGTCAGAACGACCGTGTGGTTGTATGAACATTATAAAGTGGTTTTGATTTTGAGTAAACAACTAGTCACCTACGCTTCAGCTCTGAGATGTCACACTGCTCCACCAACACGTTTCCTGAGCTCTGTGCTGGTGTGATTGTGTACAGTGTGAACCTGCACGCCCACATTTCCTAAAACTTCAACCCACACGATCAACATATTTCCATATGCATACACGGAAGCACATGTAGGTCAGAGCAGTTTACACACAAACATTTGAACAGATACACACAGATCAAAGATGAAATCAAGCTTTTTATTTCCAGAGTTTACAGTTTAAGACCAGTTCAGCTAACAGTGAGTATAATCAGTGGCGGAGCTAGACTTTTATCCTTTTTTTTATCCAGAGGGTGGCCAAAGCTATTGTTGGGGGTCCACAGACTATGACAATGAA
This sequence comes from Megaleporinus macrocephalus, assembly GCA_021613375.1. NCBI lineage: Eukaryota > Metazoa > Chordata > Actinopteri > Characiformes > Anostomidae > Megaleporinus > Megaleporinus macrocephalus. The sequence continues at coordinate 17,835,590 of CM038712.1, forward strand.
TATTCAAGAACCACAATCAACTGTAATCAGAATCTGTAAATGTTATACTGTTTTCAAAACGTACATCTTAAGCACACAGGAGATACGAGCTGTGTATGAAATTTGCAGTTATGTACAACATGTAAACGTAAAAACACAGACATGCAAACACCCACACAATCTGTCTGTTTAAAAAAAATCTTTCAATTATGCCATCTTGATATGAACATAGTGCCGAGCTTAATTAAGCAAGCATCAAGACTAAGAGTGCCAAGCTACCTAATGCTCAGTTCAGAAGAGCATAATTAATTGTAAGTATAAGTAATTGTATTTGTACCTGAGTACAGATTTTCAGATTTTCTTACTCTACCCATCACTCACTGATACTGTGTCACACTAACTGAAGTCGGGGCAAAGAGACTGTAGATAGAAGTTTAATAGTCGAACTTTTCAGCCAGGTGACATGTTAGACACAATCTTCACGTTACATTTCATTTCAGCCAACAGAGCATGAATCAGCTAAATTAGCTAACGTAGCTAACAGCATTCCTCTACAGTCATTAGAGAAACAGAAACAAAGACCAGCACGGAGTCAAAGCTTAACACGTTCTGCCCAGTTCAAACACCCAGAGTGAAACGTATGTGCACGCTGGAAGCTGATAGTGATCTGTAGACGAAATGAGATGTAATGTTATTGTTATATTGATACTCGTGGGTGAACTGATATATTACACTGTACGTTTTACAGTATCTTCTATCTGAACAGAGCAGCGACTTTAAACAGTCACTGACTATTTTAGCATTCATCACTGAGTAGGCTACTGTTCTTCTTCCTGCCGCGATATCTCTCCCGAGCGTTTGACTCTCTTCTTCTCCTCCTTCTCTTTATAATGGTGGATTTATATATACAGTGGGGTGGATTACAACTCTTTTTAATACATAGCGCCAACTACTGCACAGGAGGGACCTAGCAGTCAGCAGGTATTACCAATTACAAAATACAACATGCTCTTTTCAACAAGACGTGCGGTGCTGTGACATGTCAGTCATCTGGGGGGCCACCTGCGGCGTCCAATTAGATTTCAGAGTATAATGTGCCAGTTTGTGCAACAGGGCTGTAAAACGTATGCTAAAGTCATCAAGACACAGTAAATTCAATGCATTTCTGTATCATTTGAGCCAAAATACATACATAAACATCTGTACATCAGTGTTAGTTTTGACAGCAAATTTTGATTTAGTCTTAGTCGTAGTCTTTTGACTAAAATGTCACTTAGTTTTAGTCATAATTTAGTCATCTGAATTGTTTTTAGTTTTAGTCTAGTTTTAGTCGACTAATTATCATAAGAATATAGTCTAGACTAAATCTACAGTCGATTCGACTAAAATATAAAGGGTGTAAAATGTAATGCTTTTTCTTCAGTTCCCTTGAATTATTTAAGTCATTATATATACTTTATACATTGTATATATATTCGAAATGAAACATTTATTAACCAGTTATGGAATATTATTTATGTTTGAAAGACCAATACACACACAAACAGATTTAACAAACAACATCTGAGGTCTTCTGTAACTGCAAAGTGAAGAAGAGAAAACTGTTATTTTATTCTTGTATCACCTTTTTATTTATCTCTTATTTATTTAATAGTTGTTACTAGTGCTGTCAATCTAATTAAATTGCATGCTGTGTGGTTAACTAATCTACATTAATTGCATTTATCATTTTTTGCTATGAAAATATTTTTAATTGTGCAATTCAAATAAATTTTGGCATAACAGTAAATCAATAAATGAAAAACTGCCACATCTCCAGGTCACAGTGTTTACTAGAGACACACATTGTGTACACTAATTATTGTAAATAAAACTAGCTAATCTGTCCAGATAACTTAGTTCCATCATGATTAGCGACAGTTCACAGGCTCGTATGGTCTTCCCGGGTTTAGACCAAATTTGTGTAAGTGTGCGTCCCGCCTCTCCATATACGCCGAAGTAGTTATGATTGGATGTTTTCCCTAACTTGTCCCTGCCTTTCACAAAACTTAATCAGTTCTGATTGGATGTCGTCCCTGCCTAACATATTCGTCTCATTTTTATTCGTTGACTAAAGTGTTAATCAATTTCGTCATAGTTTTTATCCTTTCTGTAGATTTTAGTTAAATAATAAAAAAACTGATTATTATGATTATAGTCAGTAAATAAATAAGAACCATAATGAATAAAATAAATTAAAGAAGTAAAAGTTAGGAAGCTTATAGAAAGAGTTATTAATGTAAAACATTAAAAACTAAGTAATATTCAAATGTGGTTAATACAGTCTGAGTGGAGGTGCCTCTGAGGGGGGTGTGACCACTGAGTGGAACTCTTCTCTCCAGTGGAACATGCGTGATTTGACAGGTCTGCACTAAACGAGGCAGGAGCAGCTCTCAGCATGAGGGTTCATCTAAACCCTGCTGTATCACACACACCAAGAGGAAGATATACCTTCAGAGTATAAACACAGTCTTCAGTGAGAAACATCTGGCTCATTACTGTCTATGATGTTACTGTGGAACCATGAAGATGAAGAATGTTCTGCTAGAGCCTCTTTAACTACAGACAGTTAGATAATACCCCACGCTAGCTTGCGCCTCATTCTCACCTCCTTCCTTCCTGACAACATCATGTACTGTCACTGTACCACACACTTCACACCACACACGCGTTCAGACCCCCACGCTGTCACTACGGCCCACACTGTACATGCGTTCAGACGTCCAACCACTGAAAAGCATCCTAGTCAAGTTTGGCGCTTAGTTTTTAGTTTTTTTTTAGAGAGCTCGTAAGAGCCCGTGTTTTATATATATAAAGCAGATCAAATATAAAACAACAGATTGTGTGATGTCACAAAAAACTACAGAGTCGATGATTGTTAAGCCCCACCCACTCACACTTAGATTATAAGGGCTGTTTCCTGGACTGTTTTTGAATAAGGCACGATATTGTGCAGCCAATCAGAGCAGAGCTAATTTAAGTATACATGGAGCAGCAACAAGAAAGCCTGTTTAAAGGGCCCATATTATGAGTGACTGAGTTTGTCCTTGCTTTTTTTCCCACAAGTTTTGTGATGTCGCAAAAAAAGTATATTTACGTATCTCATAAGCCTACAGCAATTTAGCCACTCCCACTGGAGTTATAAGGAGTGGCTGAGGCATAATACAGGACAGCCAATCAGAACTGAGCTAATTTGCATCACTCTTAAATTCACTGTAGCAAAATGTATTATAATTGATAAAGTGAGGTTGGCATGTAAAGAGCATCTTAGGAAAATGTAGCATATAAGCCCTTTAAACCTTAACATACCATACACAACTATTAATGTGCTCTCTCTCTCTCTCCTACTCGCTCTCTGTCTCTCTCTCTCTTTTTTTCAGGCTCCGAGAGTAGAAGCTCAGATCTTGTTGGGTTCTCTGGTGTGTTTCCCAAACCTGTACGAGGAGCTCCCCGCTCTGCACCCCACCACCGCCGATGTCGTCATGACCAAATTCAAGGATGTAAAGGTATCAGAGTGTTCTCCTTTCAGTTCCACTGAATGAACAATACAACACTCAGCCGCTCATCAGCTGAATACTGAGGCCGCGTTCACTCAGCACGATGCTGGCGTGCAGGTGTTGATCTGTAAATCTCTGCTCTGATGCTACCTGGTCTACTGCACATTTAAAGGTTGAAGATTTGCATATATTTAAATAGCCATGCCCACCCCAGCTCACAGCCTGTGTATGGAAATGCAGTGTGCTGAGTGTAATTGTTCCCATGCAGCTCTAATGGGCTGATGTGAAGTGTGTACTGCGCTATTGTTGGCGTGTGCAGGGTGGAGGGTGGGGGGTGCTGGGCGTGGTGGTGGGGGGGGGGGGTTGTTATTGTGCTCCCTGCTGTTCAGCTGGGTTTAAGTAGATAACTCCATGCAGACCAGCGCCTCATCCTCACACGCACAACTTCGCCCCGATGGCATCTCATAACCAGATCACCAGCACCGTGCTGCGCCGCGCTGCGCATAACAACACAGCTGTTAGGCTGACCGTGTGTGCGCGCGTGTGTGTTTTCTTAGACTTTCAGCACCAAGAAAACCTCCAAACCTGTAGCACTAAATGATCTTGTCTTCTCGAGCGTGAAAGCGTGTTCGTTTGAGTCTTTTTGTAATTAAAAAGCTGAAGCCTTAATTTCTAGTTCCTGTGGTTAAAATTAAGTTTAGGATTTAACAGATCAGTTTTAGTGCAGCAGGCTGTGCGTTGGCTAGCGGGTAGAAATGGTCACTTCCAAGCTTCCAGTGTACTCAGTGCCACCATTTCTGAGTTGACCCAATCCCCAAGTCTGAACTGGTTGACTCTAGTCTGCAGATGTTGAGTCAGTCGGATAGGGCTGTGTATTGAAAATAACCTGGCGATACAATACATATTGTGATACAGCGGTCACGATTCAATATATCGCGATATATTGCAATACTGCAAGCAACATGATATATTGTGGGTTTTTTTAATTTTTCTATTAAAACACACCACTATGTTAACAGGTTTGTCAATGCTTACAATAGCATTGCACACTTGTGCTGCTTGTTAATGTTGAAGTAGAGCTGAAAATGGATTACAGCACAGCCATCTAGTGGTCAGAGGTATAAATACAACACACAATGCCAGGAATCTGCGTATCAGTACTGTGTTTTTGAGAATCGATACAGTATCACAAAACAAAATATCGCGATATTCGATATTTTCAATATTTTCTTACACTCCTACAGTCGGAGTGGTCAGTCAACACGCATGAACATCTACAGCTCAAAATACTGCCACGTATCACACCTCACATCTGTTTACCTGCTGCTGGATTATCATGTAATTGATACAGTGTTAGAGTGAGAGGGAAGTTTACTGGGCTAAAACTGTAGAGTTGAAAGTCTCCAGTTCTCTCTTAGTCCTCTAGTGTGGACACAGGATGAGATCCGGTTAGAGACATACAGGTTCCGTACAGCATCCTGCAGCACATTTACCCACAGATGTTGCAGCTGGTCCTGTGGATCCTGAACACTCATTGGTGCTGAAGCTAGTGTCCCAGCTGCTCCGATAAATGCTGGATTGATGATAAATCTGGTGAGCGGACTGGACAAGGAAGTGTTGGGATCTGGGGAATATGTTCCTGTAAACCCTCGCTGTGTGTGGAACATTATCCTGCTGAACAATGTCAGTTGGAAGTTCTGCTATGAGAGGAAACACATGTGCATGTCCTGCATATGTAGCTGAGCTGTTACTGACCCTTGTATCACTACTAGTAGTGACTGACTGTTGTAGCAATGCTCCCCAGATCATCACACCAGCAGGTGTCACTTCACAGCAAAGGCAAGACTGTAGCGCCACCACGAGGCTCCATACTGGAACCCAACCGGCGCCGGATCCTAAACAGAACCTGGATTCATCACTGAAGACGATACTGTTCCAGGAAACTGTGGGAGCTGCTCAAGCTTGTTGATGGATCAAACGATCCTCTCTACTGGTGGTCTGTGTGGGTGGTCCAAAGCCTGTTCCCCATGTATGTCTGTCCTCACATAACCACTGAACCCAACACCTCCTCACAGCTTGGTCAGAACAGCCTACATGGTGGGCAGTTTGTGGAAATGAGCTCCTGTTTCTCTCAGTCTGATGATGCTCCTCTCAAAGTCTGTAGCTGGACAGAACATCTTCGAGTGCCTCATCGAGGCAGCAGATCTCTCACCAAGAGGTACACGACCCAACAGCAGCCTATGAGAGAGCCAGAATGAGGACCAACTCTGTGTTCCTGCTGTTTATTAAACATATGAGGCAGATTCATAACCCGCATCCTGCCACTGTATGAAAACCTGTGTGTTCCGAGACAGCTCCTCTTCCAGATGGTTGGACGTGGGGTTGCCAGATTGCCGGCTTTGCTGTTGTGAGCTTTTGTGGACTGTGTCAGATCATTATCGGTTTGTCTGTCTGAATTATGTTCGTCTGTGCATGCGGGACTGTGTGTGTGGCGTGTGCGGTCGTGCGTGTTAGGGGTACGGAGGTGGACTGGAGGCAGATGGAATCTGTATTGATCTGTTTTTAAGATGTCACCAGTTTGTCAAACACTGTTCTGATGGGCTTTATTCACACTGCGGCCCCCTCGCTGCGAAGCGGTGGTATCGACGTATATGGAGATTCTTGTAAATAACTCTGTATCCTCTCTGTTACAGGAGCACATCATCAAACACATCCTAGCATCAGCCAGAGACGAGCCGTCAGCTCCGGCCAGGTAACCTGGACGCACCAGTACACACCTGTATGGTGCAAATACGTTCAACCTAATAAGAAACTGTAACTCAGTTTATATCACAATACCTACATTTAGAGTTATACATTCAACCTAATGAGAAACTGTAGCTCAGTTTATATCCCAATACCTACATTTAGAGTTATACATTCAACCTAATGAGAAACTGTAGCTCAGTTTATATACAATACCTACATTTAGAGTTATACATTCAACCTAATGAGAAACTGTAGCTCAGTTTATATCCCAATACCTACATTTAGAGTTATACATTCAACCTAATGAGAAACTGTAGCTCAGTTTATATCACAATACCTACATTTAGAGTTATACATTCAACCTAATGAGAAACTGTAACTCAGTGTATATCACAATACCTACATTTAGAGTTATACATTCAACCTAATGAGAATCTGTAACTCAGTTTGTCACAATACCTACATTTAGAGGTATACATTCCACCTAATGAGAAACCGTAACTCAATTTATATACAATACCTATATTTAGAGTTATACATTCCACCTAATGAGAAACTGTAACTCAGTTTATATCACAATACCTACAATTAGAGTTATACATTCAACCTTACGAGAAACGGTAACTCAGTTTAGATACAATACCTACATTTAGAGTTATACATTCAACCAAATGAGAAACTGTAACTCAGTTTATATCACAATACCTACATTTAGAGTTATACATTCAACCTAATGAGAATCTGTAACTCAGTTTATATCACAATACCTACATTTAGAGTTATACATTCATCCTAATGAGAAGCTGTAGAACGGGACTCATGACTGGGCTGTTTCTGATTAGCTTTAACAGTGCAGTATAGCTGTTAATGTGTATGTGGGCGGGGCTTGGACAGAGAATTTAGAATTAAGCGCTGGTTTAGGTTATTATTGCCGCCAGACTAACCAAACTGTCTCCTTCTTGGAATTATGGTCCCAGACATGACTGTGTGCTGCTGACGGCTCTTCCAGGTCACTGCCTGCACCTTGGTAGACTTGTTTTTAGGGGGTCGAGGTGGGGGTGGGCTTGAGACCCCTCAGACAGACAGATTAATCATTATGTAAACAGTGTCAGCACTATTACCCGTGGTGTGGTGGTAGGCAGGGGGAGGGGCTTAAATCGATACAGGTTTAAGTGTCTACTCATGGCCAGACAGATTAAGGTCAATGTCATTTAGACTAATCCTACCCGCTTGTCAGCACTAACCCCGCCCCCTGCTGGACACGGTGCAAGTTTTGCTGTCTGGGTTTTAACTGTGAACACTGAGCTGCAGGGGGTCACCGGTCAGACACAAACATGACCTAAAGGTCCTCAAAATGAAGTGTTTCTAATGATTTTACTGTCGTTAGTTTTCAGCTGTGTCTGATACTGATCCATTAATCTGTCCCTGTATCAACACAGTGCCACACACTCTAGCCAGTTAATAATAATAATAACAACTGTTTACTATACGGGATATTATACCTCACTGTTTACTATACAGGATATTATACGTCACTGTTTACTATACGGGATATTATAGGTCCCTGTTTACTATACAGGATATTATACGTCACTGTTTACTATGCAAGATATTATACGTCACTGTTTACTATACGGGATATTATACATCACTGTTTACTATGCAGGATATTATACATCACTGTTTACTATGCAGGATATTATACATCACTGTTTACTATACGGGATATTATAGGTCACTGTTTACTATGCGGGATATTATAGGTCACTGTTTACTATGCAGGATATTATAGGTCACTGTGTACTATACGGGATATTATACATCACTGTTTACTCTACGGGATATTATAGGTCACTGTTTACTATACAAGATATTATACGTCACTGTTTACTATGCAGGATATTATACGTCACTGTTTACTATACAGGATATTATAAGTCACTGTTTACTATACAGGATATTATACGTCACTGTTTACTATACAGGATATTTTACATCACTGTTAACTATGCGGGATATTATACGTCACTGTTTACTATACAGGATATTATACGTCACTGTTTACTATACGGGATATTATTGGTCACTGTTTACTATGCGGGATATTATAGGTCACTGTTTACTATGCAGGATATTATACGTCACTGTTTACTATGCAGGATATTATACGTCACTGTTTACTATGCAGGATATTATACGTCACTGTTTACTATACGGGATATTATACATCACTGTTTACTATACGGGATATTATAGGTCACTGTTTACTATGCGGGATATTATAGGTCACTGTTTACTATGCAGGATATTATAGGTCACTGTGTACTATACGGGATATTATACATCACTGTTTACTCTACGGGATATTATAGGTCACTGTTTACTATGCAGGATATTATAGGTCACTGTTTACTATACAGGATATTATAGGTCACTGTTTACTATACAGGATATTATACATCACTTTTTACTATACGGGATATTATAGGTCACTGTTTACTATACAGGATATTATACGTCACTGTTTACTATGCAGGATATTATACGTCACTGTTTACTATACGGGATATTATAAGTCACTGTTTACTATACAGGATATTATACGTCACTGTTTACTATACAGGATATTATACGTCACTGTTTACTATACAGGATATTTTACATCACTGTTAACTATGCGGGATATTATACGTCACTGTTTACTATACAGGATATTATACGTCACTGTTTACTATACGGGATATTATAGGTCACTGTTTACTATGCGGGATATTATAGGTCACTGTTTACTATGCAGGATATTATACGTCACTGTTTACTATGCAGGATATTTTATGTCACTGTTTACTATACGGGATATTATAGGTCACTGTTTACTATGCAGGATATTATACCTCACTGTTTACTATACAGGATATTATACATCACTGTTTACTATGCAGGATATTATACGTCACTGTTTACTATACGGGATATTATACATCACTGTTTACTATACGGGATATTATAGGTCACTGTTTACTATGCAGGATATTATACCTCACTGTTTACTATACAGGATATTATACGTCACTGTTTACTATGCAGGATATTATACGTCACTGTTTACTGTACGGGATATTATACATCACTGTTTACTATACGGGATATTTTACGTCACTGTTTACTATGCAGGATATTATACCTCACTGTTTACTATACAGGATATTATACGTCACTGTTTACTATGCAGGATATTATACGTCACTGTTTACTGTACGGGATATTATACATCACTGTTTACTATACGGGATATTATAGGTCACTGTTTACTATACAGGATATTATACATCACTTTTTACTATACGGGATATTATAGGTCACTGTTTACTATGCAGGATATTATAGGTCACTGTTTACTATCCAGGATATTATACGTCACTGTTTACTATACGGGATATTATAAGTCACTGTTTACTATACAGGATATTATACGTCACTGTTTACTATACAGGATATTATACGTCACTGTTTACTATACAGGATATTATACGTCACTGTTTACTATACAGGATATTTTACATCACTGTTAACTATGCGGGATAGTTAACTATACAGGATATTATACGTCACTGTTTACTATACGGGATATTATAGGTCACTGTTTACTATGCAGGATATTATACGTCACTGTTTACTATACAGGATATTTTATGTCACTGTTTACTATACGGGATATTATAGGTCACTGTTTACTATGCAGGATATTATACCTCACTGTTTACTATACAGGATATTTTACGTCACTGTTTACTATACGGGATATTATAGGTCACTGTTTACTATGCAGGATATTATACCTCACTGTTTACTATACAGGATATTTTACGTCACTGTTTACTATACAGGATATTATACGTCACTGTTTACTATGCAGGATATTATACGTCACTGTTTACTATACGGGATATTATACATCACTGTTTACTATACGGGATATTATAGGTCACTGTTTACTATGCGGGATATTATAGGTCACTGTGTACTATATGGGATATTATACATCACTGTTTACTATGCAGGATATTATAGGTCACTGTTTACTATGCAGGATATTATAGGTCACTGTTTACTATACAGGATATTATAGGTCACTGTTTACTATACAGGATATTATACATCACTTTTTACTATACGGGATATTATAGGTCACTTTACTATGCAGGATATTATACGTCACTGTTTACTATGCAGGATATTTTACGTCACTGTTTACTATACGGGATATTATAAGTCACTGTTTACTATACAGGATATTATACGTCACTGTTTACTATACAGGATATTATAGGTCACTGTTTACTATGCAGGATATTATAGGTCACTGTTTACTATACGGGATATTATACATCACTGTTTACTATACGGGATATTATAGGTCACTGTTTACTATGCAGGATATTATAGGTCACTGTGTACTATACGGGATATTATACATCACTGTTTACTCTATGGGATATTATAGGTCACTGTTTACTATGCAGGATATTATAGGTCACTGTTTACTATACAGGATATTATAGGTCACTATTTACTATACAGGATATTATAGGTCACTGTTTACTATACAGGATATTATACATCACTTTTTACTATACGGGATATTATAGGTCACTGTTTACTATGCAGGATATTATACGTCACTGTTTACTATGCAGGATATTATACGTCACTGTTTACTATACGGGATATTGTAAGTCACTGTTTACTATACAGGATATTATACGTCACTGTTTACTATACAGGATATTATACGTCACTGTTTACTATACAGGATATTTTACATCACTGTTAACTATGCGGGATATTATACGTCACTGTTTACTATACTGGATATTATACGTCACTGTTTACTATACGGGATATTATAGGTCACTGTTTACTATGCGGGATATTATAGGTCACTGTTTACTATGCAGGATATTATACGTCACTGTTTACTATGCAGGATATTTTATGTCACTGTTTACTATACAGGATATTATAGGTCACTGTTTACTATGCAGGATATTATATGTCAGTCTTTACTATACGGGATATTATACATCACTGTTTACTCTACGGGATATTATAGGTCACTGTTTACTATGCAGGATATTATAGGTCACTGTTTACTATACAGGATATTATAGGTCACTGTTTACTATACAGGATATTATACATCACTTTTTACTATACGGGATATTATAGGTCACTTTACTATGCAGGATATTATACGTCACTGTTTACTATGCAGGATATTATATGTCACTGTTTACTATACGGGATATTATAAGTCACTGTTTACTATACAGGATATTATACGTCACTGTTTACTATACAGGATATTATAGGTCACTGTTTACTATGCAGGATATTATAGGTCACTGTTTACTATACGGGATATTATACATCACTGTTTACTATACGGGATATTATAGGTCACTGTTTACTATGCAGGATATTATAGGTCACTGTGTACTATACGGGATATTATACATCACTGTTTACTCTATGGGATATTATAGGTCACTGTTTACTATGCAGGATATTATAGGTCACTGTTTACTATACAGGATATTATAGGTCACTATTTACTATACAGGATATTATAGGTCACTGTTTACTATACAGGATATTATACATCACTTTTTACTATACGGGATATTATAGGTCACTGTTTACTATGCAGGATATTATACGTCACTGTTTACTATGCAGGATATTATACGTCACTGTTTACTATACGGGATATTGTAAGTCACTGTTTACTATACAGGATATTATACGTCACTGTTTACTATACAGGATATTATACATCACTGTTAACTATGCGGGATATTATACGTCACTGTTTACTATACAGGATATTATACGTCACTGTTTACTATACGGGATATTATAGGTCACTGTTTACTATGCGGGATATTATAGGTCACTGTTTACTATGCAGGATATTATACGTCACTGTTTACTATGCAGGATATTTTATGTCACTGTTTACTATACAGGATATTATAGGTCACTGTTTACTATGCAGGATATTATACCTCACTGTTTACTATACAGGATATTTTACGTCACTGTTTACTATACGGGATATTATAGGTCACTGTTTACTATGCAGGATATTATACCTCACTGTTTACTATACAGGATATTTTACGTCACTGTTTACTATACAGGATATTATAGGTCACTGTTTTTCTTATGCAGGATATTATACGTCACTGTTTACTATACAGGATATTATACATCACTGTTTACTATACAGGATATTATACGTCAGTGTTTACTATACGGGATATTATACATCACTGTTTACTATACGGGATATTATAAGTCACTGTTTACTATGCAGGATATTATACGTCAGTCTTTACTATACGGGATATTATACATCACTGTTTACTCTACGGGATATTATAGGTCACTGTTTACTATGCAGGATATTATAGGTCACTGTTTACTATACAGGATATTATAGGTCACTGTTTACTATACAGGATATTATACATCACTTTTTACTATACGGGATATTATAGGTCACTGTTTACTATGCAGGATATTATACGTCACTGTTTACTATGCAGGATATTATACGTCACTGTTTACTATACGGGATATTATAAGTCACTGTTTACTATACAGGATATTATAGGTCACTGTTTACTATGCAGGATATTATACGTCACTGTTTACTATACAGGATATTTTACATCACTATTAACTATGCGGGATATTATACGTCACTGTTTACTATACAGGATATTATACGTCACTGTTTACTATATGGGATATTATAGGTCACTGTTTACTATGCGGGATATTATAGGTCACTGTTTACTATGCGGGATATTATAGGTCACTGTTTACTATGCAGGATATTTTATGTCACTGTTTACTATACAGGATATTTTACGTCACTGTTTACTATACGGAATATTATAAGTCACTGTTTACTATGCAGGATATTATAGGTCACTGTTTACTATGCAGGATATTATAGGTCACTGTTTACTATGCAGGATATTATAGGTCACTGTTTACTATACAGGATATTATAGGTCACTGTTTACTATACAGGATATTATACCTCACTGTTTACTATACAGGATATTTTACGTCACTGTTTACTATACGGGATATTATAGGTCACTGTTTACTATGCAGGATATTATACGTCACTGTTTACTATGCAGGATATTATACGTCACTGTTTACTATACGGGATATTATAGGTCACTGTTTACTATGCAGGATATTATAGGTCACTGTTTACTATGCAGGATATTATAGGTCACTGTTTACTATCCAGGATATTATAGGTCACTGTTTACTATGCGGGATATTATAGGTCACTGTTTACTATACAAGATATTTTACGTCACTGTTTACTATACGGGATATTATAGGTCACTGTTTACTATGCAGGATATTATACCTCACTGTTTACTATACAGGATATTTTACGTCACTGTTTACTATACAGGATATTATACGTCACTGTTTACTATGCAGGATATTATAGGTCACTGTTTACTATGCAGGATATTTTAGGTCACTGTTTACTATGCAGGATATTTTAGGTCACTGTTTACTATGCAGGATATTTTAGGTCACTGTTTACTATGCAGGATATTATAGGTCACTGTTTACTATACAGGATATTATACCTCACTGTTTACTATACAGGATATTTTACGTCACTGTTTACTGTACGGGATATTATAGGTCACTGTTTACTATGCAGGATATTATACGTCACTGTTTACTATACAGGATATTATACATCACTGTTTACTATACAGGATATTTTACATCACTGTTTACTATACGGGATATTTATAGGTCACTGTTTACTATACGGGATATTATAGGTCACTGTTTACTATGCAGGATATTATAGGTCACTGTTTACTATGCAGGATATTATAGGTCACTGTTTACTATACAGGATATTATACGTCACTGTTTACTATACAGGATATTATACGTCACTGTTTACTATACAGGATATTATAGGTCACTGTTTACTATGCAGGATATTATAGGTCACTGTTTACTATGCGGGATATTATACGTCACTGTTTACTATACGGGATATTATAGGTCACTGTTTACTATACAGGATATTATACGTCACTGTTTACTATACAGGATATTATACGTCACTGTTTACTATACGGGATATTATAGGTCACTGTTTACTATGCAGGATATTATAGGTCACTGTTTACTATGCAGGATATTATAGGTCACTGTTTACTATACAGGATATTATACGTCACTGTTTACTATACAGGATATTATACGTCACTGTTTACTATACAGGATATTATAGGTCACTGTTTACTATGCAGGATATCATTGGTCACTGTTTACTATGCGGGATATTATATGTCACTCATTACTCTCTCTCTGTCTTTTTCTCTGTCTCTCTCTCTCTCTGTCTCTCTCTCTCTCTCTCTCTCTCTCTCTCTCTCTCTCTCTCTCTCTCTCTCTCTCTCTCTCTCTCTCTCTCTCTCCCTCTCTCAGGTGTGTTGCTCTGTGCAGTCTGGGTATCTGGCTGTGTGAGGAGCTCATTCACGGAACTCGACACCCGCAGATTAAAGAAGCCCTGAACGTCATCTGTGTTACTCTAAAGGTGATTTAATTCAGTGCTCACTGAATGTTGTGTGTTTTTAATTTCTGAAGAGACCCCCCAGAGACCCTACCTCTTGCTCCACATATGGCACATGAACCAAGTTTGCTTCAGGTTTCAGTTTACTCCTCAGTTTTTGATCTGTAGCTCGTTAATGCCGGATCAGACATACATAAACAACTGTCCTTGAAGTTGACCAAAAGGAGGAGAAAGCCCTCTCTAGTGACCAATAGGAGGACAGAGCGCCCTCTAGTGCTCATATGTAAACATAATAAATAAATACATGCATAAATGAATGAAATTGCTAACAGTAGTTCACCATAAACAGCTTCACTGAGAAACAACATATTGTGTATAGTTGCTGTCTCAGGAAAAACATGTATCTCCTTTTTTAATGTGTTTAATTTTTCAGTATCATCAACACTGCCATTTACACCGTGTGATTAATTTTACTATTAATAGACCAATAGAAATGCTCCAAAATATCTGCCTCCATTGACTTACATTAAAAATAAATAAATGTTGTTTTGGAGATACTTGTTTTTGGACAGCGACGATAAATAATGATACACAATGAAACTCTCAGCTTGTTTATGTCTGAATTTTTGCAGACACACACACACACACACACACACTCTCACACAGTGTATGACAGTATACACTTACATAACATGTAGTATTGTACAGATCTTACATGTCTAAATTATTATTAATATTATTCTAAATGATAAAATGAATAATCTTGTGAATTAATGAATGCTGTGAAGGTCAGTTATACCTCCAAGTATCTCTTATTTACTGTAGAAATTCTCAATGTGTGTAATGATTTTCCGGCTGATACACACGCTAGCAAGTGAATAAGGAGAGAACCAACACTTAAAATTCCACTTCAGGCACTGTCTACTTTTGCCCCGTAGCTCCAGCGCTAAAGCTAAAGAAGTAGTTCGGCCGTGTTGGTTGCTCGACCGTGTGGGGAGTGAGAGAGGCTGAAGTGTTTCTCCTGAACACTGGTTTTGCTGTAGAGGAAAACAGGCGAGCAGTGGAGCAGCGCCGGGGCTGCAGTCTGGATTAGTGCTCAGTGTTTGTGGTCCTGAGGCTGAGCGTGCTGGCAGAAGTGTGTCTGACTGGTCCAGAAGAAGCTTTACCCCCATAACCCCCCCACTACACCCCCACTACGCCCCCATCCCTCCACAATAACACAGCTGCCCAAACCAGCCTGTCTAAATCTGGACTGTCACCATGTTTGGCCGCTCGCAGACAGAAGACTAATCCACGGAAGAATTCTCGCTCCAGCGACTTTCAGGAACGACTGGATTTCTGTCTGAAATGAGGGTTTGGAGGAGGCCACACCCCCGCAGCCACTCAGCCAATCAGACTAGCTGGCTGGTGTTTGGGTCTGTTCTTGTTGTTCAGGCTGCTTTTGTTTTTTAGCTGTCAGCGCCAGGCTGAACCCCCCCCCCCCCCTCTTTCTCCCTCTTTTTTTCTCTTATTTCTTTCTCTCCTTCTCTTTCTCCCCCTCTCTCTTTCTTTCTTACTATTTCTCCCTATTTCTCTCCTTTTCTCTCTCCCCCCTCCTTCTCTTTTTCTCTCTGCCTCCTACTCTCTTTCTCTCTCTCTCTGAAGAGGTGATAGTGAGTCACTGTATAGTGGAGTGGAATCAGTCCAACATGTGAGGATGAGGAAGTAGTGCTGCTGCTCCAACGCCGTATTCTAACCTCTGGTCAGTCATGGTGAAGGTGCTGTTCCTGGTTAGATCATTTAAGAACAGGCAGCCAATGAAAGAACAGTATACACAGCGATGGCTGAAGCTCTGAACTGGTAAGGAGTGAAGAGGGAGGAGCAAGCTGTTTGGCTTGTGTCAGCTTGCATCATCTTACATATCGCTCCTTTAACTGCGCTGGTGCTACAGTGTAACTACAGTGCCATTAAGGTGGAGCAGAAGTCTTTAAGTGCTGTTTATCTGATGGGGACTGTGTTGGTGGGTCTCTCAGGGTTCCAGATGGCTGTAAGAGGCCCATTTTCTCTGTTTTGGTCTCCAGTTTTAGAAGCAGCTGTTTTACTTTCTCTCTCTATTTCTCCTCTTTTCTCATATCAGATCTTATAACCTTCTGTCTTTCTGCTTGTCTTGTTTTTCAGTTCCCCAATAAAACTGTAGCGCTGGTGGCCTCAGACATCCTACACTTACTCATAAACTATGTGGACCATCTGCAAGAATTCCCCCCTGACACTCCAAAGAAGATTGTAGAGGTAAATAAAAGCACCTCTTTTCAGTTTTAAAGGAGCTGTATGTTTATTCACTATTTAAATGGTTCTACTCATACAGTGTATACAGGTCACATCAAACACAAAGTAGATTAAAGTAGTCAGTGTGAAACTTTCAGTTTAAGATGATCTGCTTCAACCAGCACACAGTGATACTCACACAACATGGCTGCTACTTACAGTCACTGTTGAGGTTGTGGTACTAATAAAGGTGGAGCTGCTCGTCTCTTCAGTCTGTTCAGTGTTGAATGCTGAGCTGAAGCTGCTCCATGTTGTGCGAGTTTTGAAGAAACTGTCTGGAGTGAAATGTACAGACTGCAGAGTTAAAGTTGTTGAGGATTCTGTTAAAGATGGAAGTTCATCAGCTTTTTTTGGGAATTTTCTGTTCCACCTTAAACGGTGCTACAGTTACATTCTGCCGTCTGTACAAGCTGCAGTATTTAAGGTGGAACATTAGATGAACAATGTGACAAATAGGAACTTTAGGCTGGTTTAATGATGAACATCAACCATGTAGCTCTGACAGTTGGGTTGGTTGGGAAGGAATGAAAAGTGTTGAGCTTGTGAATCTTCTTGTTCCTCCTTAAACAGTGCCGCAGTTATTATAAAGCCTCAGCCTTCAGAATGTAACTGCTGCACCATTTAAGGTGGAACAAGAAAATTTGGACAAGAAGCTGACAAATAGGAACTGGAACTACAGCCTCACCTGGTTACCTGGTTTAGTTAGTACGTGACTGAGATGTGGGTTTGAGCAGGACTGGTGTTGCTAAAGAGCTCTGAGTTTGGAGGATAAAGGAGGGAATTCATACGGGAATTACTGAGCAGACTGTAAAAACTACTGACATGCAGATTCATGCTGGATTAAACTCCCGGAAGTCAGTAATCACTCTAATTACACGGCGTAACCAGATAATACTAATCCAGCTCCAGTAGGGCTGAACTGTAAGTGGAGCTCAGGAGAGAAATAGAGGAGAAAAGCAGTGTATGGGCTCTTTAAAGGTTACAGTAATGGTGTTTTATAGCTGATATGTGATGAACGTGTACGTCTTTCTGCAGATCCTCATAGCGACCATCACCTACCTGCTGCCCTCTACGGAGTCGTCTCCACACGAGCTGGATAAACGGGTATTTACTGTCCGTACATACACACGCCCTACAGATCAGAAGCACCTGACAGGTGTATCGCTAAACAGGTGATCTAATAAAACAGGCTGTACATGTTCATGTGGTTTTGTAGAAGCTTGTAGAAAACATGATTCAGGTCTTATATGGAGAACCTTCAAGAAGGTTCTTCACTGGATCTGCATCCAGGTGACACTGGGGGACATGGACGCTGGAAAGTTACTCACAGCACGTACTGCGTACATAGCAATATACATAGCAATGACTGTAAAACCACCCCCCTGTATCTACACTGTATCAGCTCCACTGACCATATAGGAGCTACACTTAAAGACTGTAGTTCATCTGATTCTCTGTATACTTTATTACTCTGTTCTTTAATGATCAGGACCCCCACAGGACCACCACAGAGCAGGTACTATTAGGGAGGTGGGTCATTCTTAGCACTGCAGTGATACTGACGTGGTGATGGTGTTAGTGTGTGTTGTGCTGGTAAGAGTGGATCAAACACAGCAGTGCAGCTGGAGTGTTTGAACACCTCAGTGTCACTGCTGGACTGAGAATCGTCCACCAACCTAAACTATCCAGACAACAGTGTCCGGTGGATTTAATGCTATGAGTGATGGGTGTATATTGAGGCCCACGAGGGGATAATTAACCATGTAAACAGGTTCAGATCAGCTGTAGATATAAATGAAAGTATGTCATTCTGTGTATTCTTCTCTCTCTCTCTCTCTCTCTCTCTCTCTCTCTCTCTCTCTCTCTGTCTCTCTCTCTCTCTCTCTCTCTCTCTCTCTCTCTAGCTGGTAGTGTCTCTGCTGCTGTGTTTACTGGACTGGGTCATGGCTCTTCCTCCAAAGACTCTGCTGCAGCCTGTTCAAACAATGGTTCCAGAGAAGGACAAGGCGGATAAGTCTGTCCTGAGCGCCATCTATAAGGTCTGAGCTGCATGCTGTGACCTCAGCACTCCCATCCTGTGACCTCAGCACCGTACTCAAATATTTTAAATCAGTCTGTACATTCAGTGAAAAATGTTGTCAGTTATTTTCTGCGGTTTGTAGATGAGTTTTCGTTAGAAATAGGCACCTGTCCAGCAATGTAAGAGTTAAATTAAAGTGATAAACTTGCAAGCATTTAAGCATTAAACTAGCAATTTGTCTAACCTAAATGATCAGCAGAATGTGAAGAAATTAAAGCTGGCGGTATGTGTCGTGTTGGTTCTCGATAAATTCTGCTTGTACGAACAAGTCAAACCAGGAAGATGATGAAACTGAGATTTGTAGCTGAAGAGACGATAGTAGTCACTGTAGTACCACTTTGTACCTGAAGAGGCGAAAGTAAGTTACTCTAGTGTGGAGTGGAATCAGTCATTTTACACATTGGCCCTTTAATGGAATGATACTGCAGCACCAGGAAGCTTTAAGTTCTGTTTATCTGAAGGGGGCAGGGTTTCTTCCAGACTGGTAAGGACTGAAGAGGCAGGATAAGTATTGATGTTGGCCCTTGTTGTTTGGAGTATGGCATGTTACACACTGCTCCTTTAATCTAGTGGGTTTAAGGGGTTGTACTGCGAGTCCCAGTGAAGATTGTTCTGTGAATGTGAGGTACTGTGTGTGTGGATTTGGTTGTATGTGCGAACAGTAAGGACAGTGTTCTTTTCTCCTCCTCTCTGGTTCCAGGTGCTGCACGGCTGCGTGTACGGCGCTCAGAGTTTCAGTAACTCCCGGTATTTCCCCCTCAGTCTGTCCGACCTTAGCAGTCCAGATTACGACCCATTCCTGCCGCTGGAGGGACTAAAGGAGCCAGAGCCTCTTCACTCGCCAGACTCGGAAAGATCCTCCAAACTGCAGCCCGTCACCGAGGGTAACAGTCTCTCCCCCTTTCCTTTCCTTTCCTTCATACATCCCTCAGCCTTAACATGAACACCATCTCCTCCTATCTACACTCACCTACACTGTATCAGCTCCAATGACCAAATAGGAGCACTCTGTAGTTCTACACTTACAGACTGTAGTCCATAAGACCACCACCGACAGGACACTGCTGTCTGGATAGTTTTGGTTGGTGGACGATTCTTAGTCCAGCAATGACACTGAGGTGTTTAAACTGCCCATCCTGTGTGGTCTGATGCTGAACAACTGCCCATCCTGTGTGGTCTGATACTAAACAACTGCCCATCCTGTGTGGTCTGATACTGAACAACTGCCCACCCTGTGTGGTCTGATACTAAACAACTGCCCATAAAGTGTGGTCTGATGCTGAACAACTGCCCACCCTGTGTGGTCTGATACTGAACAACTGCCCATACTGTGTGGTCTGATACTAAACAACTGCCCATACTGTGTGGTCTGATGCTGAACAACTGCCCATCCTGTGTGGTCTGATACTGAACAACTGCCCATCCTGTGTGGTCTGATACTAAACAACTGCCCATACTGTGTGGTCTGATACTGAACAACTGCCCATCCTGTGTGGTCTGATACTAAACAACTGCCCATACTGTGTGGTCTGATACTGAACAACTGCCCGTCCTGTGTGGTCTGATACTAAACAACAGCCCATACTGTGTGGACTAATGCTGAACAACTGCCCATCCTGTGTGGTCTGATGCTAAACAACTGCCCATCCTGTGTGGTCTGATGCTGAACAACTGCCCATCCTGTGTGGTCTGATGCTAAACAACTGCCCATCCTGTGTGGTCTGATGCTGAACAACTGCCCATCCTGTGTGGTCTGATGCTGAACAACTGCCCATCCTGTGTGGTCTGATACTGAAAAACTGCCCATCCTGTGTGGTCTGATACTGAAAAACTGCCCATCCTGTGTGGTCTGATACTGAAAAACTGCCCATCCTGTGTGGTCTGATACTGAAAAACTGCCCATCCTGTGTGGTCTGATGCTAAACAGCTGCCCATCCTGTGTGGTCTGATGCTGAACAACTGCCCATCCTGTGTGGTCTGATGCTAAACAACTGCCCATCCTGTGTGGTCTGATGCTAAACAACTGCCCATCCTGTGTGGTCTGATGCTAAACAACTGCCCATCCTGTGTGGTCTGATGCTGAACAACTGCCCATCCTGTGTGGTCTGATACTGAACAACTGCCCATCCTGTGTGGTCTGATACTGAACAACTGCCCATCCTGTGTGGTCTGATGCTGCTATTTTGTCTGCTGTGACCAGTTGCCCCTGTTTGCCTGCATTCTGGACCAGTTTACCTGGACCAGCTTTGCCTGCATGACGCTGACCCTCCTGAAGATGCTGCTTATTTACTTCATTTCAGATGTTTCTTCTCCTGCCTCACAAACGCTGAGCTGGTCCTCACTGATACTCTGATGGGATTCAATATTGTATATAATTACAAGTCTGACTCTCTGTGTGTTGCTCTTATACTTGTTTTAGTATAAGGACCAGAGGAGGATGGGTTCCTCTGGTTGAGTCCAGTTCCTCTCAAGGTTCTTCCTCTTGCTCTGAGGCAGTTCTTTCTTGCCATTGTCGTCCCTGGCAACGATCACTGAGTGGCTCAGACTCCTGTTTTCTATAAAGCTGCTTTGTTATGACGTTTGTTGTAAAAGATGCATGTACATAAACTTAAGGATTGTGAGTAAGAAATAGTCTGAGATCTGGTCAGAGCTAAACGAGATCAGTTCATTTATAAAGAACCACATATGTGGAAATATCCCAGAAAACCTGCAGCTGGATCTTTTCCTCGAATCGTCCGCAGCTGTTTCTTCTGTAAGAGCAACTTTATATTTAACATGACTCTGAAATCTGCTCATTTTTTTTATATTTGGAAAATCAGTGTGCAGACGTTTCACTTCTCAGCCTAAATATAGGAGCCTCATCCCTGTTTGGTGTGTGTATATATATATATATATATATATATATATATATATTTCACTCTCTGTCCATCCTCGTGGCCAATCCTCCTTCCCCGCATGCCATTAAGCTAAACAGCCGTGGCAGGGCAGGTGAGTGAGGGAGTTGAATGAGCTCAGCCTGATGTCTGCGCGCCTCTCCGTCTCCGGCTCTCTCTGCCCCATGCTGCTTTAATTCCTGCACTCGTTTTCTGAGCGAGAGAACAGCGGGGGCCCGCAGCGGCTCAGCCGGCCACAAACCAGCCCCTAATCAGCCCGGCTTTCGGTACGGCATGCCTCTCCCTCACCTATTACTGCTGGCCGTAGTGCCGCGTCTCTGCCGTCCCGAGGACTCGCGGAAGCCTGTTCGAAGCGGTGCTGAGCTCCGCCAGGTTCCATTTAGACTCCGAAGAGCTGGAGGTCATACGAGCTGGGGGGCGGCCGAGGGGCTGATTACGGAGAGCGACCTGCAGGAGGCTCAGCTCCACTCGTTTGCGCAGATATTCAAATGTATTCAAACATTGTTTTTAAGGAAGTTCAAACGTCTGTTACGTCCGGCCCGAACCTTCTGATCACGTTACAGTAACACATGTAGTTGATCAGTATTGATACGGACAGTACGTTACTGCCCAGACACTTCCTGCTATACCGCCTGTATTAGACACCAGCTGCAGGAAACACTATTGTCCACAGCAGTTCCTGAGTCTGCCTCACTCCGAGACGAGTGGGAGGGTAAGGTCTGAGAACTGAGACCAGTTAGCTGTGTGTTACAGGTATAAGGTTAGTACTGGGTGTCCAAACATTGGACACAGCTGGTTTCTCTCTCTCTCCCTTCATCTCTTTCTCTCTCTCTTCCTCTTCCTTCATCTCTCTCTACCTCTCCCTCCATCTCTCCCTCCACCTTTCACTCCACTGTTTTCCTCCATCTCTTTTGCTCTCTCCACCTCTCCCTTTATCTCTCTCTCTACCTCTTTTTACATCACTCTGTCTTTGTACCTCTCCCTACATCTCTCTTCCTCTCTTTTCTGTTTTCCTCTGTCTCTTTCTCTCTCTACCTCTCACTCCATCTCTCTCCACCTCTCCCTCCATCTCTCTCTCTACCTCTCCTTCCATCTCTCTCTCTACCTCTCCCTCCATCTCTCTTCCTTTCTCTCCCGTTTTCCTCTGTCTCTTTCTCTCTCCACCTCTCCCTCCATCTCGTTCTACCTCTCCCTCTATCTCTCTCCCTCTCCCGTTTTCTTTCGTCTCTTTCTGTCTCTCACCCCCTCTCCCTCTGTCTTTCTCTCCCCCCTCCCACCATCTCTCTCTCTCTCCACCTCTCCCACCATCTCGCTCTCTCTGTTTTCTATCTCCCTCTATCTCTATTTCTCTCTCTCCCCCTCTCCCTCCATCTCTTTCTCTCTCTCATGGTCTCTCCCTCACTTTCTCACCCACTCTCTTCTATTTGTATCTCACACTTCTTATTCCTTTCTCACTCTGCCTCAATCCCTCTCTTTCTTTCTCTCTTCCTTCTCCTGCTTTTCTCACTCTCTGTCTCCCTCTCACTCTTTCTCTCACTCTAATTCTTTCACTAACTTGCTCTCTTCTCCTCTCTCTCTCTCTGCAGTGAGGAGCCGTATCCAGCATGGTCTGATCTCCATCGCAGCTCGTACGGTCATCTCGCACCTGGTGAATCACCTGGGTCACTACCCCATGAGTGGCGGTCCGGCCACGCTGACCAGTCAGGTCTGTGAGAACCAGGACAACCCGTACTGCGACAGCAGCGACCTGGCACCCGAGCTCTTCCACACGCCCAACCTGCAGTTCTTCGTGCTGAACGGCACCACGCTGCTGTCCTGCCTGCAGATCCGCGCGCAGGACGGCCTGCCCGGGGGCGGCATGGCCGCCGGCCTCACCTCCGCCAACGCCTGCGTGCGGGTCATCGTCAGGGACATTTCTGGTAAACACTCGTGGGACTCTGCCGTGTTGTACGGACCACCTCACTGTGCGGCCCCCAGCCAGCCCGTTCAGTTCCACACCGTGCCATCTGGTCCTGCAGGGGTCGACAGAGAGCCTGACACCGAGGAGGATGCTGTGGAGAAAGAGGAGGAGGAGGAGGAGGAGAACGATGGAAGCCTAGAGAACCAGGAGATGCAGGAGGAGGGGGAGGTGCGTAAAGAAAACATACCCCAGAGTTCACAACTACTAGAACTGATAAGCTCCGCCCACTGTGCTCTGATAGCATAATAAAGTTAATCTGTTCTAGTGGAACCCAAACATACGAGAAAGCACAGCTTGTGATGTCATATGGCATATGTACCACTGTGTGAACAAATGTGATCTTCTCCCTGCTGCAGATGTTGGAGGACCAGGATGAGGAGGATGAGGATGCCGGAGAGGAAGCGGAGGCGGTTCTGGAGCTGATGGCTCCGCTGGCAAAGCGGCGGTGCCGCGAGGCCGTCCCCAGCTGGGACTCCCTGCAGGACGGGGAGGACGCGCTGGACGAAATGCTGCAGTACCTCGGCTACTCCAGCCCCGAGTGCCTCCAGCGCACGGGAACGCCCCTCAACATCCCGGCCCCGCCCCCCACCTGCGTCTCCGAGAAGCAGGAGAACGATGTCATCAACGCCATCCTGAAGCAGAGCACCGAGGAGCGGGAGTTCAGCCTTCACCGTGGAAACGATATTCACATGCGAGCGGCGAGGCAGCCTGAGCCGAGTCCGCAGCGACCCCAGTCCGCGTTCTACTACTGCAGACTGCTGCTCAACATCCTGGGCATGAACTCCTGGGAGAAGAGGTGAGAGCACAGACGCCAAACCCACCGCCTTTCAGCGGAGCTTACTGTTGTTCACTGAGTTTTATGGAGTTTGTGACGTAGCTGTCCAGCTTAGTGACTTAAATACACTAAATCCCATGAAGCGCCCTCTAGTGGTCCGCAGGTCTGTACTCCAGGGGAGGCAGTGGTCTGTGAGTCATAAAAGCACACATAAGATTAACTTATTAATTAAAAGTTCAACATTTTCACATCATAATCAACATAAATCTAAACAGAGACCCGCAAATACAAACATCATCAGTCTGAGATGAACACAGCTGCAGGTACTGATACAGATGGTCAGCTGGTCAGAGATCTGGACCCACTTCCAGCCCAACTCTGGTCCAGTTCACTGCTGGTGGAACACGTTCTATGATTATACGAGGGAGCCTCATCAGTAGATCTCTCTTCTTCTTCTAGCAGCATGTCCGCGCTGCACCGTCAGCAGAATCTGCCTGTTTTATCTTCCGACTCTTCTCAGACGCTCATATCGTTCCTGCAGCACCAGCTGCTGTTGAACACCGAACCATAAAATCCTATATAGGAACTTTCTGGTTCCATTCAGTGTTTCATGCCAAAGCAATCTTAACCAGCAGAAATATTTTAGAAGATTGGTGGAGCTCCCCTTTATATATCCACCAATAGGTTCACAGTAAAAAGTTCCACTGGCTGTATTTCACAGCTGCCACGACTGCGCCGTGTATCTCCGGCGTCCACATTCGCGGATTGGAACGGAACCCAGATCGTGGCTGTTGTTGAAATCAGATACGGGGTGTAAACATCCTGTTTGTCTGACTCTGCTGAGCTCCTGTAATCAGCTTAAAGCAATCAGCACTTTTTTTTTCCCCCTCTTTCCATCATCTCATTAGCTGCACTTCGCTCCCGCCGCCTGTTCTTCTCCTCCCGCATTGCTCCATCTTCTCATGACGGCCCTCTTTCCGAGTCCCGGCGGATTATTAAGGTGATATTATCTGAAATATTTTCAGATTATGAATAATGGAGCTTGTAATGCAACGGCATTAATTTCTATTATATACATGCTCCAGCGATGATGATGATGATGATGATGATGATGGAGGGGGGGTGGGGGAGGCGAAATTGTTTTCCCATTGTGCTCGGCTACGACGGCCCGACAGCATCTTTAACGGGTTCATGCGCGTTTACGTGCTCTCACGACAGATTAATCCTGAAGGGTCCTGCAGCATCGCCTTTCATTCGGCGCCGAAAATAAAAGGGCTGCTACCTTTAGAATCCGGCGGTGGGGTTATTAGAGCCGGAGGAGAATGCGCGGGGGTCCTTTAATGAGGAATTGTCCTGCTTTTGCTCTCCAGGCATTCATGTATCATTTATCCGCGGCCAGAGACTATAAGGCGTCGCAATCCGCCGCTGCTTTGTGAGCGCGAGCGGCGCTAATGCCTCTTTCACACCGTCCCCGCGCTCGCCTCTCAAATGGCTCACTTTCAATGGGCAAAATGAAGACCATTACACCGCAACAAGCTAATAAAGAGGCCCCCACTCGGAGGAGGAGAAGAAAAAAGAGAGCGCGAAACAAAAAAGTCCTTTTAGACGGCATCGTGTGGCTTTTACGCATGACTCACGCGGCAGAGACGGAGAAAAGTGAGAGAGCGTCTCCGCTGCATTATCTCACATTATCTGGCCGCTTCACATTGGGCGCCGGCGCAAAGACGGGCTGCGCGTGGTCTCGCCGTGGGTTTGTTTTTTTGGTGGGTTTTTTTCTGTGCGTCGTATGTCACGTTGCTCGTGCTTTTTCACCGCTACTCAGTTTTTTCCCTTTCCCAGGAATCTGTGAGACAAACAAAGCGGCAGATAATTAAGAGAGCTTTGTCTTAATGAGCGATCAGGAGCCCCCGGCCTGGTGGGCATTCACGTTCGTGCCTCTCTGTTGTAGCCGTCTGATGGAGTTGTCGCTCCTTCCCTCCCCATTGTTGTTGTTGTTGTTGTTTTTGTTTATTTCTTTTATTTTTGTGTATAAATAAATACAGTGCTGTGGACAGATTTCTGACATTTCTGGACATACCTTAACTTATTTCGATCGCCGATGACCTTTCGACATGATCGGCCGATACGGATCGAGGGCAGGGCTCTATGCCATGGCAGGGCTACGTGTAGTTATTAGCGCAAACATGATCTAAACTGGTTTATTACCATTTTTAACTAGCTCATGTGAAACAGCATAATATTTTTAACCAAAATTAACATATAATAAACAAAGTAAATCTAACAAATCTAACACCAATACTGCAATCATTAAATTTAGACCCTTAATTTAAAACGAAAAAAGCTAATTAAATACCTGTATGGAAAACTGCAGTCATTAAACACAGACCGCCATCTTGAAACATGACCGCCATCTTGGAAGCTGCCATATTGTATCATGGACAAGCTTTTCCAGTGAAGGGAAGGTGGTCGCGTAGCAGATCAAAGACCAGAACTGTCTCAGAAATCAATTGATGAAATCAGATTTGGAATATCTCTTTTGGTTCATACAGAAAGTTGCAACAACAACCACATTAAAGATGTTCAGTGTGGTTGATGTTACAACTTTCTGTACTGATAACGAGTATTTAGTGTGTATGAGTGAGTATGAATGTGTATGTAGCGTGTATGAATGAGTATGTAGCGTGTATGAGTGAGTATGAATGTGTATGTAGCGTGTATGAGTGAGTATGAATGTGTATGTAGCGTGTATGAATGTGTATGTAGCGTGTATGAGTGAGTATGAATGAGTATGTTGTGTGAGTATGAATGTGTATGTAGCGTGTATGAGTGAGTATAAATGAGTATGTTGTGTGAGTATGAATGTGTATGTAGCATGTATGAGTGAGTATGAATGAGTATGTTGTGTGAGTATGAATGTGTATGTAGCATGTATGAGTGAGTATGAATGAGTATGTTGTGTGAGTATGAATGTGTATGTAGCGTGTATGAGTGAGTATGAATGAGTATGTTGTGTGAGTATGAATGAGTATGTTGTGTGAGTATGAATGTGTATGTAGCGTGTATGAGTGAGTATAAATGAGTATGTTGTTTGAGTATGAATGTGTATGTAGCGTGTATGAGTGAGTATGAATGAGTATGTTGTGTGAGTATGAATGTGTATGTAGCGTGTATGAGTGAGTATGAATGAGTATGTTGTGTGAGTATGAATGTGTATGTAGCGTGTATGAGTGAGTATGAAAGAGTATGTTGTGTGAGTATGAATGTGTATGTAGCGTGTATGAGTGAGTATGAATGTGTATGTAGCGTGTATGAGTGAGTATGAATGTGTATGTAGCGTGTATGAGTGAGTATGAATGTGTATGTAGCGAGTATGAGTGAGTATGAATGTGTATGTAGCGTGTATGAGTGAGTATGAATGTGTATGTAGCGTGTATGAGTGAGTATGAATGTGTATGTAGCGTGTATGAGTATGAATGTGTATGTAGCGTGTATGAGTGAGTATGAATGTGTATGTAGCGTGTATGAGTGAGTATGAATGTGTATGTAGCGAGTATGAGTGAGTATGAATGTGTATGTAGCATGTATGAGTGAGTATGAATGTGTATGTAGCGTGTATGAGTGAGTATGAATGTGTATGTAGCGTGTATGAGTGAGTATGAATGTGTATGTAGCGTGTATGAGTGAGTATGAATGTGTATGTAGCGTGTATGAGTGAGTATGAATGTGTATGTAGCGTGTATGAATGTGTATGTAGCGTGTATGAGTGAGTATGAATGTGTATGTAGCGTGTATGAGTGAGTATGAATGTGTATGTAGCGTGTATGAGTGAGTATGAATGTGTATGTAGCGTGTATGAGTGAGTATGAATGTGTATGTAGCGTGTATGAGTGATTATGAATGTGTATGTAGCGTGTATGTGTGAGTATGAATGTGTATGTAGCGTGTATGAGTGAGTATGAATGTGTATGTAGCGTGTATGAGTGAGTATGAATGTGTATGTAGCGTGTATGAGTGAGTATGAATGTGTATGTAGCGTGTATGAATGTGTATGTAGCGTGTATGAGTGAGTATGAATGTGTATGTAGCGTGTATGAGTGAGTATGAATGTGTATGTAGCGTGTATGAGTGAGTATGAATGTGTATGTAGCGTGTATGAGTGATTATGAATGTGTATGTAGCGTGTATGTGTGAGTATGAATGTGTATGTAGCGTGTATGTGTGAGTATGAATGTGTATGTAGCGTGTATGAGTGAGTATGAATGTGTATGTAGCGTGTATGAGTGAGTATGAATGTGTATGTAGCGTGTATGAGTGAGTATGAATGTGTATGTAGCGTGTATGAATGTGTATGTAGCGTGTATGAGTGAGTATGAATGTGTATGTAGCGTGTATGAGTGAGTATGAATGTGTATGTAGCGAGTATGAGTGAGTATGAATGTGTATGTAGCGTGTATGAGTGAGTATGAATGTGTATGTAGCGTGTATGAGTGAGTATGAATGTGTATGTAGCGTGTATGAGTGAGTATGAATGTGTATGTAGCGTGTATGAGTATGAATGTGTATGTAGCGTGTATGAGTGAGTATGAATGTGTATGTAGCGTGTATGAGTGAGTATGAATGTGTATGTAGCGTGTATGAGTGAGTATGAATGTGTATGTAGCGTGTATGAGTGAGTATGAATGTGTATGTAGCGTGTATGAGTGAGTATGAATGTGTATGTAGCGTGTATGAGTGAGTATGAATGTGTATGTAGCGAGTATGAGTGAGTATGAATGTGTATGTAGCGAGTATGAGTGAGTATGAATGTGTATGTAGCGTGTATGAGTGAGTATGAATGTGTATGTAGCGTGTATGAGTGAGTATGAATGTGTATGTAGCGTGTATGAGTATGAATGTGTATGTAGCGTGTATGAGTGAGTATGAATGTGTATGTAGCGAGTATGAGTGAGTATGAATGTGTATGTAGCGTGTATGAGTGAGTATGAATGTGTATGTAGCGTGTATGAGTGAGTATGAATGTGTATGTAGCGAGTATGAGTGAGTATGAATGTGTATGTAGCGTGTATGAGTGAGTATGAATGTGTATGTAGCGTGTATGAGTGAGTATGAATGTGTATGTAGCGTGTATGAATGTGTATGTAGCGAGTATGAGTGAGTATGAATGTGTATGTAGCGTGTATGAGTGAGTATGAATGTGTATGTAGCGTGTATGAATGTGTATGTAGCGTGTATGAGTGAGTATGAATGTGTATGTAGCGTGTATGAATGTGTATGTAGCGTGTATGAGTGAGTATGAATGTGTATGTAGCGTGTATGAGTGAGTATGAATGTGTATGTAGCGTGTATGAGTGAGTATGAATGTGTATGTAGCGTGTATGAGTGAGTATGAATGTGTATGTAGCGTGTATGAGTGAGTATGAATGTGTATGTAGCGTGTATGAATGTGTATGTAGCGTGTATGAGTGAGTATGAATGTGTATGTAGCGTGTATGAGTGAGTATGAATGTGTATGTAGCGTGTATGAATGTGTATGTAGCGTGTATGAGTGAGTATGAATGTGTATGTAGCGTGTATGAATGTGTATGTAGCGTGTATGAGTGAGTATGAATGTGTATGTAGCGTGTATGAGTGAGTATGAATGTGTATGTAGCGTGTATGAGTGAGTATGAATGTGTATGTAGCGTGTGTCATTAAAGTGTGTATTGGGGGGTGTGTGTCTTGATTGTGTTTGTAATCTGTGTAATACTGTGTAATAATAGCAGTCGTCCAATCAGATTGCCTAAACCTGGTCATTTGGGTCACAAACCCGTTGTAACATAACAGTGAAAGTAAACGAAGGTTACTGCAGTAGAAACTGACGCTGGTGCTCTAGAGCTGCTTAGAGGAGAGCGGCTCCGGCTTCCTGCTGCTTAGATGTGTTCAGTGCAGTCAGCAGCACCTGATCTAATTTAATGAGGTATTGATTAGATAAAGGGGGAATTGGATGATGATGATGATGATAGCAAATATTATTGCCAATAATGCCGGACTTCCTCGAGGAGAGGGCAGGAAGTGGTTAAACACACAGACAGGAAATCACTACTTACTGTATTAATGTTAATTGTAATTATTATAAGAAGCGTATAAGATTATTAAAATAATATTTTTAAGCACAAATACCAGCTGCTTACTGTCCAGATACACAGCCTTAATACATTAACACCACATTCAGATTTGATTTGTTTTTTTATTTGTAAATATTTCGAGTTCACCCCCGCTCAAGCACAAGCTCGCTGTTCCCGTCTAGTCCTAATGAAACCTTGTGATTCTCCCTGATTCAGACCTGGACCGTCTGACGGAGTCGTCCCCTCGTTCCCCTCCTGTTGTTGTTGTTTATTGAACTGGTGGTCACACTGGCGAAAAGAAAGCCCACCGTGTGAGGACAGGCAGTTCCAGAACGTTCCCCTGTTCTCGCTGTGTCGCTCACATGTGCTAACCTGTTCTCCACAGGAGCAATTTCCACCTGCTGAAAAAAAACGAGAAGCTGCTGAGGGAGCTGAAGAACCTGGACTCCAGGCAGTGGTGAGAAACTGAAAACACAGGGTTCCGCGAGACAGCCTCCGTGTTTCATGTCAGTTCCAGACATTTCTGCTGTTTGGAGTCAGTTTGGTTGCAGATGAGCATGTGGAATAGGTCTAACGTGCTGGTCCTGTGTGACGATTCAGCTGATTAGCATGTAGCTGTAAATAAAATGGAGAGCTTAATATCCAGAATGATCCAACAGAGTTCTTCATGATTCAGGGATTAAATATCAGGACTAATAAAAAAAAAAGATACTTAGACTACTGAATATAGCATCCATTTGTAGCTCATACTGTTAAAGTTGTATGTATTTCTGCTGAGTTTATCATCTCTATGCAAAGAAAACAAGTATCTCCAGATGGTAAGTTTACAGGAGAGACCAAGACCTTTCTGAGCCTCCTGTATAGGTTAATGTAAAGAGCTTTTATTAAAGGCAGTGTGGAGAATTTCTTTTGGGCTGTCATGAAATTTGGGCTTAATGTAAAGCACAGCTGCCGAACGTTATACAAGAACAAAAAATGGAGCTGATACACTGAACAGCAAACAT
This sequence comes from Megaleporinus macrocephalus, assembly GCA_021613375.1. NCBI lineage: Eukaryota > Metazoa > Chordata > Actinopteri > Characiformes > Anostomidae > Megaleporinus > Megaleporinus macrocephalus. The sequence goes on from CM038712.1 coordinate 17,867,615, forward strand.
CTTCCAAATATTAGATAGACAGACAGACTTAGATAGATAGACAAAGAGATGAATAGATAAATAGTCATTATTAAACATAGTTAACAGTATAGTTATATATAACATACAGTTATACAGATAAATATGCAAATATATATTTTATTATTTTTATTATTAAGTCAAGTTCAAAGTTTGTCGCATAAGTCGGTACAACATATGTATGTATAAATACATGTATGTGTGTGTATGTGTGTAAATAAGAGCAGGATGAAGGAAATATAAAGATAAAAATAAAATTGAGATAATATAATAAATGAAAAATATTAAAATATAATATAATAACTTATTAATAGTGTGATTTGTTTTGATTTGAACTTCTTTTCAGCCGTGAGACTCACAAGATTGCTGTGTTTTACGTGGCGGAGGGTCAAGAGGATAAACACTCCATCCTGTCCAACACCAGCGGGAGTCAGGATTACGAAGACTTCGTGTCCGGACTGGGCTGGGAGGTAAATCCCTAAATCCGTAACTCTGCGTATGTATACAGTACTGAACCCTGGACTGTGTACGGACCACAGTAAGGAGGTGCTAGCGGAGTCGTACAGCATGCATCACATTCACACCGCTTTCCATATCGGGCACTTCTGGACAGGTCTGGGGCAGGTCTGCTGTGTTTATTGGGGCTGTTCTGTATTCCAGATCTTGGGCTTTGAAGCTTCAACATTAAGCAGCTGTAAATATTAATAACATAGTATGTCACGGAAAAGAGAATGAAGCTGAGATTCCCTTTTTTAGCAGCTACTTATTTAGATTTCAGTTCCACCTTAAATGCCACTGCACATACGCCACTGAACCAAGTTCACCTCCTTATATCTACACACATTGTCCACTGTATCAGCTCCACTGACCATATATGACCATATATATAGTTCATCTGATTCTTTTTATTTGTTGTGACGTGGTGGTGGTGTGTTGGTGTGTGTTGTGCTGGTGTGAGTGGATCAGACACAGAAGTGCTGCTGGAGTGTTTAAACACCTCAGTGTCACTGCAGGACCCACCTCCCTAATAGTACCTGCTCTGTGGTGGTCCTGTGAGGGTCCTGATCATTAAAGAACAGAGTAATAAAATATACAGACAAACTAGAGTCTGTAAGTGAAGCTGTATGGTCAGTGGAGCTGATACTCTGGACAGTGAGTGGAGATATGAGGAGACTACAGTAATAATGTTCTCAGTGTTCTTCTCTCCTCGTCTCTCAGAATGTGAGACAAAGCTGAATTTTAGCTGCTCAAAACTGGATAAACTACCTCTGTCACCGACTCAGAGGCTGTCTGGGTGGAAAGAAAGTCATGGAGTCGATTCCATCGATTCCTACTGCAGGAGTCGAGAGTCGGAGTCGATTCCTGAAATCCTGGAGTCGTGCGTCACTGTTGTCATCCGGGTCTGATCAGTGTTTAGATTACGGTGGTGAGGAAACTGCGCTGAGCCAGGTTCTAAAATGTTCCGAGTGGAAATGCCACTGAACCGCACCCACATCCTGGTCACTAGCCCTCGTCCTGGATAACTGTCCTGAAGAGTTTCTTTCAACCCCCATCAAACCTGCTGCCCCTTCCTTCCCGGGCACTAGCGCACCTGATCAAGCCAGTCTGAAGAAGCAGGTGAGCTGGAGCAGGTGGGGCAGGTTTGGATCTGGACAGTAAGGTAGATCTCCAGGATTAGGGTTGGTGACCGCTGGCCTGGACACGGTAGTCTTTACAGCCTTTATCTCCGTGTGTTTAGGTGAACCTGACCAGTCACTGTGGCTTCATGGGTGGTCTGCAGAGGAATAAAAGCACCGGCTTGACCACCCCTTACTTCGCCACCTCCACTGTGGAGGTAATGTTTCACGTGTCCACTCGTATGCCTCCAGACTCGGACGACTCGCTGACCAAAAAGGTAAAACTTACCAGAAGAGAAGCAACAGTAGACACGCAAACACTGGACGATACTACTCACTGTTCTTCACACATAAACATAACAGGACCTTTCATTTCGTTTTTATTTGCATTCAGTATCAAACAAACATGAAGACAGTTCAGATTTCATACTTATATATAACGCATGCTTTATCTATCTGTCTGTAGACCCTCATATTGTTATATATTCATTTATATACCACCGTACTGTCACGTCATGTTATATATCCGTTTTGTTATAGGTGGTTATACACCATGTACCCTTATATATCCTTCTGTAGACCCTGATATTGTTATATAACCTTCTATAGACCCTAATATTGTTATATAACCTTCTGTAGACCCTGATATTGTTATATATCATTTTATAGACCCTGATATTGTTATATAACCTTCTGTAGACCCTGATATTGTTATATATCCTTCTATAGACCCTGATATTGTTATATAACCTTCTGTAGAGCCTGATATTGTTATATATCTTTCTGTAGACCCTCATGCTGTTATATAGTCTTCTATAAACCTTGATATATTTATTTATTCTTCTATGGACCCAATACTTTTAGATAACAATATAAGATCAGATCAGGGACATATAACAGTATCAGGATATATAGAAGGATATATAACTTTCTGTCAATCCTGATACTGTTATATAACCTTTTGTAAACCCTGATACTGTTATCTATTCTTGTATGCACCTAATACTCTTATATAACAAGATCAGTATCTATATAAGGTTATATATCTTTCCATTGATCCTGATACTGTTATCTATTCTTTTATGGACCTACTACTCTTGTATTCCCTCTATAAAGCTTGAATACTGTTATATAACCTTCTATAGACACTGATACTCGTACACATCCTTCTATAGAGCCTGATACTGTTATAAATACTTAAATACATCCTGATACTGTAACTTATTGTTCTATAGACCCTGAAACAGTTAGAACCTTCAGTATACTTCAATACTGTTACACATCCTTCCACATATCCTGATACTGTAACACATCCTTCTATAGACCCTGATACTGTTTCTTATCATTCTATAGACTCAAAACAGTTCTAACTTTATGTAGACCCCGATACTGTTACACATCCTTCTATTGACCCTGATACTGTAACACATCCTTCTATAGACCCTGATACTGTAACACATCCTTCTATAGACCCTGATACTGTAACACATTCTTCTATAGAACTGATACTGCTACACATTCTTCTATAGACCCTGATACTGTCATGCATTCTTCTATAGACCCTGATACTGGTACACATCCTTCTATAGACCCCGATACTGTTACACATCCTTCTATAGACCCCGATACTGTAACACATCCTTCTATAGACCCTGATACTGTTTCTCATCCTTCCATAGACTCTAAACAGTTCTAACTTTATATAAACACTGATACTGTTACACATCCTTCTATAGACTCTGATGCTGTTACACATCCTTCTATAGACCCTGATACTGTTACACATTCTTCTATAGACCCTGATACTGTTACACATCCTTCTATAG